>JBAMBL010001695.1:0-363660 GCA_037043405.1 Drosophila subquinaria
TGTACGCAAAGCGACACAAAGTACCATTAATGTCATTGATTAAATCTCTATATTATTATATTTGCAATAACTGATGAAAGATATGATCTATCTATTATAATTGAATACTAAACAATCTATGTTACTCTTATATATATTGTTCAAATTTATATTTCATAATTTTGGATACTTAATTTACCCCCAATATTCTTTCCAAACTTAAGAAGTTCTTATAAATATTGTGAGCTTTGTCTGTTAACATAAGGGTAAAATTCATAAATCTGACATTATTCACATTTATTACTACGATTTTGTGTATTGCGTCAGTTATGCGACTTAATTTGGCATGTTGCATGTTTGCGTTTGGGTTGCTGCAACTTTCGAGTACTGTAATTGAGCTAATAGACAAAACAAGAGGCAGATGCGATGGATAGATGATTGCTGTGGATTTCCAGGCACTTGAGCCCGAAGCGAATTGCAACAATTGCAACTAATTGGGGCAGATGCATACGAGACGAGTATAGCATAGGCTCATCTAAGCTGCACTAAGTACACTCGGAAAATTGAATATTAATGCCAGATTCCACTTGAAGTCGTCCAGGCAAATTGCAACGCATTGCATGCAACAAATTACGGACATGCCTATCACTCTCTAACCTCGTCTCTCTCTCTCTCTCTCTCTATCTGTTCTCTTCATAAAATGCAATCGAGCGAGCAATTTTCTCTCTTCAAAACATTTGACACGCCACACACACACACACAGAACATCAAAGACTATCAAAGGCAGCTGCCCTGAGACCGGATTCATCTCTGGTTCAAAAAAAGGACATTTCATTAGCACTTTTTGCATCTTTTCGGGTCCCTTAAGTCGCCCTCAGCCGAGCGTTGAAAATTTCGTTTCGTCACAAGCGATTTGCGCTTTTCACAGTTTTCCTTTTGCGCAGGCGCAACAGACTGTGCGACAGGGATGGCAATACCTGAATCTAAGAGGGACTCGTGGTGTGGTGTTTTCTGTGCCCCATTTGGTTGCAGTGGCACGTTAAATGTGTGTCAACCTCGTAAATCCTGTTTGAAATTAAACGCGACTCGTTGCGACTCGTTGCATGCGTCGCCTGTAACGAATTTCTTATTTGATTTTGTGCGCACTCTGTCATTTACAATGTGTTAACTTTTGTAGGAAACACAAATTTAACCATTTCGCAACGCTTTTCAATTTTCAAATGCTGCCAAGTAGTCGCCCCTCTTCCCTGGCCCGATGTCCTCCTCCAGCAGCTGCCTTGCCAGACAATGTGTCATTTGCCCTTATAACATGGACACTAACGAGGTGTGTCAGGAGCTGAAGCACATGTAGTTTTATATTTGAGGGGGATGTTAATGCAGCCAGACAGCGAGGTGCCGATTAAATTAGTTCAAGAACTTTAAGGTCTCATAGTTTAGCCAAATTTCAACCGATTTTAATCATAATTTGTCCTCTAAATCTAAATTAAATGTTTTATTTATTTATTAGATTTTTTCCATACACCTTGAAAGTTTTGTCAAATCGAAACCGATTTTAATGAATTATGTCCTTTTAAATAAATTATGATATAAGAAACTATTTTTGTTGATTGGAAGCAACTGTTTATGTATGATAATTCTTTCTTTTGCTTCCTTCTGATCTGTTTTGGTATTTGAAGTCCGCGGTAGGTCGAAGTTGGAAAACAAAACCCTGTGTCCTCACACCTAGCTGGCAATGCACTCATGCTTCTAAGCCCTGGCAAACACAAACATATTGCTTTAGCCCAAAAAAATAACAAAACAGAAACAACAAAAACAACAATTGGTTGTCAGTTGCAGTGTTGTCAGTCCTGGCAAGGACATCGAGAAAGCCAGGGACATGTGCATACAGGTATATGGCTGACTGCACAGCATCAATTGTAAAAGGATTAGGGCTTAATTTCAAATGCGCATTCATTTGCACTCGGCTCTATCCTGGCTCTGTCGTCATTCGCATCGCATCGTTTTTCTCCTCTCTCTCTCCTCTCTTCACTCTCTACTCTTAGTATCATTGGGACTCATCGCTGTAAGCGGATTTCTGACTGCCGCCTGGTTTTTTGTGCTGCATCCCATTTTATTCCATGGCACTCATTAGTTTTCAAATAGCTGCATTAGTGTTAGACACAATCAAAAGAAAGAGACAAGAGGGAGAGGTAGAGAGAGAGAGAGAGATGGAATAGTTATACATATGCCAAGAATTGCTCAATTTGTGGCATTAAGCCCCCATCCAGATTGTATTGCCAGCACTTTGTTCTCCCAGCTCATTGTTGGCCCTTGTTTGTTATTGCAGCAGTTTTCCCATTTTTTGTTGTCCTTTTATTTTCCCTTTCTTTTCTTTTTGATTAGTTGACTAAAACCAAGAGCCTGACTATTTGAAGACTATTCAATAGGGGCAGCATTGTGGGATTAGGGTTTATGCTCAAAACACCAGGTGAACAACTTTCGAAGGGGTAAAAAGAAAACGTTTTACCACAACTGCAATAACAATTTACGATACTTATAGAAGTCTAAGAAAGTACTTTGATATCTAGAGCAGTATTAAGTATTATTTGGGTATATATTTTGGGATAATATTACATTCGAAATACTATTCATACTATAAATGAGAACTATTAAATAAAAATATAGTTTTTTGAAAAACATACATAAAAAAGCTAAAAGCTTAGTAGGACAGCGAACGTTCAAATTCCAAATTGCATATATTTTGTTCTTGGATATTCATTATTTGAATATAATCTAACAGACACCATTCTATTTTTTGAAAACTTGCATTAATAACTTGGCTTGTTCAAATTGCTGCTGTCTATTTGCCAAGAAGCACAAGTGTGTTTTTTTTTATTCGTAGTAAAGCATTTCGCAGGCACTGTCACATATCATTCGGTGGACGCACTCCCTAAGCAGCTCACATAAATTACGAACCCCATCAAAATCAGAGAGAGTAAAGGACGGAGATTGTTGCTTCGGATTGGACTACTTTTGTTCCAGATTCAGCTACAACTGTAGCTCCATCTCCACCTTCATCTCCATCTCCGGCTTCTGTTGCGACTGTGACAATATTTCTTAGCCAATTTCGTGTTGGGGCTTTTTTCGGAAGCGGCGTTCAAAATCCGCTTAAAAGAGCGACCGCGTTGCACGAGACGCGACAGAAACAACAGAAAAAACAAAAAAATACAGAGAAAGAAAACTGAATTAAAATGCAACAAAGTTGGAGAAGGTGGCCGAGGGGCAGGCAGCACATTTTTCTTTTCAGTTTTCAGTTTTCCGTTTACGGTTTTCAGTTGGCGGCTGCAGTTCAGTTTTCGCTTGAGGGGGGAAGAGGCACTTTAGGCAAATTTACTGCATAACTGAAGGGAAATGAAGGGACAGAGGAGCGCGCTCGAGCGGGGAGTCGAAACAGAAACTGAAACACATGTCACAGATTTGTTTCACTTTCGGAAGCACTTAAGCACTCAGCGAATTTGTTTGAAAATCTGGAACTGGCTCCTTCAATGCCACACCATTGTTCAGTTTCAGTTTTATTTTTAAAAATAAATATCCGAGGGGGGAATGTGTGTTCCCCTCTCCCCCGTACTCTGGAGGGGTTGTTGCTGTGGGGTTGGATATTGCCGCCAAAAAACAAATTGATGATATGCCCCTTTGACACTTAAGTCCATTATTTATGCTCAGGCTTGCGATTATTTTCACATGTGCTTCCCCGCTGTAACCCCTTCTCACCCTCATACCCCCTTCCCCCTATCCACATCACTCTGATTCGGGGTCTCTCCTGCAGTTGGGTCTGAGGATTTGGCACTTCCATTTCACTCAGCGATTCGTTGCGGCAATCAGCTGATCTGAAGCGAAACGTTGAGTGCCTCGTTTTGGGCCACGTTAACACACACTTGCCATACCTTGTCCCTGTGGCTGCCGCTGTTGTTTTAACTGCTTTACTTACCTTATGATTTTTCATTTGGCTTACGCTGTTTTAAGCATCTTTGCAGCTTAACGGCAACTCCTGACACATGACTTATTTTTTCTGCCGTATTAAGTATGAGTATTCCCGCCTTTGCCAATTTATGACCAATTTAATGACTAAAGTCATTTTTTTTTTGCGCTGCCAGACGAACTAATTAGCCAACGAATTTTTGGCAAGACGTAAGGAAAAGAAAAAGATTTTAGTACGATATTAGTTAAGCTCTAGTCCTAAAGAATTTTATTTTTTTCGGCTTCTTTTAGAAGCTCAGTAATAATAAGTACATAAATGTCAATTATACTTTTATCTATTCGTCCATTTGATATGTTTGAAATTTTCATTAAATAAATACAAAAATATTATAGCTACTTATTAGAGTGCATCGAATTGTATGGGCCCGAAAAAATGAAAAAATGGTAACCCATTTTCGTAATCTGTGGTCAATTCTAAGATGTTTTCACGAAGAAACCATAGTTCTAAAATGAATTCCTGGTCCGCGCTTTTTGAGTTGAAAAATTCATTTTTTTTGAAAACTTATATCTTGATTGTTTATGGTCCGATTCTGACAAACTTGGTGTCAATACTCTTGTTAGGACCAGGACTTTTAAAATTCAACAGAAAAAAAGGACGAAATGTCCTTTAAACATAATTTTCATCCTTGGACCGACGATTTCGCGGTTCGCCTCTATACCAATAAATTAGTCAGAATTAAAGCTATTTTTTGCCAAAAAAAATTTTATTTCCCCTGAACCTGTATTTTTTGTTAACAGAAAATGTAACACATATTTTATTAAAATTGTGTTAAAACTGTATTAAAATAGGTTTTACATTTTCTTTTAATAAAAATTACAGGTTCAAAAAAAAAATTTTATTTGGTGCCAAAAAATAGCTTTAATTCGGACTAATTTTTTAAGATAGAGACGAATCGCGAAATCGTTGTTCCAAGGATGAAAATGATGTTTAAAGGACATTTCGTCCTTTTTTTCTATTGAATTTTGAAAGTCCTGGTCCTAACTAGAGTATTGACACCAAATTGTCAAGATCGGTCCATAAACACCCGAGATATAATTGTTCAAAAAAGTGAATTTTTCAACTCAAAAAGCGCGGACCAGGAATTCATTTTAGAACAATGGTTTCTTCGTGAAAACATCTTAGAATTGACCACAGATTACGAAAATGAGTTACCATTTTTGGTGAAAAAAATCGATGCACTCTACTACTTATGTTTATAAGAATATATATTTATATGTTTTATTTCAGGCTTGTCTTTTAATTAAAGAACGTCTCACATCTAGTTTGAAACTTGTTGGTCTGTCAGCTTGCTTGCTTGGACTTGTATTTCTCTAGTTTTTTTTTCTAGAATTACTTTGAATGGATTTGGGCGTAAATCATGCCAGAGTTGCCACATTAATGAACTATAAAATGGCAGTGCCAAGTCGATAGGCGGTTGCTCCTTGTTGTTGTTGTTGTTTGCATAGAAATATGTCTGTTCTTTGAAGTGCAAGGGGCATAAATAAATTTATAATAAATTGCAAAGTTGAAAAACGATAATATATCATGAGTCGCAGCATGTGTCACAGGTTCGGGAATGGCGCAAAAAAAAAGAAAAAAGAAACTGCAAAGTGCGAACGATTCAATTAATCCTGACACTATTTATTATTATTAGGGCTTGAGCCGAGACAGAAAATACCGAAAACATAAACAGAATGCGGTTGTGGTTGAGGATGAGGATGAGGATGAGGATGAGAACTAGTCTATGGCTCAGTTACGACTGCCCATGTAGTTGTTACATTAATTAGTAGAGCAGCCTGTTTGGTTACTGGCCACGTCCAGCGCATTATCATATTTATTAAGCAGCCGCATCGCCTGCAGCTTTGCCTGGACTTGGACTTGGACTTGGACCTGAACCTGGAGCAGGGACTTGGACTGAGACTGAAACCTCGACTTGAAGTTGGAGTTGGAGTTGAGCTGGGCTTTGGGTGCTTTGGGATCCGCTGCTGTCTGACTACCCGCGGCTATCACAACAACGAAAATTGATTGCTTCTGTTGTTGTGGCTGGCTTTGATCGTGTTAAGATAGCAACAGGCCGAGAGGAAACTGGCAACAGTAACAGTCCCCGAGTATCAGCCTGAGTCTCAGTCTCAGACTCGGCCTCAGTTTGAGCCACAACTTGAGTTCTATAGAAAGTTTTATGCATAACTTTGGCATGGACATCGTAAATATCTTTTACTGCCATCCTCAGTGGCTTTCAGCATTTTCGCATTTTTTGCCATCTTTTTTTGCACGCATTTTTTATTTTTTTATTTTATTAACCGCACCTAGAGTAGGGTGTACCACAGCTATTTTTGTGACAGATCATAAATCAAAAATCATACACGCTGCTGCATTTCAATACACACACACACCACGCACACTCACACAACAACAACGACTTGCAGGTGTTTGCTCCAAATGAATGAATGTCGTTTTTTTGCGATTGTAAATTAAGTTCGACTCCAGTTTTGACTGACACTGCAACAGAAGTGCAACTGCAACTGAAACGACTTTAATTCCTACTAACACCCTGTAATCACAAAGGGGTATTTTATTTTAAATAATCACCTTACGATTATATATTTACTTTAAAAGAATATTTATAAATACCTAATACTGCAAATTATGCATGCATGCTTATTTCAAACGGTTCTCAGGAAAGCTTTTACAGGGTATACATTAGTCGAGCTCTCAAAGTTTGCCTTAGTTATTTAAATATGTATCTCTTTCGCTTTTATTTGCATATTTATGTGCAGTGTGTGGGCATTCAGAGACTGTGTGTGAACTTAACATAAAAGGCAGCTGATCTGGTAGCGGCTTCATGTGGTTACAATTTGAAAAATTGCAAATTAAAACAGTCATATAATCCATATACATATAACTATAATATAATATTTCCAAGAACAGAAAGTGAGAGTGATTAGTAAACAGCTGATAGACCTTCTTGGTTAAATAGAGATCATAAAACTTATAGGAAGAGTCAAGTTAAAAGAACTTGGTAATAAATGCGACTTTAAAATGTTTCTTTATTTAAAATACTACTAAAAAATCCCTCACTACCATCAAATAAATTGAAAATCCCTCACTACCATCATATAAATTGAATATTCCTCATTATTACAGCCACCATAAATGTAAAAGAAATTTATATTCCTTCTAAAAACAATAATAGGAATATTTGGTAAAGCTTTTGGTTTGCTTTTATTGGGGCTTGAAATTAATGTTGATTTGATGTTGTTTATTGGGGGTACGAGTGAATTTAGCAGGATATTGGCGGCATATTCACTTACGAGATTAACATGTGTGAGAGTATTAAAATAAATCCCATTTCATGGAACTCTAATCCTCGCTGTGGCACATTATGAATGGACAGGTATTTCCCGATGCACAACACGTAGTCAAGGCGCTTTAATCGTGCCAGAGAGATCTGTGCCATATGCCTAATAAATCTAATTTTTTTCCTCTCATTGAGGCAAGTATAAGGAGTGAGGGAATAGGAGAGTGAAAGACACGGAGAGAGTAGGGGAAGACTGAGCCAATTGCCCACTAATTTTCGGTGCGTTTTCTCGGTCTCGTTGATGGGACGTGTGATGCCCGAGCAGCGATAACGAGTGAGTGCGATTACGATTGCGATTACAATTTCGTTGACCACACGTATTTTTTGAGTCTGAAGCAAATTGCTTCATTCATGCCACAGCCACGCACCGTTTGAGCATATGCTGGACATTACCTGCAACTGCCCCAAACCATTACAAATCTCAAAACTCAGGCCCAAACCCAATTTCAATTCCCTCGGCTCATCTAATCAGTGCGCTATCCCAATCTTTTGAGAATTTCCACGAAGTTTAGCTTAGTGTGAAGTCCGATGCTGGAGTTCAACTACTGGAGTAGCATTTTAATTTTTAGTGGTTCATGGAAGCAATTAACCCCAGGAATGGATATGGTTCAAGTCCAAAGAATTTTGTGTGACATTTTGTTGGAATAAATTTAATGAATTTAATGAATTTCAATTATGACAGCTGCAGTTTGAAAAGACGCGCCCTGGCCACAAATATTTTATGGCTTTTAAATGTTCAAATAAATTGGACTTAAAACGGAAATGCAAAAGAAAGAAAATAAAAGATACTTATGTATTCGTCTTCGAGGCCAGAAAGCCATTAAATTGTGTGATTTGCTTTGTGTGCAAGTCAAATGCGCGTCTTTCAAAGATTCCGAGATTTGTTTGTCAGACTCCCAAAGTCATTTTATGATTTAAGCCCAGACTGAGTTGGAGTTTGACTCTGAGTTGGCGTTGGTGGAGTCGTAGTTCCAGTTTCATTTCGATGCCTAATCCTTTAAGTTATTGATGCAGTTGCGTTCGACACATTGATGAAATTTATTTATTTATACGCAACCCTTTTGTTTGATGATCAGGCGGGAGTTGAACTGTCCGGGAGATGCCCTCTCTCTCCCTACCTCCTTCTCTCTCTCTATGTTTCTCTCTGTTTGTGGTGATTGCCTGTTTTATGGCTGGTCGTGGCTAATCCCGCAGGAACTCGAGCGATCGCAGCTCCTCTTTAGAGTTTTTATTGTGTGTAATAGTTGAGGGATTTGTTTGTTCGGATTCAATTCTCAATGTTGAATGTCTTATATAACACAGTGTTACTTTTGACACTTTTATTGCTTGCCCAAGACGCGGCACAGCTCAACAACAAAGGAATCCAAATGGGCATCGACATCGACAGCAACATCAACATCTCCAGCTTCAGCTTCAGCTTCAACTCCTTTCGAGCCTAATAAGCACTGGGGAATTGAGCGCACTAAAGTGGTAATTAAATTGGCCGGCATTGTGAAAGGCTTTTGGCCTAGGCCTAGGCCTTGTTATGTCTCAATCTCAATCTCAATCTACCAACGCAAAGACTCCAATCAATCGCAATCTCTTCTCCATTGTCAGTCTCTGTCTCTGACTGAGTCTCTCCAAAATGCAATATGACAAATTACATATGTACAGTAGGGGCCAACTTTATATGTAAGCACGTGGAACCGGTTGCCAGCGTTGCCAATCTTTAAGGCCATTTTAATTTTGGCTCTGACGTTGACAACTTTGGCTCATTCGCCTCGCAAATTAACACCTCAAACACTTTGGACGGGGCCAAAGTCATTTGCCATTAGATGTCCGATTCTCGGACGTGTTGACAGCTGTAAATTGCATTTGACGTGGCCAATTGCAATTGGCGCTTCAATGTTGTTCCCAAAGTTGCAGCTAATGGTATTTGCTAATGTTGTTGTCGTCGTCGTCGTTCGTGCTGCACTTGCAACGAGGCGTATTTCCGCTTTTTGTGGCTAATTTGAGGCACTTGACTGGCGTTTGCCTAAGCAGAAGGAGAAGAAGAAGACGAGATGTTGCAAGTTGTCAGCAACTGTTGCATGAAAATAGATATGTTATCCAATGCATTGAAAGGTAATCCGTCAAATGTTATCGCTTAGTTACACCGCAATTAAAATATAATTGCTACAAATTAGGCCTGTCTGTCTATAAGACAGATGGATAAGATATCGATTTAAGCAAGTGTAAATCGATTAAATAAAGCGACTGTTTGCCTATATGTAGATGCTAAAATTGTAATGAGTTCTTGTATGCAATTTAATACATTTTTATTAATTGAAGCATTCATGTCTATCGATATCGTTATCGAAATCACAAAAGTCGATAAATAATGGAAGTAGTGAACTGTTTTAAATTCATTCTGAATTAAATTGATTAATATATAATTTTAGTAAATTGAGCCGGTCTATCGATTAGAATGATTGATTATCGATGGTATCGATAAATAACCTGAGAATCGTTTTAAATAAATCGATGTTTCAATTGCAATGCAATTAAGATCTTGCTTTCTATGACTAAAACTCAATTCGTTTGCATAGTTATTCCTACATATCATTTTATATCGTTATCGATAACCGCAAAATCGATAGACAATATGAAAGTGGTGTACTATATATTCCTGTCGACCTTAAATTGATTATTAATTTTTGCAAACTTTTGACAGCAATACTTTTATGATGGCCCAATAAAAAACGGACATCGATAACGACCCACAAAAAAAGATCGAATGGGCTGAGAATTAATTAAAAACTCATCAGATAAATAATAACTGGCCCAGTGGCCATTTCTGGTCAGGCATAATTATGACGGCAAGACAACAAAAATCATTTCTATCGGACAGCAGTTCGACAAAGACAGAGACAGGGATTGCGGGAGAGAGAGAGAGAGAGAGTGGGCGAGAGAGAGAGAGATTGGAGCCATGGCCAGGGCCAGTTAACGTATTCATAACTATATTTATCAACCATCAAAAATCAATTGCACACACAAAAAGAGCGTAAAGCGACGGGTGCAATGGACCGGTATCTGACTCTGTTGTGTGTGCTTGCCACATGCCCCCGCCCCTGCACTGCCCCTGCCCAGTCCCCTTGCCACACTGGACTGTGTACTGTGAGGCGTTCAAATTGCGCTTGTTAACATTTTTGACCGCCTGCTGGGGGCCTTGCTGCACAGTCGACGTCGACAGCGACGTCGCCGCAGCCACAGCCGAAAAAGCCAACAAACCGAACGTGTTACGCATAATAATTGCGTCCAACACTCGTATAAATATTTCAACGGTTGCTCCACTCAGTGCTCAGTGTTCAGAGCTCAGTGGATCTGGTGGTGGTTGTAGTGGTTGTAGTGGTGGTGCGGTGGTTGCCGCTGCTGTTGCTGCTGTGGTTCATCATCAACTTTATGCAGTTTATCTTGGAGTGCGCATCGCTCACGCTCAGTTCCAAGAGCAAGACACATAACCAGGCTGATAAGACTGATGC
The DNA here is from genome assembly GCA_037043405.1 of Drosophila subquinaria. Lineage (NCBI taxonomy): Eukaryota > Metazoa > Arthropoda > Insecta > Diptera > Drosophilidae > Drosophila > Drosophila subquinaria. The sequence goes on from JBAMBL010001695.1 coordinate 10,835, forward strand.
ACTGTGAGAAATATCAGACAAAGTTCTAGGTCGATTGAAAGTTTAAGATAATTTTAAAAGATGAATATTACAAATTGAGTTGATGAAAAAATGTATTTATTTATTTATTGACAAAGCAGACACAACTAAATAAATACAAAAAGAAATTAAAAAAAAGTTAAAATTAGACTTAACAAATTTAAATAATCTGTGTGTTATAATACCAAAAATATTTAAATTAAAATAAAGGATTGGGAAAAATGTACAGAAACAAAACTAAATCAGACCATGATTAAATTAGAATAGTTATAGATAGTTAGTTTGATTTTATAATATAGAGGCTGTAATAGAAGCAGAAATAGATCAATAGATAGAAATACCGTGTTAAACATTGGAATCAATTTCAGAAGAATGCTAATAATTCCATAAAGTTGAAATTTAAGTAAGTTTAAGCAAACATTAGGAACATAGATTGTCAGGAAAGAGCTTATAAGCCAAGAGAAACCAACTCAGTAAATGCAAGAACTAACCAATATTTTCTCACAGTGTACAGTTCGCTGGGGAGCACCAGGTTGGGGGAGCAGCCATGTTGTCGCTGTCGCATGTGTCTGTCTCTTATTGAAATAACAGAAATCATAATGTTTATGCCATTAAATTGTTAACAAAGCATACAAGCTACTGCCATGTAGCATATCAGGTAGGAGAAACTGGCAACTGGCAACTGGTAACTGGGGAGTTGGGACGCACTGTACACATACGCTGAAGTGAATCCGAATGCGACCCCTGGAAAGGGGTCCCGCATGTCAGCACGCACATAAATTATCGTTGATATATATTTGGCCGTGTGAATGTCCAGGTTAACTCTCCACCTCCACCTCCCGCTCCCTCTTTCTCTCTCACTATCTCCAATTCTTTCTCTTTCTCTCGGTATTTATTTATTTACATTGGACACATTGCACAACTCTCGCTACGTGACATTCACGCTTGGACGTCCTTCTCTGTCCTCTTTTGTCCGGAGCTGAGTCAGTTCCATTCATCCACGCATCATCATAAGGACGTGACCCGAGCCCGGTCACATCTTCAACTCTATCGCAATTTCTATCTGTGAGGTGGCTGCTGTGTATCTTTTCACTTTGCTCTGTTCTTATCTCTACCGTCTTATCGCACAATGGACATTTCTTTCTTAATATATATAGACTACTGTCTCTCTCTCTCTCTCTCTGTCTCTTTACCGAATTATTTCCTGTAATTGCGAGCGTGCGGACGCCCCAAAGAGCCGTAAAAAATAATCAAATGCTTCCTGGCTCTAAAACCCATTTCAGAACATTTCGGGCCATTTCGGGCCATTTCACTCAAAAAAGGATGCGTGCTGCACTATGAGAATGAATTGGGCCAACTCGGTTGCTGGGCTGCGGCTGGAGATGGTTTTGGGATTGGGATTGGGCTTGGGCTCATGTTTATGTCGGTCTGAGACTGGCCAACACAGTCACACTTCAAATTTTATTTATGACTTCATCTTTTTACTTTACTTTGTTTGTGCGAGATTTCTGTTTATGTTTTTCTGCTTTCCTGGGAATTTCACTGAGATTCTTGTCCCCATCTCTCCCTTTATATATATATCTTCTCTCTGGCATTGTTGGGTCTTAATCACGTGCACTGGTTCGCGGTAATTATACCTCGGAGTGTCTTTAGAATGTGACCAAACTTAATTTTTGAATCTGAATTTGGAGCAAGAGATTACGTGTAGATGGCTTCTGATATGGCGATAAGCGACAGCGATACTGGGAGAAGGGGATAGAAGCTGTTGGATTTTACAGCTCATGTAAAGAGGCTGGGCTTTGAGATATCTAAATTAATTTAGTTACATAAAGGCGCAGAGTTTATATTATGTCTATGTCTAAAGAAAATAGATTTATTTATTTTTTTATTTTAAAAAATTTTCATATAGTAATTGTAAATACACTTCCAAATGATAATCACTTTACAAGTCGCTTCAAAATAATTTGGAAATCATAATTGAGCGCTTAAATATCCAATGTAATCTCATTGTTGGGCTATAATTCTGGTTGCCTGCCACTAAATGTTGCAATCAAAGGCTTTAGAAAATAGAACAAAATTTGATTAGCACAATTAAATGATTACATGCCACAAAGCGTGGCAATTATGTTCCAAAATAGAGCAGGTGCGACCTACACAATGAAATACAGCTGGCGGCATCTTTTTGACATTGACCCACGCAAAGTTTTCAGGAATTTATGTAACCACAATGCTAAGAAAAAGCCACAAATGAACGACATTAGTTACACTCAGCCCAAAATAATTAACAAATTAAATGAGCAATTGCCCCGTATCTGGCAGATATCTATGAGAAATGCCGAATAATTAGAGTGCATGGCGAATGCGTGAGATTATTAAAGAAAATATGAACAGAGGAACGTGGAACTGGGAACTGGGAACTGGGAACTTGGAGCACGAGAGCCAAAACAGTAGAAGGCTTGGAATTGTCTGATTAAATTGCTTGGGCAAACCAAAAATACGCTAATTGAGGTTGAGTTTCTGGGGTTTACATAGGCTAATTGTTATATAACGCAACCGATGGAGGAAACTTGTGAAAATCTCTTCATTTTGTGGATGGAAAACTGTACAAGAACAATAACAATAAACACACACTTGTCAAAATATATACACAAAAACGAAAAGAAACAAAAAAAGAAATAAAATAAATAAATAAAGATGAGCTACGGAGACAGGGGTATTAAAAATGCATTTTGACAGGCTCTACCTGAGTAGAAGGCACGGGTCTCCGCTCTATGCTTATATGTATCGAAATATAAATATATTTTATGAGGACCCGATGCGGATTGTTACCTTCAACCTGTTACCTGTGCGCATTTTGCGGCTTTGATCGATAATCGCAGCCCACGCAAAAGTGTCTGTCACGCTAAGCCCTAATGGCATTACAATGCGCTCTTCTATCTACTTATAACCCAACAATTCAACAATCCAACATCCCGACATCCCAACTGTGACCAGTTTTTGCGGTCTGGACAAACAAAAACCGCGACGCGAATGAGTTTACAGGATGAGAATAAGGATGAGGTTTTGGGCAGCTGCCTTTGCCTGTGGCTACACTGAGAAAAATAGATGTAAAATAATATTGAATATTTTATCTTAAATATTTAATCTGTAAATCCATTTTAAAAACCGCAATGAATTGTTATAATTAATTTAATTTAAGAAATAAATTGCTTTCTTTATAGATGAAAATATTTTTATTTATATCCTTATAATTGAATTTATAATAAAGCAGATGTTCGAATGTCAAATTTTACCTAAGTTTTCACAAAGTATATTCTCCAATAACGCATGTCAACAGTTTATTTTCTTTAAATTATACAATCGTTTCTCTCAGTGCACGCGTTTATCCTTTAATGGGCTTTTGTCTGTCACCAGGCGACGACGCTGAGCAAATCCTTTCAAGTGCAACCGAGCTGCATCAGATTAGAACAGGTTCGTCTTTGTTTGCTCGCCAATAAAGCCGCATTTTAATGCTCTTCTGTTGCCACTCGTCGCCAGCTTGTTTGCCGCAAAGTTTTCACTGGAAATGTTGTCGAAAAATATGAAAATCGCATCAGCGTCAGCAGCTGTAATCGCATTGACTGTAAAGTTGGCTAAGCCGCGTGTTGTTTTTAACTTTGCAATTAAAAACCAAACGAAATGCACTTAACACCTAACCAGAATTTTCCCGGGAAAAACTGTCATTTTCAGATGCATGCACCGCGATAACAACTTGTCGCAAACTCTGACAGCTCAAAACAAGTTTCCTTTCCCTTTTCCTTTTTCAATTTCTGTTTCGGTTTCTATATTAAAATCCTATCCCTGTTTCGTTTCTAATGAAGAAATTATCTATAATGATATGAAGAAAATTCATCATAATACAATTTTTCACTATGAAAATGAAATAATTGCTGTGCCATGATAAAAATCAAATTATGTGGAAATTGAAACCCTCAATGCTCTCCAAAAGGGGTACCCAAATAATAACTATGGACAATGACCATCGAATGACGTATTATTTTATGATAAGCATATGAAACCTTTTTGATGGATTTATTATACCCCATTTCATAAGTGTGAAATGTCTGTGGGACAAGCGAGGAACTGACCCTAACTTTGACCCCTGTGCGTGTCCAGGATGTGTCACTCAACACGGCACAGGTGGAAAAACGCCAGGTCGCTTTATTTCTGTTAGATTACTCTAACAGTTTTCGCAGACTGTGAGTGAGAAATGGGAAACCGAATCGAACAAATTTAAAACGAATTTAAGTATTAACAATTTTTAAATTTTATAAATTAAATGCTCTATGTAAATTATATTCAAAATATTCATAAAGAACAGATCGAAAGTCTTTTAATTTAATAATCTAAATTTAAATAAAATATTTACTCTGTTTTGTGACTCTCAACTTGCCCTTTTAGTGCACTGAATCCAAGTGCCATGACCAATTTTAAGTGTGTTCAAGCCAGCATAACAACTCGGCTTGGATCTGGGCTTGAACTTACACATTGTAGGATGCTCGAAATGCTGGTCGAGTGTGTGTTTTGAGAGCTAAAAGCATGTTATCAGTCATCATGCTTACAAGTCTATCAAAGGCGAGCACGCAGCTCATCAATATGCTCGTCATTTGTGCCTGCTAACGTTTTCCTTTTAACCAAGTACGTGTCAAGGGGGCCAAGAGAAAAGCAAATACCCGAAATTGTACTACAATATGTTATTCGATGGCATTAAAAGGCCAGGCACATGGCCATGGCACAAGGACACGAACTGAAACCAGAACTTGACGCACGCACTTTGTCTTTTGATATTTCGAGCATTACGAATAAAACTTGGATGAGTTATCACAGCACCCATCTGAATACTTCTCTCTCTCTCTCTTTCTTTTTTTACTCTCTTGGAGTATTAAATAATTATTTTTGTTGCACTTGTGGCATTTCAAATTGAAGGTGTCTCGGAATTTTTACTTATATTTGCCTAGGCGACTGACTTATGTTGTAATTTATGTTCATGACCTTTAATGGCAGCCATGTGACGATGCAGTGGGGAAAGGGGATAGTAAGGGGAGGGGGGAGAGCACACGCAGCGCCATCAAACAAATTGCCCTGAGAAGCGTGCGTTGTGTTATGCACATTGAATTTTGATATGGATATGGATAAGGATAAGGACTGAATGCGGACAAGACACAACTGTTGGCTCCCACTGTGGGTCATCATCGTGTCTGTTGTGCCAGCAAAGATTAATTGATACATGTCCATTTTGTGTTGACAAGCTGCTAGAAAGAAATCTTGTGGCATTCAACACAATGGAAACAACAATAAAAGGTGCCACGATGGCCAAAAATAAATGACATACAATAAGGCCAGGACACTTTTATCGCTCCCAGTTGATAATAAACAATCTCAGGGACAGCAATAACAACAACAACTGTTGTTAGCAGTAAGCACAGGGCGGGGTTCTATTTTCTATCGGATCAAGGAAGGGGGCTGGTGGGGAGGGAGGGAGGGGGAGTCTCCTTTGTTGAATGACATATGTGTGCGTGGTTGCCCCGCTGACTGCTCATCCATTTGACTGTCCACTATCCACTATTCACTGTCCACTGGGTCAACGCCTACGTGCGAGGGCTAATCAAGAGATTCGTTTAGAAATATTATATGAATTTAAAAGAAAATTTTCACAAAGCTTTTTCAAATTAAAATTAAGTTGCAGACGTAAATGTATGCTATTTTTTATTAAATTGCAATAAAAAATAATAATAACTTAATATTTATAATTTGCTTAGTTTAATCTGAATAAAGCAGCAGAATATTTATCTGTATTGTTTTGTGTTGAAGTAAGTGCGAATCTATTAATTTCATAATTTGTTTAATTATATATTTATACATAAGATAAGCTTAATATTCAACTTAAATATTATGAGTTTTTATCAAATCAAACAAGATTAAATCAAATAACATAAACCTTATTAATAATAAATTAATCATTTAACTGAACATTTTTTAGTAAATCGCTTAATATTTATATTTTTTTAATAAATAAATAGTACATAACTGACATTAATTATTTTTCAATATTGTGCTAGTTTTAATTACATTTAGCTTATCAAAACATTATATTATAATACGTAGTTCGCTGTTAAATATTCCCTCTGCATCTTTGCCAAACATTTGTCGCGACTCTCGTTGCAAGTGTCGCCTTTGCTTTTAGCATGACAAAAGAAATGTTGTTTCATTGTGCTCTAAAGGTTCTTTGGAATACGCTCTATAAATTTGCACGGCATTAACGTCTAGTGGGTTCTGTGTGGTGCAGTGTCACCTGGACATCTGCAGGTGGGTCAATTCGGGACCTTACAGTTTAATTATATGCGCAACGACTGCTGCAGCAATGGCCAATGGCCAATAGAGCGTAAGAGTGGCCGGGTCACGGTGCGTATACTTGACAGCCAGCTGACGTGTTGCGGCGTTCAATCAAAAAGCCTGTCAGACAAATGGACGGACCCAGATGGCGATGTCGACGTCAACGTCAACGCTGACGCCTCGGAAAAAGTTTGTCAGGCGCCATAATGGAAAACCACGAAACTGTGCAATACATACGCCCACATTCCATGCAAAATACTATCGCCTGGCCATTGGCCACGCCCACTTAATTAGTGTCCAGGCCATAACACGCATCGGTCGATTCAACGGACGGACAGACGGGCGGAGGGTTTGTCACATGATTGTTTTTGGGGTTTGACCCATTTGTGCAAATGCAAAACAAAAGCGAGTCAAGCCAATAACCCAACCAAAGTATGTGTGTGCATGTATGTGTGTGTGTGTGTGAGTGTGTGTATATGTGTGTGTGGGAATATCTCGCTGACAGCTATATTTCCTATGCAGCTTTTGTTGCATTTTCTGACATCCATGTCCCTGCAACTAGCTTATAATTTAATTAATTAATTTCAATATCAACGGGACTTTTGCACATACAGTTCAGCTGACAAGAGAGGGAGAGAGCGAGAAAGAGGGTGATAAAAATATAAAGAGACAGAGAGAGAGAGAGAGAGACGGAGTGCCGTTCATATCAGCAATTCAGGCATAATTATGCCCTGTTGCTTTATAATAGAAACAACAACACTTAAGCCCCTAACGAGCTGACAATTTTGCTGCCCCAGCGGCAACAACAATTACAACAACAACATGAACAACAGCAGCAACAACAACAACAACAACAGCAGCTTTTATTACGCCTGCAATTGTAAATGTCAAAAAGTTGCACCCAGCTGCTGCCGCTGTTGTTGTTGCTGTTGCTGGTGTTGTAATTGTTGGCATTGGTATGGGTATGAGCCCCATAAACCAGCAACAATAACAGCAACAACAACAACAGCAACAGGAAGCAGAGACAGTTCCCCGATGGGAGGCACTGGGGCAGCAACAGAAGCAGAGCTTGTAGCATCAACGCAGAGTCACAGCAGTAGCTCAATTTTCCTCATATTTCATAATACTACAATGGGATTACTCATCAATGTATATCCTAAAAAAAGTTAGAAGAAATATGGAAACTAAACATACATATGTATAATTTAATATATAATTTAATAATTATTTTAATAGTATTTTTTTTTTAAAGTTGCAAATTTAGAAGTAATTGAAAAATGGTATGTTTATTTCATAAACCAATCAAAACAAATATTTGGAGTATAAAATTAAAATATAATTGACACATATATTTAAAAACGTATCATTAATTTCCTTTAATTTTTTGTCAAATTATTTTTTAGTGGTTAACTTCGAACTTAAAAATTTAAATCTTTTGGGTTAGCAGTAATTGATAATTAAACAAACAGTAAAATTTATCTATTATACATAGTAGAATACATTTTTCTGAAATTTGAAATTTTGCTTTTAATACTCAATAAAAAAAAAAAAAAAAATCTCAAAAAAACAAGTGTTCTTATTGCAAATTAAAAACACTTTCAAACAAAATTGACAACAGAAAAGCGAGCGAAATGTTGTTGAAAGAAAGTTTTCTGCGTCGACGATTCTTTGAATGGCTCTAGCAATTTGCCGCCCATTGTGCAACAGTTGGCGTTGCACCTCCGAAAACGCACAATTATCGGGAGTCGAAGCCGCGTGGCGTCCACAAATTGGCAATTTGACTTGAGCCAGTTCACGTTGTTTCTATCTATCAGCGGGGAAGAGCAGTGGATTGTACGTGGAGAGGGGGAAGAGAGGGGGAAAAGACCACGCAATGGCGCTGCAGGAGACAATGATGGGGACAAGTCAATATGATGATTTAGTACACGGAAACTGTAGTTGACGGAAACTTGAAGCTAAACATTGAAGAGAAGAGGAAAGGGAGATAATCGTTATCGAGGGGGAGGACTGAGGGGAACTGACAGATCTGTGATCTGTGGGTGCTGTTCGCCGTTGACAGAGTCGGGAAACTTAAGCTGGTTTCATAAAAAACACATTAATTCCAATTGGCAGCAATTGCAATGGACGCCCGGTGAGCGTTTAGTGTACTTAGTAGGAAAGTCCAGTTCAGAGCTCAAAACCCACTCGACACTGTGAGAATTAAACTCGGTCTGTCTCCGATCCCTTACATTAACCCAGTCCCAGTCCCAGTTGCAGTCCCTGTCTGGGGTTTGGCCCCTTTTCTGTTTGTCTGCCCGTCTATTTGTTGTTTGCTTTTGGTGTGTGCGGCAAAAGTACAAAAGGTAACACAAGAAATAAAGTTACACTCAAATTTAGCGGCAGTTCGAAGACTCGAACAAATAAACTTTCTATACCTATCCCTCTCTCTCTCTCTCTTTATGGTTCTTTCCTTATCTATATGTTTGTTATGTGTATGTCCAGACAATTCTCAAGTTCCTGCTAATTGTTTCTTTGTTGCTGGCCAAATGCGTGCTCTTTGTTTTAAGTGCAGCCGATCGAACGATCTATCTATCTACCTATCTATCCAAATATCTGTGCATCTATATATATATATATAGAGTGAAAATGTGAAAAGTACAGTGAAAGAATGAGTCAGTGGGTTGAATGCAGTGCAGAATAGAAATTAGAATTTAAATATTAGAATTTAAATAAATTTATAAAACAGGAATATGAGATTGACAATTTAATTATATTAAAAACAATTCAAATAAAATTTAATAATAAAATAAAATAAAATATAATAATATAAAACTTATTTAAAATTATTTTAAATAAATTGAATGAAACTAAATTAAATTAAATCAGATCTCAGAACAAGTAAATGCAATGAATAAAGTTAAAACATATAAATGTAATTATAAGTATAATATGATAATTCAATGCATTTAATTCTGCAATTTTACAATTTCAATGAATTTAAATTTATATTTCTCGCAATTTGCGCTCATTTATATACTGTTTACCATTATCAGTAATTAACCCTATTTTTGCAGATGTACTTGTATATTTTAATACCCCTCTACACCCCCGTTTTTCATCGGCTGCGTCATCTGCAATATGGCAGCCAGTCGCTGTCATTTTGCCACTGACAGCTGTTCGTTGCACGAACATGGCAGACATGTTGCTTGGAATTGGTGGTGGGAATTGGGGTTGGGGATTGTGGGTGGTGGGGTGGTTGGGGGGCTGGGTGCTGCCTAGCCGACTACTTAACGGCACACGGCCCCAAAAGTGACAGGCGGGCCTCATCATTAAACTTTTGACACTATTAGCGGGCGGTCTGAGTTGTTGTTGTGCCAACTTTGTCAGCCACGAAACGGAATAAAATCAAAATCAAAAACAAAAACATCAACGGTCGAGAATTAAAATAATTTGAGAATATTTCCATACTAGCTCAAAAGCATCTCAATAAATTTCAACAGTTCTTTCTTTCCACTTTTACATTTTTTCTTATTTTCCTATGGATCTTGTGGTTATTTTAAAGTTTATTTTCTTTTTCTTTCTTGTGGATAGACAATTCAATTAGCTGCCCTGTCAAACTTTGCGTGCTCGTCTGTCCATCAGGCCAAGTGGCGGACGAGCTTAAACTCTGCTCTCTTCACTTGCCACAATTGTACTTGCATTACTTCTTATTCCTCTTCCTCTTCTTCTCCTTCTTTTTCTTTTTCTTCTGCTTTGAGGCTCTGGTAATGAAGCAATTAATTATCGTATGCCCCATGCCACGTCCAAAGACAATTTTAGCAAAACTCTTGGGCACAATTTTGTATGTTAAATGTTAAGTAAATTTTAAATGTTCCCCCTCCTTAACATTCCCTTCCCCGCTCGATGCATGTGGGTGAAATGTTTCGCCTCAAGTGTCCAACTCTTTGACATTTTGCGGTTGATATTTTAAGTGCTATCGGCTCTCTTTGCCTTCATTCATTCAACTCTTCTTGTCTTTTTTTGAGATGGAAGCAACCAAAAGATCTCGAAATTAATTCCGGCAATGAAATTTCTTTTGTTTTCTTTAGAATTTAAACCAAGAAAAGCTATAATAAATATTCAGAAATTGTAATCAAATAAAAGACTTGATTTCTAAAAGTATATAGTATAGTGACTATTTTTTAAAAATTAAAAGTAAATTTAGTCTTAAATAGCGATGGGCACAGCTTTGTTAGTACTAGTAAATGCAAATTGTCGAAATACAGCCTTAATTTGTCCATCTGCTACTTCCACATTCCCAATCTTTACTGGAAATCTTTAGATTGTGCATTTGACTATCAAAGCAGCCTCAGAAACTAACCACAAACGAGGGAAGTTTATAGAACCGCGTATGTTATGTAGATGCCTATCGAAAGGATCATCATGTGGTTGACACCTACAACCTACAACCTTAGGACAACGAGGCACAAATCTGCACATGTTGTAAAACGAGCAAGGGAAGCTGGCAAAGAGAAAGAGCTGAGAGTTATCTCTGTCTCTGATCAGGATCTGAGTGTGTGTGTGAGTGTGTGTGTTTCTCTCTGGATCTTGATAGCGCCAGTTGTCGAGCTGTGTGTTGTGTGTTGTCTTCTAGCACATGTGTAAGCCCAAATTGCGTTGTTAAAATGCGTGAGGCGTTGACAATGGGCAAACACACAAAAAGGTAAAAAAATACTTGGTCTTGATCGGGTTTGGTAGCTCGTTTAGAGACCTTATCGAGCATCGGCTAGGACCTTGAGATGGGCCTAGCAAATAAGTTGATAAGCGCTCAACTCGATCAATGATAGCTTGCAGCAGTTGCAGTTGCAGTTGCAGTTGCAGGAAGCAGATGCAGCTGTTGCCATTGTTGTTGTTCCTGTTGCTGCCACTCAACAGTTGTTGCCAAAATACAAAAAAACAACAACAAAATCTGTTGGCCTTGATCGAGGTGTGAAAGAAGCTCAACTTACCCTGTAATTACGAGCCGCAAGTTACCGTCCCAGCAGGTGTCAAAATAATTAGGCGCCTACTTAACATCCACGCTCACATTCACATTCACATCCACATCCACTCAAGTTTTGAGTTGAGGGGTAAGACAAACGAGTTAGAGCGAATGAGCTTTCGTCTGAGCACTGTCCGTCTACCAATTAGCGGTAATTATAGTCAACACCTTGCACTCAACGTGTCAAAATGTGCACAGGGCATCATGCAAAATGGCCAAAATGGCAAAAGGCACTAAGACACTAAAAGTCCGAGTCAAAATAAAAGGCAAGCGGTGTTGCCTTAACACTAATTATGTGAGCGCAACACTCGTTCAGTCAGTCATTCAGTCAGTCAGTCAGTCAGTTAGTCAGTCAATCAGTCAGTCAAAGTATACGAAATGCAGTCGGTGAAACAGAAATATACTCTTATTTAGCAAGTGTGAAGTTGATAGCCTCGCGGTCCTTCATTAATCATTTGGTTGTTAACAGGCCACTTGGCCAACTTGACAGGCCCTCGACTGATTCCGAATTGGACTCGATTGGACTGGAGCAACTTGAAGGCCTCTTAACCAACTCAGACCAGACTCAAATGCCTGCAGTTTGTTAATCAGCCCAAAAAAGAATATAAAAATACTAACTGAAACAGCAGGAAAGTTCACAGAGTTAAGAGGTCAATTTGCTCGTATTCTGAAAATAAGTTAGTAGTTGATAATGCTGATTTCAAAATGTGTTCCTTAGAAACTGTGTAAAATACAAGAACAATCTGTAATGACTTTGCCATAATTCCAGTTTAATTTATGTTTTATTTTTATATTATGGAGTATACTTCTGACATATCAGAATATCTTTCATTAATTGTGAATGTTTTCGAGATTGTTTTCTACAAGCCGTCGATAGGATGACTCTCAATCACCCCTCTTTAAAATTGGTACTCGTAATCTGCAATTATATTTCGATGCTGACTTTCTCCCAGCTCAGTTGTTACCAACTAACCCAGTAAAATGCCAGGCAATGATTGCAATGACGTCTGATTAATGTTTATAGTCACACCTACTCAACTGCAGAGGTGCCAAAAATGTATAAAAATGAAACCAGAATTTACACCTGCAACACGCACCAAATTGCAAGTCAGACTAAAGGCGGCAAAAAAACCTCTGGCTTTGGTTCTGACTCCGACTCCGACTCGGACTCGGACTCGGACTCACACTCTGAGTTTGGGCTCGAAAAAAAGTGGCAAACAGGAAGCCATAAATAAAAATTAGAGAACTCGAATATGAGCTACGCATACATATAACATATCATTTGATATAATTTCTAACACACTCCCAAGTCGCAGTCACAGTTCCATTCCCAGTCTCAGTTCCAGTCTCTGTCTGTGAAGTTGTTTGGCTCGCTGCAGGTGCAGTTTACAGTTTGTTGATTGGCGGCCATTTAACGCTGCGTGAGTCGGCTCAAATCGAGGCGCCCTTAGCCAACACATTTTCTAGGCGTTAACTGTAATTCGTTGGCCCTGGCAAACGCAGCAGGAACTGCCACCTTGGCCAACAACAGAAGCTGCAACTCTCGACTTCGACTTCGACTTCGAACTCAACTCCACTCGACCAAGTAAATTATATTCGTTATATCGTTTCTTCGATTTTGACTGAATCTTTTGTCTCTGTCTTTAATTATGGGTTCGCTTTTTTGGTTAATTAAAAAGGCTCAAGCCACCGCAACACATGTTTCTCTTAGAGGATATCCTTGGCCAACACCTTTCGTCTTTTGCCTTTTGCCGTCCGCTTGTTATTTAAGTGTTTAAGTATTTCTCGCGCTGTGATACGGCGCCGCCGGGCAATTAAAGCACTTGCCTTCAAGATCGTCATATATGGCAGTAATATATAGTTTATAATGTTTATGGTCTGTGGCACAGCACCCCGAGGATATGCAAGATCATTTAGTACATGATTTTTTTGTCTTGAAACATTCCACGCTGAAACACAGCGGAAATTATACATTTTTGGTTCTCTTTTCTGATTTCAAGGTGATCTTCGGAAATGCAGGAGAAGTAATGTTAAGTTTTTAAAAGGTGAACCAGAATTTATCAACGATTTATAAAGCAAAGTTTCAATTAATTTAAACTTAATGCATTGAGGCTTAGCAACTAAAAGTCATGTGTAGAAAATTAAATAAGAATAAACAAAAACGTGAAAGAATTATAAAGAAAATTTTTTTTTTTACAATAAAATAAACATAAAGTTTTTAGAATATATATAAAAAAATTTCTGGATGAAAAAAGTGTACGAAATTTAATTAGAATAAACATATTAATATTAATATATAGCTATGAGGAAAATTAAATAATTGTTTTAATTACATAATAAATAGGTAGGAGTGAGAATTAATTAAATTTAAATTAAGCTTCGATTAAATATTATTATTAAATTTCATTTAATAGAAAATATTTTTCCTTCTAAACAGACAGTTAAGTAGTTTACTTTGCTGTTTTTCGACTACAAAATAAATCTTTATTCTTTTGTCTTGGCTAAAAAAGAGAGACAGCTTTAAGTAAAACAAACATTGAAAATTTCTAAGCCATCTACTCGAACTACCATATAATTTGTAATACAATCCGTTATCGGCCTGCTTCGGTCTAGACAAAACCCCAAAATCAACATTGGCTGAATCCACGAAGAGAAAAGAAAGAGAAAAGATAAAAGAGAAACACAAACCAAATACACACGCCTTAAATATTTCCAGTTAATCATGTCTGATGTTTGTGGGTCCTGTGATGCGTAGATTCCACGAATACCAAAGTGCGCGGAGGATTCGGAGATGAGGAAAACTTACATAATAATTGATGACATAGGACACACGTAGTACATGTCACCACAATGTGTGTGTATTGGGGTAAAAAAAGAAAAAAACAATGGGGCAACTATCTAATGATCGATATCAGCTAGAACAAAAAGAGCGAAGTGACTGACTGCCTCGGCGGTTGGTCTCTGGGTTCGAATTTGGGTTTGAGATTGGGCCTGAGTTTGTTCTTGGACCTTGTGGGCAAGTAAACATGTACGTGAGCCAGCCCCGCAGTTGACAAAGGGCCGTTGACAATGGGCCAAGACAAACCCAAAGGACAACAACGCATGCTGATGAGAATCTAAAAACGCACACGAAAAATATTGAAGGAAAATAAGAGAGAAGACAAACAACAACAGCAACAAGAACAAGAACAAGAACAACAGCAAACAATTTGTGGTTATCTGTCGAAACAGGTAGGGCCACAATTGCGATTAAGATCACCTGAGAACAGCTCGCAGACTGAGAATCCCTCTCTCTCTCTCACTGTCTGTCTCTTTTTGAATACATCTCTATGTCATCTTTTTGTCAACGCTGCCGTTGTACGTGGTTAGCATTGAGGAATCATTTCAAATCTCCATCTCCAACTTTAACGAAAGCGTGGAAAATATCAATTTACGCTTTAAACTACGCCCAAGTTCACTATCATTGCAATCAGTTAAGTGTTTTGGCTTAGAATCGTCTTGACATCGAGACGAGCGAATCTCTTTGTGATTGCCGCAAGGATCTTCAGCAAAGGGATCTTCAGAGGATTCTATTGTCGGTGTAAGTAATTATATAAGCAGCTGCAGACGGAATTAAGTGATGGCTCCATTAATGGGTATGTATAATTTAAGAAATGTTTTATATGTAAATAAATAAAACAGAAATCTTCTACTCTATTCAATGTAATATTTGGAACATAAAACATAATTATATATGACAGAGATTTAAGGAATAGATGCACTCTTATTTAATCAATTCAAAAATATATATTATTTATGTATATTTAATGTATTTAAATTCATCTTTGTATTAATTGGCTTACTTGTTAACGACGCTCAACACTTTTGGCTCAATGAAGTGTTGGCCAATTAGGGAGAACCTGAGAGCCAACACCGTTAGCATGTTATCAATGCATATTATCAACGGACGCCTTCGATAAACTGTTAACTAAACTTCTGAAGGCTGTAGGCTAACAGTACTCTTGAAAATTGATACCATTAGCCAGCTCAGTGTGTGCTGAGTTTCGTGCAGCATGCAACACGTGCCCCAATGAATTATGGTTGGCCAAAGTTTTTGCTTGCAGCTTTAATATGCAACGGCAGCAGGAAAAGCGGGCCAAAAGGCAGCTGCCTTCTGACCATCTTACAAAGCCCAAAGTTGCCCTGTCTCTCTCTCTCTCTCTCGCTCCTTCTCTCTGTCTCTCTGTGGTGTATCCGTAACGAAGGAAATAGTTGCACGCGTTGTGGCCTGAAGAATCTCATAAGTAGCGCAAACGAAGCACTTACGCCCAGGCATTAGAGCTGGATATGTCAGATGGCTCTCGAACTGTCCAGTCCTGTCGTCAATAATAAATAAATACTTGTACTCGCATGTGTCTATGCTGTGGCATGCCACCAGCTCCAGGCACAAACAAACACAACAAATGCTGATGATGAGGGGACAAAGGCGAATAATATTGTACAAGGGGCAGGTAAGAAGAGAAGAACTTTGTATAGAAAGTATTACAGTCCCATGTTGAAGTCTCGCTGCCCGAACATCTAATCCGACTCTGGACTCGCTGGACAAAAGTAAAATAAAATGGAATAGAATAGAATTTGTATTGCATAACCGTTTTGTGGCCGACCAGGGAGGTCCTTGCGTTTGATAAGGACATCAGGCAGAGTCCATTGGACAGAACACTTGACTTGGCTTTGCCAGCGTACTAATGATGACACACATTACATATCTTGATCGCTTCGCTCTCTCTCTCACTCTATTCAGAGTGTCCTTGGTAAGGACACGTAGTGCACACGACGCACTTGTCAAAATAAATTGAAGCACATGCTTAGGCGCGCACAATGCTATTAACATTCACCGTAGAGCTCAGACAGGATGCGACAGAGCAAAACAGGACTCCACTCATTTCAAAGGATATCAGAGGAGTATCTAACCCAACTCGTAACTCGCATAACTTATCCCACATCGAGTGCGTTTGGGGCGTTGACAAAGTCACTATCACTGGGTTATGATCTCATATAATATCTTGTATCTCGTTTCTCAGACCTCGACTGGCTTATGAAAATGGGGCGTACAACAAATTGACTACCTACAACTTGTTTTGGCAGCTCCATCCTCAACTTCTGTTTGGTAGTCCTTCACAGGTGTTTTGGCTACTGTCCTCAAATGCACCTGCCTAAAAAACTATTCGTCTTTAATGAACTCAACTCGTTTTCCCTGAATTTGAAGACTACTAATAGCTTAAATACAATCTAATGCTCAAGATCTATAAGTTGCAGATAATTTATGAGTTTTTATCTAGTTTTAAAAAAAATCCTACTGAGAACAGAGAATTCACTCCTTTTAAATTACATTTAAGCCTTAAAATAAATATGGATATTTTATAATTTTATTCAAAAGATTTATAAATTAGTTAATAT
Source organism: Drosophila subquinaria (assembly GCA_037043405.1). NCBI lineage: Eukaryota > Metazoa > Arthropoda > Insecta > Diptera > Drosophilidae > Drosophila > Drosophila subquinaria. Next base: position 27,660 of record JBAMBL010001695.1, read on the forward strand.
AATTCCAATTTTCATTTAAACAATATTGTTAAATTTAAAGTTCAAAAGTGCATGCAAATTTGTCATTTAATCGATATTAATAATCCCGAATAAAGATTCTGTTCTCACCATGTCAAGGCGTCATGTATGTTTAATTATTCCATCAAAATGTGAAATGTTTAATTTTTGATTGATGACACGCACAAATTTGTCTCAACAAAATGCAAAACAGCATGTTGCAACAAGACCAGCGACAACAACAGAACAAATTATGCATGCAGCGAGCACAGATACAGATGCAGATACATTCACCAACACAGATACAGATACAGATACAAGATGCAAGGCCCACAACATTTGATGAATGAGCAGAGGAAACACAAATTTTAAGTACATGCAACAACAACAGCATCAAATGCAATTGAACAAGTGCAACAACAACAAGAACAATTATTAAATGCATTTGTGAGGGCGTTGAAAGCTAAATTGGGGGTGGGGTGATACACAAAACATACATAGATACATATTTAATAAATCTTAATTTATAGATGAGTTGCAACATCAAAACAAACGTCGTGGCTCTCTGCATAATTTTGGAGCCTCACTCTGATAGTTTCGTGTTGTCGAAAATTCTCTTTTCATATGTCAAAAATTAAGTTATGACAGATGACCAAACGTTCTCTCTCTGTCTCATTTCTATTTCGTTCTCTGTCTCTTTTCGGTCAGCTGTCAACTCATCCGCTGCTTTACAACTTTGTTCGGTCTCATAAATTTTGAAAGTTTCGGTCATATTGTCGGGGCTTTATTTTGTTTAAAGGGCGGGTCTCCATATGAAACGACATTATGATGGATTAGTTTTGGAAATGCTTGGCGTTTTTCTGCTCAGTTGCGTTCCATGGCTGATATGTCTGTATGTCTGCAAGCATTTGATAATAATCGCAGCATTTCTGTATATCAAATTGAGCCGTGAACTTGTTTTTCTGTGGTCATTTCAGTGACATGGGAACACTCTAAATGGAACTGACAACACAATTAGAGCTCGTTTAGCATAAGACAATGGAATGGCAGTATCAGTAAAAAATGAGTCGATAAAAGATATTTTTGGTTGGATTCCTATTGATATCATTTCTAGTTGGTATGCTGACGCCACCTGTTGTCATTTTCGGGAACTAACTGCACACCTTTTTTATTGATTAGGGTAACCAAATTTTCCAATCAGTAAAATAAAATAAATACAACAGTAAGAATTCTGAATTCAGTCAATATACAAATATTTTTATTATGTTTACATAAGAATTTCTCCAGTTGGAGAACCTGTCCAAAGTTTTTTAAAAATTCAAGTGAAGCTATCTCATTGGTGGCATCTTCGAGTTGCCTTTCCAGTCGCATCATTACGGAGATGATAAAATTGTATCTCATCTCTCATCTTCTTTGCTTGGAGTTGGGCCCGATTCCACCTTGCAACCATTTTGACTGTCAATGCTGCCAACTAAATGTCGCATGCCGCGTGTGCAACATTTTATCACTTCAGTCAGACCGTATAATTTAACGTAAAATCTCTGAGGCCATGCGAGACACAACGGCAACTCTGAGGACTGAGGGACTCGGCGAGACTTGGAGACATTGGGCGACACATGTGGCTGCCACAAATGGTGACAACTATTTGCACAGTTGGCTACTGATGCGATTCCCCCGATGTGGCTGTTGCCAGTTTGCTGTTGTTTTAGGCACGCTTTGGCATACACCAGATACAAATACAGACAGACAGACAGACAGATACAGATACATTTGCACTAAGAGTTGGCCATAATTAATATAGAAACACTTGCAACAACAATTAGCAACAGTCGGCGATCAGAAAAAACAAAACTAATTAGCTGGCAAATAATAGATGAAGTCTAAATAAACTTTGAATGCCCTTTCTCAATGTCTTATATAACTATTAATATTAATAATAAAATAAATATTATTATAACACATAATATTTAACAAGGATTTTTTATATTAATATTTATTTTATAATTATATTAATTTTTTTAAATTCTGTCAAGGGTATTTAGGCTTCGATTTATATCTTTTCCTCAACTTGTTTGTTTGCTGTTGCTCAGAACGGAACGCCTTCAAAATTGTTTGGGGTGTTGTGGCAATTAGCGCGAAGAGAAGAACTAGGAATAAAAACAAGAGCAAAAGCAATAGTTGATAATAATAGCAAGAAATGTGCCATCATTTAAATATAGGCTCAATCGAATTAAGCAATTAGAGATATGCTAATTACGATCCCCAACATATCCCACCAAACCCAGCCGAGCCCGAATGTATTATCTAAGTTCGACTTCCGGGCTCGGTTTCCGTTAAGACTGTTGCCCCAAAAGAGACCTTAAGTAAGATTTATGTATTTACTTCAATACGTAATATGTTTTTCTTTATTTTTCGTGAAAAAAAGAACCCTTGGCTCCTATAATTGCTTTGGAAGAGTTTTGTATTTTTTGTTTGGTTCGAGGTGTGTCTGCATTTTTATTTGGAGCACTTCAAAGTGTTCCGCTTTGTCTCTCTCTCTCTCTCTGTCTCTTTCTGTCTCTCTCTTATTCGAAATGATATTTTAGTTATTTTTCCATATTTATTTTCGTTATCATGGACCCAGCAACAACAACTAAAACAACAACACATAATTAGTGTAATTAACGCTTTTTGGCTGAGTGCGTGCAGAAAATTGTGTGTGAAAGTGCGTGGCGCATTTTGAATGTTTTGTTTTCCCCATTTGTTATTGTTGTTCTTTTCTTTACTGTTGTTGTTGTTGTACGGTTCGTTCAACTGATTTATGAGCCACTCTGCGACTGCGACTGCAGTTCCGATTGACTGAGACTGAGACTGAGACTACGAGTGGCCAACGGGGGAACTCTTGGCCAACGGGCAAACTCGACTGTTGACTGTTCTCAGCTTTCGTGTTAATTTGTGAATAATCTTTGTGGACTGCACGAAATGCAAACAGAAAGTTGTATTGGAAACGGGAATCCTACGGATGCAGTTCAATTCGATCCAGTTGAAGACAGTTGAAGATAGTTGAGAAATTGCCAGATATATTTATGCAGATAGCAAAGAACCAAGAACCAGATAGCCAGATTGATGGCCATAGATTGCGGAATAGTTTAATTAGCAGCCAGATTGCCAGGTTCAGGTAACAGACAGATTGTTTTCAGATTTTATCAAGAAATTAGTTATTACAGACAGTTGGATTGATTAATATTTGACGCTTTAATTAGCGGTTTTATTTGAAAGGAAGCCAAATCAGATAATCAAACGGATTGAGCTAATAAGTCATCTGTATTCGATTGAAGATAGTAATTAAAATCTAAAATTAAATTTGGACTTCTAAATGTAATAATATTTAATTATATTCTTATTTAAAAGGTAATAGATTTCTTTAGAAATTTTAAATTGTTTTTAGATAACCAAACAGCTATAAATTAAATATATTATAAAATATTATATTGTTCAATTAATTATTTTAAAAATAATAGAATTCGCTAAGCAATTTTAAACATATGTTATCTTCTTTACCTTATCTTAAATTCGTATTATTTTTACGAAAACTTGTCGAGCAACCCTCTTACCGAAATAATCATGGCACCCACACAAACGACTTGTTTACCACATCAAATCTAATAAAAATCACCACGCACAATTTGTAGCCATCAATTGGGCGTCAATGACAGGCAGACAGGCAGACGCTCACAAGGACGAGAACTGTCTAAGTTTCGGAACTGAGGAGTCCTCCAGAGTTTGGAGCTGAGCAACAGACGTCTTTGAAATGACAAATCTTTTGGCATACGGCTGGCATAATATAATAATAAGAGAGAGTAGCTTTGTAATGGCTCTGCATATTTTTCATTCGCACCGAACTTGACTGACATATCCAGGTCCACCCCCCACTGGTCTCCCCTCTCCCTGAAATCCCCCTCACTTCCCTTTTGGCCATGTAGAATTTGCTGTCTCTCGATTGTTGCCTTTTTTTTGGATGGGGGTCGCAAGTGATGAAATAAATCATTTCGGGAGTGGCAGAATGAGATATAGACACGTGATGATGAGATGAGATGGAGATGCGTTGCACAGATATAGCTACAGTTTGATGTGGTTGTTGTTGCTCTTCTGTTTGTTGTTTTTGTTGCTGTTGCTGTTGTAGCAAGTGCAAGTGTCAATTACAAACCATGTCAAAAATGTCAAACTCTGTGAGTGACTGGCTATGAGAGAAGGGCACAAAATAAGTGAGAATATCGCACGGACAAGAGATCAAAAGCAAAGATACCCTGTGTTCGAGATTGGAGAGGGTGCTTTATAGAAATTGATGGTAAAAGATGAAATGCAAGTAAATTAAAAAATGTCTTTATAATAAATTTTGTTCGTTTTAATTATTTTAATTTATTCATTAGAATACCGCCTAGAATTAAATTGCCAACACAAAAATTAAATTAGAATAAAATTTTAAAATTCAAAATTCACCTAGCCGAAATCACAATTAAACTTAATTTAAACAAAATTTAAACAAAACTTTCTTTGCTTTTAATTCTTATTTCTAAAAGTGGTCAAATTCTTTCTTCTATGCGAATACAGTTAACTAAGTTTCAATATATTATTTCAAGGTTCAACATACCCTTTAAAAAAGAGGACAGTCCAGTCTAGGCCCGCATTGGCTGTGGATTTGCACCCCCGCTTGGAGAGCAACTTGTGGAAAGCAGGAGTTTCGTCATTCTATCATACGCTCATCCTCAATCTCATTCCCCTTCCCCTTTCCCATCTCTTTTCTCATTCTCATTCCCATCGACATCGACAAGTTTGTCCTGTCAGCGCGCCACTCGCGTAGAGTTTATTACATCAATTTGTGTGTGCGAGTTCCCTTCCCTCTTCCCAGTTCCCTCTTCCCAGTTCCAATCTCCTTTCACCCTCGCCTGGTGTGTAACGATTTCAGGCATGTATGAGAAATTTGATACAAATGAGTTTTCACACTTTGCGTTCGCTATGCGAGTATCTGCAGCACTTGTATCTACGTATCTGTAGAGCGTCGTTGTATCTCACTCGCTTCAGTTTCAGTTCAGTTTCAGAGTATCCTTTTCCATCAACGTGTAAATTGTGTGCTGTCAAACTTATGACATTCAGCGTTGATATGCCCGCGTCACATTTGTTTACCAGCCACAACAACAATAGCAGCACAATATATGCCAAAGATACATAAGAGCATAGAGCGAAAGATACTAAAGTATCTACACAATCTACCACAAGCGCGAGCGCGTTACTCTAAATTAGATTTCGTTTAGGGCGACTTTTTTCGTTCTTTTTTCCCGTTGGCTGCAAATTGCTTTGAGGGGTCTAAAGGGAGAGGGCGAGGGAAGAGAAGGGCAGGGAAGTGGAGGCTTGGCATCCAAAGTAATATTCTCCGCATATTAATTGCTGCTCATTTTCATGTCTTTCCCGCACTCATATGCAATTAATATTTGTCGTCCCTCGGCGACACAGACCCGAAATAGGGTTTTCCTTTTAATTACTTCACACAAGGGGCCTTCATTGTCACCAGGAGGAGTGTGAGTAGGGAGCCTACCAAACGCTTATTAATTTATAGTTTCATTCTTTTAGTTTTTTCTTTGGTGTGAATCTCAAATGGCTGCAGCAGCTGCTGAAAATCCAATTGATCTGTATGAGAAACAAACAAGTGCACTTTAGTTACTAAAATTGATAATAGATGGCGCTTTATGTTTGAACAACCAATTGGAAAGTGCTTCGAAATGTAGTTTTAACTGATTGGTTTCTCAGACACCCATATGATATTTACAAGAATTATAGTAAATCTATAGAAGTTTTTATCGTATATCATCTCTTAAAAAACTAATCTGAAAATATACGTACAGAAACAGAATTTAATATAAATTAGACCTTGTAGTGTTAGAATGCTGAATAAAATACAATAAATGATTAAATAAGAACATGATATAAAGTTCTTTTCTTGTTGATCACAAAAATTCATACTTACTCAACCTTTCTTTTATAGCCCTGTAAAGCTAGAATAGTTTTTAATATTTCATGGGGCTTTCATATTTTTTGTGAATATAAAGCAAGCATTGTACAACCTCTGACTAGTTGATAGTCGATCGATTTTTCCACTTAATTAAGTAAGTTTCAGCTGCTCATTGCAAATGACATGATTACAGGGTATTTACAAAGTAGTCAGCAATTTTAATTTATTATTTATGCCAATTCGATGAGGCGAGCAGTCAAAATGCAAAGACAATTTCGTGTTAAGAGTCTCACACTCAGTTGACGGCATTTACTCGTAAAGGCGGCGGTTACGAGCCAATGAGCAGCTGCTGGCCAAATGACTGAAGCTGTTCTCAGCCATGACAACAATAACAGTAACAGCAGCAACAACAGAAACAACAACATGAACAAAAACATTGCAACATTGTGGGGCACGTTGCACATTGACGCGTTGCGTTGCATTGTGTTGGCTTTATATATTGGTCAGTTAAGACATGTCACTGGGCACGCCCCTCCCCTGACTGGCTGGTTGGCTGCCCTAGTAACTGCACACACACACACACACACACACACACTCACACACACATGACGAAAAATTTCACGCATCAGTTGTGTGGCAACATGGCCGAAGGAGAGGCACGAAACTCGCGCAATTAGAACGCCATTAAAAGGGGCAACAATGTTGTTGTTGTTGTTGTTGTTGTTGTCGCTGTCGTTGTTCTTGTTGTTGTTGCGAATATTCATTCGTACCTGCAACCAAACTGGCAACGCCCCCATTATTCATGCTTTCAGTTTGCCAACTGTCCAGCTGTTGCAATGGTGCAGGGGGAGGGGAGTGTAAAGGGGGGGAGGAGGAACAACTTTTGAGCCTGCTAAATGGAGATCGATGGCAGAGCGTGGTCTCATTAATCAAATGACAAGTAAGCGCGTTGGCCGACTTCGAATGCACTCCATGAGTGCACGAATGAGTGCATGAATGAATGAATGACGTTCTGTCGCTGCAGCTTTGTTCCCTCCCCTCTCCACTCCACCCCGCCCCACCTTATCAGCCACTCCTCTAAAATTAAAGGCGCAATCGGGCGCTTTCCAATTGAATCGAAGCAGCAGAGCGGAAATGTAATGGCTGCTGCAACACTTCGATCAATAATCAGCTTAACACACACACACATACACGCATACACACACACACTCACACTCACACACAATTACAAATTGCCATCACGATAAACAACAAAAATTTCACTTGATGCCCAAACAACAAAAAAAGCAGCAGCAGTTTGACTTTGACTTTGGGCTTGGAGGTTTTTTTGAAGTGTCTCTGGCGTTGGCCCTATTACAGATGTCCTCCAGTGTCAGTTCGACAACCTGTGCATTACTTGGGCGGCATTGCGCTCAAATTTACGTGGAATTCACAAGTCAACTCCCAAACAACACAACTCCCTAGGCCAAAAGTTGGGCGTTGTTTCTGCTTTCAATTATGTGTTTTTTATGTCTTCGTTTGACGGGCTTAAACAGGTGCATTAATTAGCTAAAGTAGCGCACTTTACTTTGACGATTCGCGGCTAAATTTCCTTTTACATTTTCCCCTTTCTGGGTGGGTTTTAAAAAGATGCCCTGCGGCTGTTGCAACTGCAGTTTAGTTTCAAAATTATTAAGGGTTTGTATATTAAAGTTAAGTTTTTGTTGCTGTTACACTTTAGGATTTAAATGATAGCAGACTAATTTCTAGTTATAATTATAGTTAATATATAATTTATTTAATAACTTAATTCAATGAAAAATGTATATTGTTTCAACTATAAATAAATAAACAACTTTAAACTTTAACTTAAAAAAAATAAAAATAAATTAAAAAATATTTGAATGGCAACAACGCGATCATTTCGTATTAAATGGGCTAACAACCTGTGTTGTCAGTGTTGTTAAATGTGCTTTGAGGCTACAACATAGTAAGCTCGTTGTTGAGTGTTCATAGCAGGTTCATAGAATATTATTATAACGAGTTCTCACATTTTCGAAATACATTGTTAGCAGATATTGAAATATGTCCTACAAGTGAGTAAGAAGATATCTTTTATCTGATTTAATTTGGTATACATTTGGTACATGACAGAAGTTGCATGCAGGATGGATCCTGGATAGGTTGGTTCCTCAACCTCCAGGTTAACGAGTTCCTGTGTCGTGTGCCCTATGAATATATCGGGGACAGGTTCAATTTGACCGGACTGGAGACGATGGTGCCGAACTTTCAGCAGTCCCTGGACGCCATCATGGACACGGAATACGATTCGGATTACGGCTTCGACCCCATGGAAATGGACCCGGAGACGACCGCGCAGTTATACGGCTTGATCCATGCCCGATATATACTCAGTCCGCGGGGAATCGAGGACATGTGCATGAAGTATCAACGGGGCGACTTCGGCATCTGTCCCAGAATCTATTGCAATGGCCAGCTGATGCTGCCCGTGGGTCTGACGGATCGCATCGGCGAGTCGCACGTTAAGGTCTATTGTCCACGGTGCAGGGACGTCTATCAGCCCCACGATCGATGTGCTCTCCTCGACGGGGCAATGTTCGGATGCAGCTTTCCACACGTGTTCTTCATGCAATTGCCGCATCTGCTGCCGGAGCCGCCACTCGAGAAATACACGCCACGGTCAGTTCAACACCCTCAGCTGACACTCCTGTATTAATTTCAATAATATAGAATATAATCACAGCATCTATGGCTTCAAGATACACAGCTCGGCTCTGGTTCCGCCCCCAAAGGAGCCGTGTGTCACCCAGAGCAACGTCAGCATGTCCCCATTCAAGTCAAAGGTCAAATACTCCCCCAAAACGATGAATTCCTCACCCAACGTACGCTCGCCAATGCGTCGTTTTAGCCTTACTCTCAATTAGCAAATATACACACGTGTTTTTTTTACTCCATTGAATCCAAATCTGAACAAGTGATGATATAGCAGCGTTCCTCACACACCCGCCCACAATCAAACAAATTATAATCAATCCCTTGAGTCGGAAGATCAGACAATAACTCTTGACTCTCGAACTCATTTGATCTGTAAACTCTTATAATAATAAACCTTTCCAGAATACAAGAACAAATTAATCATTACTCTGAAATGTGTAAATAATTATATTTTTACTTTGCTTAGAGATATATCAATTTTTGTTTTATAAAAATGTGCAGTTAAATATGAGGGAGTAAAACAAAATTAATATTGCAAAGAGATTGATGAATTAAAATAAAATTATTAAAAATTGAATTGAAATTAATATTCCTAATGCTTCTGTTCCGTTCTTAATATTTAATAAAAATAAATATAAATCTAATTTGTAATATATAAATGAACTCAGATTATAATTAATAATAAAAGATTATATATTTTTTGGCTCAATTTGCAAATCAAATGTCTTCTCTATTTATGTGTCGTCATCTACTTTAAGAGCAGTCAATTTGACACTGAGGCCGATAACTAAAGACTGAAATGTTCTTTCCATTTTAACCTCGTTCCCAGGGTGTAGCCACGAAAGTTGAGCTTGTAAATTTCGTAGAGTTCTCTCTCTGTCTCTTAGTTTTTCAGTCTCTCAGCATTGATCTGTAATTGACTGCAGGGCATATCGGAACACTAAATCATCGTGGCTGTCTCGATTAATGACAGCTCATGAACTAAGCCACAACTAAATTGTGGTTGCCTTTGGTTTAGTTGCATGTTGTTGTTGTGGTTGTTGCATCTCCTTTGGCACCTTGGCACTAAACTGGGTCTTCAATTGTGGCACAACATGCCCAGTTACCCACTAACACACCAGCTGACAATTAAGATGCACATACATAGATAACCAAGCACTCCCATCCACAACTTGCCAACTTCCAACTGGCAACTGGCAACCTGGCAACTGGCACCGACTGTTTGGCAACTGGCACCTTTGTCCCAGCGCATACGCAATTTGGGCAAACTGACAGGCGGCAAACGGATGTGGCAAACGGGCCGAGAAAGTAACGGCAACAACAGCGGCAACGGCGACATGCAACCAACTCTAGAGACTCTAACAACAGTTCGTGTTGCTTGTGAAAATTGCGCAGGCGCACCTTTCGCCAGGTACAAAACAGGCAACGAAAAGATACCAGGCACAGGGACACAGACAAAGACAGAAACAGAAACGACCTGAAGACAGGCACAATTGTCGCCTCAATGCCATCGTAAATCGTGTAATTCCCTGCCTGCAACTCTCCAATAAGAAAGAAAAGTTTTTTCCTTCTTTCTGTGAACACTTTGAACTCAATGCTGGGCCTTGTGGGCGTTGTGTGTGACACAAACACACACACACACACACATTAACACAAAAGATGTTGGAAATCTTTTGGTTTTTAATTGATTCGTTTTTGTTACTTTGTCAGCTTGTAATTGCCGCCTCTACAACGGCCTCTACAACGCGCATTACTCATACGCCGCGTGCAACGTGTGGAATTCGTGTGCAATTTTCCGCTTGCCACTTAAACGTTTTCTGAGCTCAGCACAAATTTGATATTATTGCCAAATCATTAACTCGACCACTCGAGCATATGGCCAGCAAAACAATTTTGTATTTTTCTTTTTATTCTGTTACTTATTCGTATTTCCTTTTGGTTGCTCATTTTATATCAGTTTTGTTTCTTTTTTTCGTTGATAATTTATTGGCACAGAGCTACAACGACATCAATCACTTTTTCGGTACGCTTTTCAATGCAACTTTGCGCTGAATGAAAACAAATGTTCAATTGCCGCAAAGTATGTAAAGTTTGCTATTAACTGCAATTGCCAAAAGGTATGTTCACTTTCAGGTGGAATATGTGATTGGATTCAACAAACTAATATACTAAGAAATTATTTTATTAGAAAAATGGTTTAGTTGCTATTAAAAATGTTTTTGTATTTTAAATTAAAAAAATTAATTTTTATCCTTATCTATTAGTATCGTTTATATTTATAAGTAATTTGTATAGTAAAAAAATGATGAAAAGGCTTATTAAGAATTTCATTAAAATTATTATTTATTAATATATAACTTAATTGTGTGCTTTTATTATATATTGAGAATATAACTATAACTACTGATATTTATTTATGTATATTTAACATAATTTATTTTTAATGAATTGATAATTTTTATTGTAACTATTTACTACTGTATTTTGCGGCATTATATATAATTTATTTTATTTTTTCCCCATTTTCTAAGTTCTTTCCCTAGAAGTTTTTAAGGTGTTCGTTTTGTTAGAGTAGTAAATGATTCGTACTTTTCTGTGAATGTGTAACAACTTGTTTGTTTCTGTTGTTGTCATTGGCTTTTGTGCTAATGGTTTTTGGGTTTGATTTCGACATTGTTTGGTGTGCCATGTGGAGCTTGGACCCTGTGCCCGGTTTATTGATGATTGTTTCGTCGCTGACAGCACAAAGGAAACTCAAAGCTGCTGCCCGACGACTATGTGATTTGACTTACTGCTCGAGTTGAGTTGCAGAGCCCCAGAAAAGAAGGAGAAATTTGCATACAGTTGAGGTTGAGGTTGCTTTGCTGACCAAAAATGGCAGCCGCCATGCAAATGAGCAAACGCTGCAACTATCCAAATCCAAAGAGATATCCAACTATCCTGCTCGTAATAAAGTGATATGCGTGCATTGAAACAATGGGAGTATAAAATTAGCATAATAAAAGCCAATGTCCGAGGAAAGTGGCCACGGGATGCACAAATACTCACGAGTACTCAGCGCATCCAAATCCAAATCCAACAATGAGCGATCCACGTAAACTCATTTCGCTTTGAATGTCAGCGGAGCAATTGTCAAGTTTTTCAGTTCAGGGGACAGTAGACAGGGGGTTTATCCGAGAGGGAGATGGGAAACGGAGCAATAAGTGGGGAAAAGTGTGACACGCATTTCAGTCACGCGCTTTCAAGTTACGTGCTGGACATTGGCTCACAATGAGTATCTGTATCTGCATACACATGTATCTATATCTAAATGTAGCTGCATCTGTATCTGTATTTGCATCTGAAACTGACTCTGAATATTGCGTGCGATGCTGAGCGGCTTTGGGTCAATCTCTGGGCACTGGGACCCTGAGACCGCGTCAGACATGACACAGTTATGCGATTTATGTAACTGAGAATTATGTGTCAAAGCTGCAACAGTGACAATGACGCAGTTTGTTGCCGTTTCTTTTGCCTTTGCCTTTGCTTTTGCTGTTGCCGTTGCCAAAGCCGTTGACAAGAAAAACGTTCAAGCTCAGTACCAAGTGGCCCAACTACTGTGGAATGTGGCAACGAAAACCAAATACTCTCCAATACTCAGGTGCAATTAAGCTAAAAATCAATCTGAATCTCACTTTAAAGTTCTAGAAATAGGACCAAAACAGCAAGTGAGATTTAATTGTTAAGAAAAAAATTAAATTGCCATAGTTAGCTTAATAAATCAAATAATTATTCAGTGATAAATAATAGAAATAAATGTAAGGTATAGCATACTTATTGAAATTTAAAAATAATACCATAAACTCTCTCATATTCTATTAAACTTTCACAATAGTTTTCCAAAAAATCCTTAAGTATAAAGTAATTTAATAATAATAAATAAACAGAGTAGTTTAAATAAAAATAAAATTAATTAAATTAAAGAGTATCAAAATTTAAAATAAATAATAATATTTAAAAATAATCTGATTTCATAATATTTTAGACAATTGTAAGCTTAATGATAATTTAATTTAATGTAATAATAATTTTTCAGCCAAATAATATATCTATATTATTTTAATATTAATTTACAACATTTTTTTAAATAATTAAATTTTGACATTTTTGACTGCGATTCAGAAGCATTTTTCAGTTATTCGGTTGGTGGTGCAACAAACCACTTGAAGTGAGAAGTGGAGAAGTTGAGACACTGAAATTATGCGTAACAATGTGCTCGCCATCAATGCGACTCTGTAGTTTCGCAGTTGACATTTTGGGCTTTTGAAGCTGGCTAGGCGTGTACACAAGATCAGACCCAGATCCGGGGCCAGTTCCTCCCTCTGGCCTGGCCAGAGTCGGGCCGACAGCTGGCCCACAATAAAGTCAGGCCAAAATATGGCCAGCTGAAACGACAATGAGCATTCAGTTGGCAACTGGGCAGACGTGGACAGACGTGAAATGCCGTTGCAAGCCTATCACAAGACACAAGACTCACCCAGCCCCAGCCCCAGCCCCAGACACACAACTGATATGCAAATTGCTTGCCAAGGCTTCAAATGACAACCACAGACACAGACACTGGGACAGACTTAGAGACAGACACTGAGACAGACTCGGACAGCGAACGAGTCAGAGACAAAGTCTGAACCACTAAGAGACAAACTAAAACTTAGACTCTAGTCACTAGCACTATTAAATAGGTCAAGCATGGGTGGCAAAATTATATCCAGACAGTGCCATGTTTAATTACTGAGTCCAAATTTGACCAAGCTGCCAGTTCGGGACAGACAAAAATGAAAGTTGGCAGCGTTCAGCCAAAAATTATTTGAAAAAGTTGCTGGAAAAAAGTTTAGTTTAATAGCTGGATTAATACATAAATCGTGTCGTTAAATTCACTAATCAAATTAAATAATTTAAATGATTTTCGAGAAATTTATCCTTTATTATTGCAGTAATTGCCATAGTTTTTAAAAACATAATTTCCTTTTGGAAATCTATTCACTAACAGCTTAATGAAGCATAATTAGTAATTGTAGGTTATAAAACAAGGCACAATATATAATTTTTTTTGTCGATTAAAATCATTAAAAATAACTATTTTTTAACTATACATATTAGGACAGTAGAAATTTTGTTTCCAATCTAATAATATTAGAAAAATAGCGAAACCCTTTGTTAATACCCCATATCTTAGAGTATTGCACAAATTCAGCTGCAATTTTTCTCAGGCACTGTCAATGCTGCGTCATTTTCCTCACAGTGTCTGCCCAAAGTTGTGTCCCAGCTCCGAGTCCCGTTCCCATTTCAGCTCGCATGTGTCACTTGGGGCGCCTGGAGCTGTCGAAGGGGTCAGTTTCATGGCTGGCCAGCTGTGTCTATGGCTATCGGCCATTGGCCATTTTCTGGCCATTTGTTGCGCCATAATTTGACTCTTGGCGCTGCTCTAATTAATAGTTGGCCATTTGCAGTTGCCTCGATTTTTATCGGCGCTTTTGAACAATTTATGTATGCCGTTTATGTGGGTGTAGAGAGAGAGAGAGAGAGAGAGAGAGAGGGGGATAGACTGAGAGCTGTGGCTATCAATGGGTTTTATGTTGACCAGGATCCGCCCTCGGTTAGGCAGCAATTGATAACGAATTCCAAACATGAACCCGGTCAATTCATGTGCATTTGATATGAGGCCGGACAAGGGTTCAGTTCAGTCGAAGGGACGGACGGACAGTTTCCTAAAATTAAATTGAAAATGCTGTGCTCCCAATTTCTCTCTAAATTCCTCTTCCTCCAACAGAAAGGTCATGATGAAAAAAATAAACCGTATCAATTTGCGTAATTCACATAGCGGAAATATTGAATTGGTTTGTGGAATGTTTTCATTATGCGCTGGGAAAAAGCGAAAGCTTTTTGGGTTAAATGTGCTGGCAAATGCTACCAGATTCTAAATGGCACAAATATCCGACCCCAGATCGACCCACGTCCAACTGCAGTTCAAAATAGATTATTGGAGGCCATTCAGGTGATTTCGATTACGAGTTTACTCTGTTTACCCTATTACCTGTTCCCTGTTACCTGTTCCCCTCTCATCTTTGCCCTGCAGCTAGCAATTAACGTGGTTAACATTGCCCGCAGCCATTGAGTCAAATGTATGGGCTGAAATATGGCCTGGGTAGGTGCCACACCCATTAAGCAATTCCAATTCCAAATGCAATTTGCCACTCGCATTAAATTGCCAGCCAATTGTTGTTGTTGTTGCTGTTGTTACTCGTATTGTTGCCACGTTGCAACTTCGGTGGCAATTTGACAAATTTTATTGTTTAAGCTCGCCAACTGAAACGTTATTAATACTTTAATGCATTGTACTCCACGTACAGATACAGAAACAGATTCGACAGCGGATCGGTGATCGGGGAGGTGAGAAGGTGGAATTGCCACACACGAAGTGCTCAATGGGAGTTGAACTGCAGTTTTATGGTTCACACATGACAAATTATTGTAATCAACATCAGCATCAGCATCAGTTGCTGCAAACAGAGAAACCAAGCAGAAAAGATATAGAAAGATGACCAATTAAAGATACTTACAATTGTATTATAGTTTTACTATAGATATTTAGTATTGATTAATCCTTGCTTATATTACTTACATATATTTAAAATATAATCAAAACTCTTCTCACATATATTAATGTTAAAATACAATTTATATCTTGATTTCATAGAAACGAGTATTGAACAATATTTGTTTATACTTTATTCACTTTGTGTCTCCCAGTTTTGAATAGCTTTTAATCCAATTAAGGGTTAACAAGCCGAACTAGCAGCACCCACTTTTTTATCGCGCTTTAAACGAAGAAAAAAAGTATAATAATGGTTGGCTATGAAATATCCTGTAAGCAATTCATAACTGTTCTGTTTTTCATGACCCCGTACAACGTCAAATAGAATTTTGAGTAACTCATAAATTCTTCACTCGATTTACTTTTAACATTTTTAAGAACTTCAATAAACATTATAAATAATATAAACGATGTTTCATTTGATCGGCCACAGAAGTTCCTTAAGAAGGAATCATAACTTTTACTCAGAGAATTTAACAGACGCTAATGCAAATTATTTAAGTGAAATTCAAGCGAAAGCGATTTCTGTGGCACCCCGGTATATCTTCATAATTTGCATTAGCAACTGTTGCACTCCGGATAATATATACTCCCAAAATATTTTCCTTAAGACGAATGTAACTCTCAGAGCTCATACTTTGTTTACAGGGTATTTAAATCTGCCAGCATGTTGAACAATAAATGCACGACTTTTGCTTATATCGCCGCCTGTCAATTGCAGCGCGCGCAAAATATGATAAATCAATATATATGTACATATATATATCGCATATATACATATATAACAGTTCCAATATGCATAGCCTATATATATTCAGATATAGTCGAGTGGGTTGTCAGTTGCGGGCTGTGTGTGCCATAAAGTAGACAGGTCCCGGGCAGGGAATGTTCCTATGGTTCCTATGGGCAGTCATGGGTTAAGTGGTTTTTTAGCAAGGTGTTGCGGGGTGTGTGTGGGTGTGTGTGTGTGTAAGTGGAAGGGGGGCGTGAGTCAGCGCTGTTATGGTGCCGCCTGCTGTGAAGCGATTGCGGCTTTTGTTTCTTGGCGATTTAAATGCATTACATAACACCTACACATTGACAAAGCAGGGGAAGAGAGAGAGGGAGAGGGGAGTGAGACAGTTGGGGCGTTGGCAACAAAGTGTTAAACAGCTGTCCATTGAGTTCTATAAATTTCGCTGATTGATTTTTATTGAAACGCGCGCAGCTTGAGATCAGCCTGATGACAATTCCATAAATTCTTAATATAAATTCTTTATTATTTTTTATTTCGTATTTTGCATGCGGGTTTCGATTTACAACGCACGATTTATGAAGTGACAAAAGCTGCTTTGCTTTCGGGCCCCCAGTTGGCTTACAGTTAGGGTCCGATATTTATCTGGCAAGAGTTGAAAACAAAAGGGTCTTTGCAACCGGTTTGTCCTGCCACTTCCACTTTTCCACTGCCACTTCCATTGCCACTGCTGCAATACAATATTATTAATTTCATGCGCAATTTTTAATCTAGTACGTGATTTAATTCAGCAAACGGGCAGCTTGAAGCGGCTCTAAATACAATTTAGTTGCCGGCCAAGACGATTGCGAGTCGATTCCAGTTGAGTCTAGCCACAAGTTAATTTGCAAATGGCCCAGACTCCGACTACGACTCCGACTCAGAAGACAACGCTGATTGGCCACGTTTACGAAATTAGTCCGCGCCCGGCACAACTATCCTATCATAACTCGGCTCGCAATTCTACAGTGCCTACCGGCTGTTGATGAAGTGGTTGCTGTCTCCGCTAGCCCATCTAAGCCAAGTCAATTAACGTTGGCCAGCCACCGCGTAGGTGGCTCTACACTGGCTACCTGTATTTCTTATCCACTTCCACTTCTATTTTCTCTATTTTTTGCCTCTTCTCGGATATTTGGTCAGTGCGCGACAATTTTTGTGCTGCGCTTGCTGCAAATTGCCAACTCTGTGGCAACACTCAAATGATTACAAATGCGTTTGTTTATGTGGGGCGACAACTCTGGCAACCTGCACAAAATGATGATAAAGCTACGTAGTTTGCATTTCAATTAGTGCACATACATTCGAGAGCGATTTCATTTATGTTGCCCTCACGAGCTTATTTAATTTAGCTTTTTGAATAAATCTTTGACTATAAATAAAGAACAAATATTTATTGCCCCTAACTGAATTTTAAAATATATTTAAGGCAATATGTAGTATAAATCTAAGATATTTTATTTAAATAAATCGTTGACTATAAATAAAATATATTAATATCCTCTAACTGAATTCTAACATAAATTTAAGATGTTTTGGTAGCTTTAATAATTATTTTCGTTAATTTAAATTAATTTTATATTAAAAACTTTAAATTTCTTGCAAACATTTTCTGAACATTGCATTTATATTGTTTGGTTTTGAATTTGTTTGTTTCTGTTAGATGTATCTGATTAAGCTCTTCATGTAATTGAACTGCGCATAAACGCCAAACTAGAAGAATTTCAATGCTGACAAGTCGAAGTGGGGATAGTGCAACATCGATTTGCTTACTTTTCACGTTCAGTTCCAATTCCACATCCGCTTTTGGCGCCACTTTTATTTTCCATTTCCATTTCCATTTTGATTTTCATGGCAATCCCTTGAACAATTCTCCAAAAAACACATAAGCTCAACATTGTGGCCGCTATACAAATGCAAAAAGGATTTTTATTTGCCGCTGCGTGTGCTGCACAATTTCAATGGGGCATCGTAGGCCAAATTTCGTTTATTTTTTCTTATTTCTGTTTTTTGTGCATTGGGATATTTGGCATGTTTTGTTTGGCTGAAGAGTCGAAGAGCGCCAGCTCCATTGGTGGTTCCCATTTAATCCTGTTATAGTGCCGAGTGCACTGCAATCAGCCACGTGAGCAATAACAACAAAGAGAAAGAGAAACACGGACAACAGATAATAGTGTGTATAACAAGAGCATTTGCCAATTTGTGTTTAGTGACTGCGCATTTTTAAAAACTGCCCTGTGCCTTCGTTTTCTAGACCTGACCAACATCAGCGTCAGCGTCAGCGCCATCGTCATAAGCGCATCACAACGGTAAATGCCAAGCGGCTAAGAGGTGAAGAGAGGGAGAGGGGGAAGGGGAAGGACAGTCAATATGCAGTAAAAAGCCAGTTGCCGGACTGGCCAATTAGAGCGAGAGAGGAAAGTGCCAACAGTCGATGGGGGCCACGTTAACGTTAAGTCTTCTCGCAAATTGTTGCCTCGTACTTCGCATTTTGCTCCTCTAACGCTCCAGTTTGCATTTCAGGCCCTGCAGGCCGAATATTTCGCGCTAATCGAGTTGTTACATTTACGGGCCAACAACTGCCTCTGCTGCTGCTTTGGCTGCTGCGGCTGCTGCCAAATGTCAAGAGTTCAAACGCCTTGAACTTGATGCGAAACGTGGCCAAGATGCGAACGTGAGCAAATGGTAACGACTAAACTGCACTTTTATGCCTGTGGCCTTAATACACTTGGCCAACAGCGGCATAAAGACTTTCTTAGCTGATTGGTAGATTGGCGCTGGACGAGCCATTTTTATGGCACACATCAACCATTTAATATGTTGTAAAAAGAAGTCTTAAAAAGTCAAGTAAATAAACTTTTGTATACGTTTATCCTTAGTGCATTTAATAGTTTCCTCGCAAAACTGTCAAAAATCGATTTATTTTTATTATTATTATTATAAGTGTTACCAGTAGCATTAAAATTACACTTGCAAAATTATTAAGCTGTAAAGTAAGTAAGATAAATACATATGACTTGACTTGACTAATTTATATTGATTTTACGTCAAAATACATTTAGATTGCAAATCTCAAATATTTAACTTAGAGCTGCAATTAAATTTCAAGTTATTATGACTTATGACACTAAAACTTCCATTAATAATTTCATAACATAGAATTTCAATTATATTTCAATGTCATAAGACTTATGACAGTAAAAAATTCATTAAATATTTTAATATTAAAGTGTATTAAAGTGTATCTGAGATTCGTCGTGGCACATTAAAATGATCTATGCAAGTCTTGCATCTGCGGTTCTGCGGCCTGGCAATCGCGATCTCAGCGTGCGCAGGCGCGACGTCGACAGTGACGTTGGCAGCGCAGTCCGCGTTGACGGCGGCGGCAGCTTCCAACGCTTCTGCCTGCAGGCAGAATTGGAAGAGGGGAGAGGGGAGAGGGTTTTACTGAACTGTGCACAGCTTGAAATCGCATGGCAAGAGACAGAAATCATAGAGCGCAACTATTTCAGTTTATATAATAAATGCTGAAAGGTGTTAACTGAGCACCCATTTTGTGCAGTGTAAAGCAGCGCGGCGTGGCCATCAACGCCGCTGATTATGATGCATGACCACAGCCAGAACAGACAGACTGTAGACGGACAGACTGTGGACTGTGGACTGACTGCGTGTGGAGCACATGTGGCGCGGCGGCTAGAAGTGAAAGAGATGCCGCTGCCAAGATGAACTCGAGTTGGCCAGAACCCGAGAGTGGGCCTTAGATTGGCCCGGACATAATGAAAGCCCATTATGAGCCACAGTCTGTCCGTCTGTCCATCTCTTAGTCTGTCAAGTTGCCTTCGGGCGCATCTCTTGCATTTGCGTGCACTCCATGGACTTTGTCTAATTACATAATGCAATGCAAATTGCCGCTGCCACGCCCACAGCGTGCCCCCATTGCAACGGGTATTTCAACAGCTTAACCCTAGACTGACCTCGGACCACCCATCAAAAAAAACAAGTAAAAATCAAAGCCAAAAAATTATAAAATTCACTTGAAATTCGCATAAATAAAATGAAAAGAAAAACAATGCGAGTAAAATGCAAAACACAACGCTAAAATGGCCAAACTCAAATTGAAAACTGAAAAGCAATAGAAAAACAGGTCCAAAGCAGCAACGACCAAGTCGAAACCTTGACGTTCTAAAATGCCAATTATAACTAGCGCAAATACAAAAGTTAACTCCCACCTCTCAATCCCCTCTATCCCTCTTTGGACCACCGCACACCCTATGCCTTAATACAAACAAATGTTGCTGTCGTTATTGTTTATTTTTCTGCTTGCTATTGTTTTTCATCCACAATTTTGAGTGATATTTTCCATTGTGCCAAGCTAGAAAAGAACTAAGACGAAGTGGGTATGCACGAATTTAGTATACCTATAAGACAGGGTAATTTCAGTCTAAAATTAAATTTAATTCAATAAAAAGTTCTACATTTTCTACAGAGAATAATTAAAAATTAAAATAATAAATAATAATTTTTTTTTTGCAGTCCTTGTTTTAATAACATTATAGTGTATTTTTTGCGGTCGGCTTAAGCGCAAATCCAAACTTATCCATCCACTTTAATGCTCAATACATTTTCATTTATTTTTTTTCATGCTTGAGCTCGATGCAAAAATCATAAGAAAAACGTAAAATTGTTTGCAGGTTTTATTTGTCGATATTTGTTTTCCAATTGAAATTTTTGCATTAGCCGAAGTACCCGCCCCCCTCTTCCCACTCCTTTGTTACCCCCCTCCGCATCGCTTGGTCTGGTAATTGGCAATTGTTGTTGTTATTGTTTTGCCTAATTGAAGTTGCAATTATTTATTGGATGTAAATTGATTGGCTGTCGGCTTTCAATTTCGTTGCACCTGCAGCTGCCACATGGGGCTGCCACATGAGGCAACTGAAACCGGGAGCATAAAGAATACTATAAACCCACTTGAGAAGTTCACCAAATGATGTAATTCAAAACTGCTTGCCAAGTCCTCGTATTGTGTGTCCTGACAAATTTCTGGATGCTAAAGTGAAAAGTTCTTTGCGTGCCAGCGGAAGTCACAAAAGGATGACGACAACAAGGACGGGGAGGATGACGATGAGGCCGACAACAAGGACTTCAGCTGTGTATGTAAATGATAGCAGAGGCAGTCAGGAACTGGGAACTGGGAGTGTGTGTACTTCTAAGGATACTCTAGCCACATTGAAATACGTGTATGTGAAGCTAGCAAACTTTTTGCTTGTCTGGCCAAAAGTTTCCTCGACAGTTGGCTGAAGTCAAGTCGAAATTCTTATGTTAATTGTTACCATAGGTGGAAGTAATAAAACATTTTGCAACATTATCAACTACCACAAGTTCCGCAGCAAGTAATCTGCCCCACCACTTCCCTAACTACTTTCCCCTTTGGATTTAGATCATTTTGTGTATAGCTTTAGCTTTAAGTAGCTCCTCCAGAAGTTGCTGGCTAATGCGCTGCTTGTGGATCTCTTTGAAGCTACACTTAGAAGAAATAAGTAATAAAAAATGGAATATGTAGTAATATATTTTTTAGTGTCAACTAGAGATGACTAATAGTTAGTCTGAAGTGTAAGTAGACTTTTGCTCCACCCTGAAGTGAGCTTTTATTGAGTCAGTTATTATGATCGGATATCATTACCAATTGTAATGCTTTGTGACTGTTAATTAATTCAAACATGACTTGTTTTCGTTTAAAATGTACTTAAATCTGACTCATTCTACGCACAATGAATTGCCAATTGAAAGCTATCAAAATTCGGCGAATTATGATTATTTTTTCGTTCGCTTATTAAAAGACAATAAAATGGCAATCTTAATGCTGATCACGTTTTGATGCAGGACTGTTTATCAAATTTATTTGATTTTGACTTTGTTAAATAGCTTTTATGTTTTCGGTTATTCGCAATAGCCCCGAGTCGAAATATATTTTAGAATTCGCCAATCAAAAACGCAATTGCCAAGCAGCTGCAACAATTTGGATTTGGATTTTGTTGTTTGTTATTTTCGCAATTCCCCAAAGCAGCTCACATACAGTACAGCATATGGCATACAGTATACTTGTAACTATCGTTATCTATGTTGTTATTGTTATTGTCAATGGTTATTAAAATGTTTTACAAATGTTTCTGTCCGCAGAGCGATCAATAGACAAAAACTGGACGTCGACTGGGTAATAACATAAAAATGCATGCCACATATGCCATGTTGCATGTTGTTGTATGTTCGTGTGTCGATTGTCGTTTGTCGGTTGTTGCTTGTTGCTTGTAGTCCGATTTACTGATTTGCCGATTTGGTTAAGCGAAAATCGCGCATACCGCATGCCGCGTTTGACCCGCAAGCGAAACGAACGCGCAAAAATGCCGCATAATGCGAACACAGAATCCAAAACGCACAACGCGCAAAATGATTGCAAATGCTATTTTCAATTGGCAAATATAATTATCGAGTCGATTGGCCGGATTTACCAGTTGCCCAATGCCAGTTGCCGACAGTTTAGTTCAGTTCAGTTCAGCTTAGCGGGCATTTTAATTGAATTTTTGGGCGTTTTATTAGCAGGATTTTCATTTTCATTGGATTTTCAAACGCTCGAAAGCCGCTTTTCAATTTGAATTCATACCTATTTAGATTTTTCATTGCGAGTACGTGTACAATAACCAGTAGCTGTTGCCGCCGTTGAAATGAGTATAAATATTGCATTGACTGACGTTTGATTGATTGACGATCATCGTCTGAGGCGCTGACAACAGATTATCGCAAAACATTCGATGAGGGACACGACTTGTAAGTGAATAATGAAAAAAGAAAGAACTGTTTAAAGCAAAAAACCGAACATAAAATACACTGCAAATTAATAAAAAAAGATAACTAGAAAAATATGATAAAATTCTATTTTAAATTCAACTTTATTTCTTATGAAAATCTAGTGAAGTAATTGGGGAATTGTTTATTTAAACCATTTCATATTTGCCGATAAGCCTTTAATACCCTGTTCAAGAGCGGGATAATCGCACGACTGAAATCTCACTGCAGGCACTTGGCGATACAAATTTATTGGCAGCGGATAAAGTGAAAGGATTTCCATGGCCAGCCCCCGATTGGATGAGGCTCTTACCTGCTTTTTTTTTATTGTTGTTGTTTTCGTTACCCTTTAGAGTCTGGCTTGCATGTCAAATTAATTGATCAAAGCGATCAAACTGTGACTGGATGTGTTAAGAAATGCTTGGCGGCAGGTGTCGCCAGGTGTCGACACCGTGTGGCAGTTACACTTTATCAGATTTGGCAACGTGTTGTGTTGGCTGCTGATTGAAACTGAAAAGTCGTTACTTTTGGCCATTTGGCATTTTGTCTGCGGCATGAAGTGAAAGTGAACTGCAGTCGCTTAATTTACGGCCATCCATTCAAGTTGGATTTATGCTACGTAATCTTGGGCTAATCACGGCTATAACATATGCCAATCAGCTCGATCAACCGAACAGCCAACTAAAAAAAGATTGCAGACAATAAATTATCGAATCCAACCATTATCTAGAGCTTGAATTGAATGTGACTTTAACAACAAGTAATTGACATTGTGAATTTGAATACAACATGTCGATTTGCAAAATTGCGTAATGACAAATATTTGTATGTATATGAAAATACATATATGCGATAAAAGATTAAAATCTATTTAATACCTTGTACTGGAATCCTCTTATCTTTCAGTATTCCTCAGATCAAAGCCAATGGACGTAGATATTATTATTGCAATCAGAAAAAGTTTCACATATAATTCAAACAGACTGCGAAGAGGGGAGTGTGAAGTTTTTTGGAGTGCTTAGCTGCTGACACGGCACAATTCATAAAAACTCATATGGCACATAAATTCTGGCCAGCTTCAGTTCGCTTTTGGCTCATACGCTGGGCGTGGCAGTTTGCGCGCCTTGCGAAGACATTTATTATGTTTGCCGTGGAACAGAAATGAACCAAAAAAATATAACAAAAAATTGGTTGGCAGCCTGGCAAAACTGTCGGCGACAATTGCAAATGAAATATAATTTTAATATTTTATAGACACACACACACACACTCAGATAACTACACACAGAATTTTTGGGCACACAGCGTTATAAATGAGCGTCACACACTCTTTTTATTTTCAACTCTTTTCATTTTTATTTTGGTAATTTATGATGGAAATTAATATGCAACATTTGACTTTTGGGCTTGGGCAAAACGGGCAGCCCCTGACGAAAATGATTAGTGAATTTATGTGAAATTTATTCAAACGAGCCAAACAAATTAATATGGCAATGATACGCCCGGAAAATTTGTCAACAAGTTGAGTTCTGACACTTGGCCAAAAGGTGACAGAAATCAACTCACGTTTTGACATTCCACCTGCATTACATGTTGTTGTAATCGATTATATATTTTACATATTTTAAAATATAATACTTCACCTTAGTT
Organism: Drosophila subquinaria; assembly: GCA_037043405.1. Classification (NCBI taxonomy): domain Eukaryota; kingdom Metazoa; phylum Arthropoda; class Insecta; order Diptera; family Drosophilidae; genus Drosophila; species Drosophila subquinaria. Next base: position 52,251 of record JBAMBL010001695.1, read on the forward strand.
AGACTTTTTATATAAATTTCTGGCATTTCCAGAATTGTTTGAAATAAAAATATTTTAAAATATGTACAAATTGTAAAATATTTAAAATACTTAAAATTTCGAAGTTCCAACTCATTAATTAAACAGCTCACATATTTTTTCACTGCTAATAATTACCCAAGATAAGTTTTATAATTAAATGCAAGTATATGAAAAAAAATTGAATTAATTTTCAGACTTCAAAAAATTAACATGCAAGAGAAAGTAACAAGGTGAATAAAGTAAATGAAAATAAATAAATATATTCAAAAAACCCATAATTATTTGACACCTTGAAAACAATAAAAATATTTTGGATTTTCCTAATGTGCATACAAATGATTTTGGATTTGAGTTGTTTAATAAATGCCTAAATATGTTTATGTGTGTGTACAAATATGTGAGCACTGTCTATTATTTTTAAACTTACCTTCTGACAGTTTTTCAAATGCATCCAACTTTCATAGCTTTGTTAAAACTCAACCGATTTTCTTGCGGAATGTCATTTTGATCTCTTATATGAATTCATATTCAAATTATACACATACTTATTTAAAAAATGACATAATTTTTTAACACTGTCCAATTTTTTCATACTTACCTTTGTGGATTTTTACATTTCGTTTTTAAAATATAAAATTTAATTTTTAGCTATTGATTGCAATATTATTTCATTCCCTGATGTGCTCAGTTTAATATACGAATGGGAATGTGTACATTGTACACTTTACAATCAAGAAATTATCATAAAATTGCAATAAAAATGCTGCAAAAGGAAGGGCAAAAAGTTCAACTGCAACTTTGTTTTTATCTTTTTGTTCTTAAGTTGCGTATGATGTTGCTTTTGTTGTTGTCCTTATGACAACTTTGTCCAAGTGCCGCAAAAAGTGTGGACAGTCAAACATAAATCAATGCTTGTTGTAGTTGCTGTAGTTGTTGCAGTTGACGTACTCTGTGCGGATCGATCGATGCTGGAACGATCTGACGATAAATTATTGTTTATACTCGTATTTGACAGTGGCTATCGGAGGAAGACGCACAGGTGAGACAGGTATGTATAAGAGGCAGCAGGTAGATCAACAGTCTTAATTGATAAGTGAGTTTTTGTTTAATTCACAAAGTGCTCATACTTGTATTCGAATTCGAATTCGTATTCGTATTCGTCTTATCACTGCATTCGTTAGCCGTGACCACAACGTGTTGCGAGTTACGCCATAAAATTGCCAACTACCAACTGCGATTGATAATGCAGGGAGACACTGATGGTCAAGTCAAGTCTTGACTGGCCTGGTCGGGTTAGTTTATCAACTGTGTTAATCTGGCGACATTATGTCAAACAAGGACAGGACCAAGCAGCGTGTGATATGCTCCCAGACGGATCCGTTGGGCCCTCTCTCCAAAATGATCGATTGCGCGCAAACACATTGACATATCGACATGCATCTTGCATTATTAAGCAACGTCTGGAATTTTAAATGAAGACCGAGACGAGACGGAACCGAACCGAACCAAACCGAACCGAGCCATCCACGGAAATGTTCTTGTCGCAATTCTCATCATCATCATCAATGTTCTTCCACTGTGTGTTGTTGTTAGTCAGTCGCAGTTTAGCTGCGATTGCTATCGTAATGATGCGACCAAATGGCATTCACATTCATATGTTAGTATTGGCATTCACTTGCACACTCACTGGCATTCACACGCCACGACGCGCCGTTGTCACTCCTTTTCCTTTGGCAAGGGCAGCTCCTTCCTCATCAATGCGTTGAAATTAATAATTTCGCATCAACACCCAATTGGCCATTCACAATTGACAACCAACTGATAATAAATTATATTTTATTTCTTTTAAATGCTAATGATGATCATCATCTTCTCAGGTGCTCGTGGACTCCGGACTCCATTTTGTTGGCATCCCAAAGGAAGCTGGAAAAACATACTTGATAAAATTAATTAGAATTTTCATGCCTCATTAGTAATTTTGTATCCAAGTAACCAAGTTAAAATAGCCTTAAGCCTAAATTCTTCTTATAAATCAAATAAATAAGCAAATTTATGTTTTAAAATTTACTTATTCTATTCAGACATTTGCAATTATCAAATAACAGTGAAAAGTGTACCCAATATCGATTGGCCTCATAGGAAATCTGACCTGTTTCTATTGGCGATCATAAGCTATCAACACAAAACTAATTTATTGTTTATAGTTGCTATAGTCTGTGTAATAATTGGCAAATAAAATTATAATTGAATTGCAAATGCAAAGTGGGAAATGCAAAGTGGAAAATGGAAAATGCGTGCACATGTTTTGTAATAAGTAACTAGGCATTCAAATCCTACGTAATTTGCCAGCCCATCAATTTCATAATGTGTATTTAGGGTTTTAACAATTTACACCTCTAACGATATTTCCGACATTGTCCTGCCCCCAAAATCTATTGCAAAATAATGAGCAAAGCAGTAATTAAAATATATAACACTATATACATAAATATGAATAAACACCAATGCAAAAATGTGAATAAATAGTAATTATTATGCGCGTGATTTTTGGTCGAAATCGTTGCCAGTTGTCCTTTGATGCTTCTCTCATCTCTCCCGTCTGGCATATTTATTCCAGTATGGCAATAAAATCAATCAATCAAACTGTTAATTAACTAACCAACTGTTTATTTATATTAAAATTTTAATTAGTCTGTCTGGCCCTGCAGAATTAGTTGCGAAACTGCATGTGTCATGCAACTAAACTGAATTTTTTACTGCACTTTAATTGGTTATGCGTCAAATGAACTGAAGGGTGATTCTGATAAACCAATTAATATAATGATTATTAATAAAAAAAAAACATTATTAATTGTAAGATGAAAAAATGTGCTGAATTCTAATGAAAATGTTTAATTAAATGTATTTAAATTAAGTATAATATTAAAAAAACTTGAGACAATCTTATTCTTTATTTGATTATTTAATTTCATAATTAGCTTAACATTATATACTCATTGCATTAAAATTCTTCAATTACAATTTGAGGAAATAATATACCCAACATATCAATTACAGCATACACAATTTAATTATCATAAAAAATACAACTCTGAGATGCAGACAATCCAAATTCAATTATGCAGCTGCCACTGCAACTCAAGGCAACAGTCACTCACACACAGATACTCACACACTTACATCAACATACACGCACACTGTGTGTAAAAAAGATTGCAATTTGTCTGCATGTCAAAGTTCGAAAACTATGTCAATTGTCAATTTCGCAAAAACAAAAAAGAAAAACGCAACTCAAACAGCGCTTCTTAACTTGGCTTAAGGCCAAGGGGGGAAGTGGAAGGGGGCGTGGCAGCAGATAATGAAATGCACTTGGCCAAGCGGCAACTGCTGAAAAATTAAGTAGCCCGCCATGATTTATGTGTATGAGTTGCGAGTGAAACATTTTCCCCTCGGGCCTCAAGAAAATCTTAAAACAACTAAGCAGTTTTCCATGACAACTTCTTCGGGGGTTTTTCCCATTGTTTTTTAGCTTTGACTCTGGCTTTGGCTTTGGTTCTGCGATTTGTCAGGACGCAACGTGGCCAACTGTCAGTGCAACTTGGCTGTGTGCAACTTGGCCTGCCAAAGAGCACAAACAAAAGTTACTTGCTTAGGATTTATCTACTGTCAGCTGACTCTGAGACCCTTTCCCTTTCCCCTTTCTCCAGATCCTGTTCCTACAACAATCCCTGCTCTTGCTTCTGACCATTAAAAAAGTTATGACAGTGTCCTTGTTGACTGCGTTACAATTTTTCTGGCTAGCTTCTTTGTTTGGCAGCAAATACTTTTGCCAGTTTTGTGTTGTCGCTGTTTACGCTGAAGCTGCCACCGATGGTGGCAAGTGGCACCCACACTTGGCATTTTATGTTGCAAGTTTTATGCATACACTTGAGATTTATGGCAAACCTCCCACTCTTCCTTTCCCTCCTCTCCCTCGTATCCCAATTGTCGCTGGCCAATGACTGCAATAAACATTTTTATATGTTATGAAGAACCGTAATGCAACAACGCCCTCGAACGCTCATTAGCCATGGCCAAGGCGACTTACTAACCAGGCTTAAAGTAGCAGCATCACCAGTGGCAGTGGCAGGGGCAGCAAGTAGAACCAGTTATGGCCAATGATGTGACATGATTGCAGACAGATTGCAATATACGAGCAAAGCCGGCGAAACTGTGCAACAAACTGCTGCAACTGGCACATAAAACACAGGCCATACAAGTTGTCAGCTAGTTGGCAGCTGCACGGAAACATTTGCTTCCTTAAACAGTCAACCGATGCCAAATCGCTAAGACCAAGACCAAGACCAAGACGAAGACTCCAACCCCAACCACAACTGCAGCCAAGACCAAGACCAACTCAGTCCAAGTCCAAGTCCAATGCCAATGGCTTAAAATATGGTCAATGGAATTTTTATAGATTTTCCAAAGACTCAGAGAGCCCGCACAAAAAGTGCGCAACAAAATTAAATGCATTTCATAATTTTAGAAGCCAAGTAAAAGTCGGGATCGGTCTACGGTTTGATTACTACAGTCAAAAAAAAAAACTCTTTTTATTTTACTATTTTACTCCATTTCTTTAGAGAAATGGAAATAGTTTTTGATGGTTCATAATAATATAAATTTTATTTAACGCACTATTAAATTAATTTAATTATTAAAAGTTTAAGAATTTTGATAAATAAAATATAGTTTTTTTTTATGTCGTTAAGTACCCAATTGTTTCGCTCAGTGTATGGCCGTGTCACTTGACTGTGTGGCTAACTTCCAGCTACGGTTAGACCGTTGACCATTTGCCCGGTTTATGGCTGCGGCAAGTGCAACATTGTCTGTCTGTTAACTTATTGACACCCATAAATGGATTGAATCATTAAAGCCAGTTCATGCTCTAAGCAGCAAGCAGTAACCACTGGCCACTGGCCACTGGCCACTGACTCCGATTCCGATTTCGATTCCGCAACCGACCTGGTCCGGACCGTTTAGCTTTGTTTATTTGGCCATTGTTTTAGCCAACTTTGCGTCGTCGACAGCAGCCGTCGATGACTGCAGCTAGACAAATTTTATTGGTTTACGCACGCGCATTGACGTTGACAATGTGACCTTGTCAGCCTAAGTGACAAGCAGCCACAGTTGTTATCATAAGTATTCCTCCACCTATTTCGGGCTGCTTACATACATATGTATATACAAAACGATTAAGCCAAGACGCGTAAAAACTGTGAAAATTGTAGAGCATTGAACTTAAGCAGAGTATGACAGCGTGAGAAGCGAAAAGTGAGGAAAATTGACTCATGCTTCTAATAATAATAATATTAAATAATCTTAATGCTTAAAAGATTTTAGTTAGTGTATTTTGTACTGCAGGAACTCATCAATAGATGCGAGTTTTGAAAATTATCATTATCCAGTACACTTATCATATACCAAGTTTCTATATATATTTTATCCCATAAAAAAAACCTCTTTACGAGGTAAAAGTCTAGTGACGAAAACATTTTCATGCCCCAAAATTTCTGATATCCAATTTTGTGACGAATAATATTAAGTTTTACACATAAATTATTTTAAACAAAATTTTGGCACTCGGCACATTGCACTAAAATGCCTCAATTCTAATACCAAATAAAACTCACTGTTTTGCGCAGTGCCGAATGCAAAAATTTTGTTTAAAATAATTTATGTGTAAAACTTAATATTATTCGTCACAAAATTGGATATCAGAAATTTTGGGGCATGAAAATGTTTTCGTCACTAGACTTTTACCTCGTAAAGAGGTTTTTTTTATGGGATATCAGACATTTTTGAATAAGACATCAGAATTTTTGAAATTGCAATATTTTTTGTCAGTATAGCTTTGTCAATTTTGTTTATTGTTTGTACAAAAACACACATGCCCAGCGCAAAAGCTATCAGCACTTTTAAACTCTGGCTGCTATGACACTTTGCACCTGCTGTCCTATTCCCATTCTACCTTTTTAAATAAAAAATAAACGTTGAAGGTATTCCTAAGAGCCCTTCGAAATACCTTTTCAACGATATATAGATCATATCTGTAGCTTCTATCGTTTGGATGCTATGAGGATTTAAATTTTAGCGGTTTTTAGCGATTTCCCGCTAAACTAGCGATTTTTCGAAAAAGTCGTAGGACAAACGATTCTATATTTTTGATTATAAAATGATTTCTCTGCCGCAAAAAGAATTCACCACTTGCAAGCCGTTTATTTCCGCATTACGCTGCAAGCAGTGTACATACTGCATATGTACATGCAGTAGTGTGAAGGTAAAAGGTATATTCAGTTAGGAGGTAATATCTTGTCCAAACGAATTTTGACAGATATGTGTTATATGTCAAAAAACGCGGAATCAAATTGCCTATAACATATAACATATTTTAAAGTGATTTCATGTGTAGATTTTTCTTAAATCGCCAAAATGTGGAAAAAAATACCTTATTTCACCTGTAGCTGTTTACCTTTTCACTTAAAGAAAAAATTTTGAAGGTACTCATAAGAGCCCTTTGAAATACCTTTTCAACGATATATAGATCGCATCTGTAGCTTCTATCGTTTGGATGCTATGGGGGTTCAATTTTAGCGGTTTTTAGCGATTTCCCGCTAAACTAGCGATTTTTCGAAAAAGTCGTAGAACAAACGTTTCTAGATTTTTGAGCGGGAACAGTCCTCATTCAAACTTTTAAGCTAAATCAACGATTTCATACAAACAAACAAACAAACAAACAGACTGACTTTTCATCTCATTTTTGGAAGACGACTAAAAATTTCAAAATAATTTATCTTTTGAACCAGTAGTCGGATTTCGATGATCGAGGTGTCATTTGACGCGTATTTTTGATTAGAATAGTAAAAAATTAAACACAAATTCAAAAAGGATCCAACGGCCCCATTAGCTCCAATAATTAAAATTTTTCCCCTCCCACTTACACCTGTTTATCTCACGAACCAGGTGAGTTTTCAAAACTCTTAGTATGCACATTTGTAAGTTGAATTGATACCTTTCGATCGGTATATAACTCGACCTGATCGGACAGTCATAGCAAATCTTCCATTCTTCCTGTGTATATATGCTAGTCGCCTTCGCACCCTTCGTGCTGCTTTCGTCACTAGCGCGGACTGCCGTCCGCAGTGATATGGAAATATGTCTAAAGATTAATGATAGATCTAAGTGTAATAAAATCGCGCATTATAAAATTCGTATATCTAATAAGCCACTTAATTTGACTGACAATTGCACTTATTCACACACCTCTGTGAATGACAACAGTCACACCTGTCTAATAACTTTATTACCCAATCAATCAACAACACGACTCGCAATCATTATAATAACTCATCAAATCAAATCAAATCAAATCACACGTGAGTTGCCCACAGCAAACAACAAACATCAAGAACAACAACAATAACTCACGAGCCAAAAGTTCGCATACGAATGCAATGCAAATGCACTCGACGAATATCGAAGCACAGCGCAAAAGCTTGAAAGCACCGAAAGCAACAGCAAGAAGCTTCCACACAAGACACGAACGTACGAAACACGAAGCACGACGCACGATTCACGAGCGACTTTCAACTCACACTCTCTCACTCTCATTTACACTCGCACTCTCACTCACTTGCCGAGTCGGCGACCATTGGACGAAACACATGTATGTGCGAGTGTGGGAAAAAAGCTCTGATGAGTGTGAGTAAATTTTTGCACACTGCAGACTCGTCGCACATGCACATAAGCTCATTTCCGCTCACTCTCCCACGCGCGCTCACGACTCTCACGCCGAGTTGAGCCGACTGTGGTGAGAGGTGAGATGATGAGGTAAGGTGAGAAGAGGTGAGACGAGGTGAGGCAGCTGTCAAAAAGATACCGGAAGAAGGAAATTAGGTTACAAAATGCATTTCCCGTGTGTGCGCCGACATTTCCGTTGCTTAACAGAGCCACAGCAGAGCAAGAGCACAACAACAGAATCCGGTTCCGGTTGGGTCAAGACAACAGAGAGGCTGTCACACTAACACACACACACAGACGCTTACTGATATGCATACATGCGTTGCCCACATAACGGTAAAACAGCACACACATATGTGAGAGCTTCAAGTTGGGTTCTTGTCCAGGCTAAGGGCGCGCTGCAAACGCATCGAATGCATTTTCAAATGCAATTAACGGTTGCTTCGAGTACTCCTAATTGAAAACTCCATATCACTCTGATGCTTAATCTGTTTTTCATGAATGCAGTGCTCAAAAACACTCAAAATACTCAGATGACACGGATAAAAGATAAAAGTACCTCAAACCAAATTGATTATCCGACTAAATTGCGTCTCAAATTGGCAGGTGCAACGCGGTGGCAGAGGGAGAAACCGCAGCTAAACTTTGTTCATATTTTATTCAGACGAAAGTTGAGCTGAATTTACACTCTGAGTACTGAATGAGTAGTGAGTACGAGTAGATTCAAATTAGCTGGGAATATAACTTAGAATGTTGGGTAAGCAAAGCACTTGACATAAAATAGAGTACGATAAATGGTTTATTTAGTTTGTAGTATAAATAGAATTCGAAATATAAATAAATTTTAATGAGTTTGCCACAGTTGTGAATAGAGCTTATACAATTTAGTAAATTTAGTAAATTAAATAATTTTTGTGTTTATTAATTTACCTTGACTTTGCCAAAGATTAAATTTAAAAAAAAATAAAGTATTTTTTCTCCTTTTACTGTATTCAAATTGGAATTATTAACCATTTCCATATTTTAAGTGAGAGTTTTCAATTAAAAGAAAGCACAGTAAAAGTTTATCTAACTGATCAACACATAAGTTTACATTCTGCATACTGTGCAATTATTATTATTTACACTTGTATAATTATGAACTAAACAAATTCACGCATTTATTTATTTATATCTACCCTTTGAATGGCTTATTTGCATTGAGATCAAAAGCTTTTTGCCTCAGGGTGCTCTATAAGTAAAACTTTGGCAGATTTATCGCCCAAACATGGTCTGGAAGAGCATCGAAAGTGCTGAGCAGCAGCTCGACTCCAACTCCAACTCCATATGACGATGATGACGAGGTGTTTGCCGAGCTAAAGGGTTGATTCGGTTGTTGCTGCTGTTCCTGTTGCTCCTGTTGCTGCTGGCGTCTTTGAACAGTTGTCTGAAATATTGTAGCTCGACCAAATAAAGTCCATCTAAAGGCGGTACAAGTATTTTCTCCTCCTCCTTTTATTCAGGGCAGGGAAAGGGGGTTTTAAGTAGTTTTGCGTAATTTAAATATAAATACTCATTTAATTAGCAGCGCTGCTGTGAGACTAACAGCCACTGCTGAGAAGACCTTTGATCTCCAGCGAATGTGTAAATATTTGACATTAATTACAAGTTGAATGCAGCCCCACAACATTAACCAACCCCAGTCCCTGTCCCTGTCCCGTTCCCCTTTTCCCTTTCAGTGTTGGCCTTCAATGCGGTGGCAATAACTGGAAAATTTATTTAATATTCACTTATGAAGCGAGTTGACTGCCTGAAAATATCCTTGTTGTTGCTGTTGTTGTCAACGGTGGCAAATTACTTAAGCGCTTATTTGTCAACTACAATATGGAAAGAGTTGCCACACACACACACTCATGTGTGTGAGTCGACTCGTAAATATATTATGTACATAGGCAGCAGAAACTCATTAATAGCAAGTGCGCGTAAGAGAGATCAGGCCAAAAGGGAAGAGAAAGCAAGGTGGAAAAGAGGGGTTGAGGGAGGAATGGTAGGGGAACACCGAGCACTCTTAACCCATGACAGCCGGCATCAATTATTCAGGCGGCACGCGAAGCTTGCCGAAAAATGGCCGCGAGCAAAATGGCGTCGACGTTGGCGTTGACTTCGACGTTGGCATCGACGTCGGCGTTGGCGCATTTCCGGCACTCACTTGGGAAATTAAGAGCTTCAAATGTGCGTGTGTGTATGTGTGTGTGTGTGTGGCAATGGCAATGTCAGTGCCATGTAAATAGAGCAGCATGCAATGCCCAAAAAATCTTCAACTGTCCACACTCAACAGGCAGGTGGTGTCGTTGGCGGTGCAACAAGCCAAAAATAAATAAATAAAAACATCTGAAAGAGAAGAGCAAACTAAAAGCCAAAAAATAGTAGATTTTTAATACGCTTCTTCGAATTTTATAATTTTATTTATATATTTTTTATATATTTATAGATAGTAAAATTTATTACGCTATAAAAAATGTAAATGTAACCCTTTTAAAGTTTTTTATTTTCTTAATTTTCATATTTTAATTTAGTTTAACATATAATTATTTTTTGTCAGCATAAACAAGATAAGTTTTTGTATCAGCTCTTTAGAGACATGGTTATGAGGATGGATTTGAAAACATTTTATTCATGACTCAGGAGCATAATTCATTTGTTCATTAAGGAGAGAGATGTGATTGTGGCGCAAACATAAATTTCAATTAGATATAATTAATTCAGCCTCAGTTCTGTTGAGTTCAAGAACATTTTCAACTGCACTTGCCACACTCACCGCTCTCAATCACAGCCCAGTCTGCAAAACGAATGAACCTCGACCCCCAATTTGATATTAATGATGAGTAATGCGACGGTAAATATTTGTTAATTAAATTTATTTTGTGGCTGAGTTGCTGCCAAGTGTGAAATGCATGGCATGCAATCGCTTTGACCTTTATTTCGGTTTTGTTGAATATTTACGAGAAAATGCAATTCAATAAACGAAAATCTGCACAGAAATTTCTAAATATTTGTGGATTATTTGCGGCTTTATTGAATGGCGCTGTAAAGGTAGAATCAATAGAATAAATTGAGAGTTATCTGGGAAATGTTTCTGTAATGTTTAAGTGCAAATAAATATAAAATTACTAGTCCAATTAAAATATAGTAATATAAATACAAAAGATTAGATTCTACTGTGTTGTTTATCTCGCAAAGATTCGAACTCACTTGACCTCACTTCAACTATAATTATAAGCCACAAAAGACTCTCAATCTTTCTTTTTCTTTTGTTATCTTAACATATTCTAATTAGCAAGACTTTCGACCATAAGTTTTTAACGTTTCTACTCAAGTGATCCAGAGCAGGGAAACCACCAACAGCTGCGCAGTTGCCCAGTTGCAATGTCTTTGGGCTCTGGCCATTTCACTTCATTTCGCTTCATGTTTGGCCGAAAATTTACATTGGCCATTTGCCGCTTAACATGCACTAAACTGAACTGAGTGAACGAACATGGCCAAGAGCTGAGGATTTGAGACGATTGCATTGAGGATGAAGCTGAAGCGGAAGCTTTGGCAGTAGCTACATATATGTATGTATGTATGTTTGTATAACTGGCTGCCTTTGGGCTCCATGGCTTCCTTTTTGCTTGGCTGCCAATTAATTTACGCGCACTTGGCCAAAAGATGCTTATCGGGCTAACGTTACGGGCTTAGATGCCTTAGAGGAGCATATGCCATAGACCATCTACCATATACCGTATCATTTCATTATTACGAGTACTTGCTATTGTTATTGTTGTTGCTATTATTGTTGTTATTGTTGTTGTTGTGGCGCTCCCTTGATGGCTGGCAACATTTTCAATTAATTAGCCGCCTGGCCAAAAGGCTTGGCAACAATTTTTGACAGCATCAGCGAAAAGGCACCAGAAAAAAGTCAGTTAACATTTTGGTAGGTTCCCATTACCATTACCATTACAAAGTTGCACATCGCTTGGCTTTTTCTTTCACTCTTATCTGAAATACACACGACAACAATAACAACCACAACAACAACAACCACAACGACAAAGACAACAACGACAATTTATTGACAAGACAATGGCGCTCAACGTATGTAATTAATCTCGACATAATCTGAGTTGATAATTTTTCGCCGTTCGTTGTTTGTTGTTTACTGTTTACTGTTGTTGTTTGCTGTTGTTGTTGTTGTTGGCTCGTTCGTTGTTGGTTGTCGGTCTATTTTGGCTGAGCTAAACTGAGCTGAGCTCTCCTGAACTGAGCTCACTTTGGTCATGTGCTTTTATAGGCTCCATTCTCAGTCCGAGTCTGAGTCCGAGTCTCATTCTCAGTCTTAGCCGCAATCGTTCTGTCAGCTTTATGAACTGCATGCCTGGGCTAGGGACTACAGATCCTTTTAAGGTACCTGCCCATACTCATACCCATTGCGAGCCTTTTTCAATTAAGCAAAATGCCAGCGAGATGCTCATAAACTTGCGCTGCTTTTCCGCTTAGTTTTCCATGTTTTTTTCTGTTTTTTTTTTTGCCCCCTCTCAACTTGGCTTAAATGCGGTCTGTGCCTGGCCTACATTTTCAGAGCACTCATCATTAATTTTACAGCAAAACTGTGCTTTTTATGTCCCTTTTTTACGTTTTTATCTGTGTGTGTGAAAAGTTGCAACTTGTTTTTGTTTTTTGTCTGCATATCAAAAATGCAACATGAATTGTTTTAATGCACGCGGTTCACTCTTCTCTCTTCTCTCTTTTCCAGCAGCAGCTGCAACAATGAATTTGCATTAATGATGAGCATTTGTGGCAGCCTCAAAAACAACACCAACACCAACAACAACAGACAGATGCCACATTCCCCTCCCACCAATCCCCATCCCTGTTTTAACCTTGAGCACATTCTGAACTTTGGCAGCAGCATAAAACAAATGAAACTATGAAAACTTTGCGTATTTTCTCATTTTTTATTTTTCCCATTTCTTCGTTTTTATTATTATACCCTGTGCAGGATAAACGTGTCTAACAGACTTGGGCAAAGAATAGTGTAACAGGTATACAAAGTCATATTTAAAACTCAGAAAGTAAATAACAATTCTTAGAGCTATATTCAAGTCATAATATGGACAATTCTCTCTCAGTCCGGCTAATTTTATCTTTTTGTGGACATAATATTCTCCTTATTACTGAGAATCTGTCAGTCAAGACAACTCGAATTACGCCATTTTACTGGTTTGTGTGAGTATTTTTTTGAATTTGTTTTTTGACTTTATGAAAACTGAAAACTGAAAACGGCACAAAGTTGCCAGCCATTTGGGCAATTTGCCATATTTCACTCTATCTGCATATTTGTTGTTGTTGTTTTGCTGGAGAAAGTGAATTTACGATCGAAACAACATAGCTTTAAACTCTGAATCGCCTGGAATGGAAAGGATTGGAATGGAATCTAATGGAGTTGCTGGGATGGGTCTTGGGATTGGTCTGTGCTGCACTCAGACCACACCCACTTAAGTAATGGCAACGAGGGGTACTCGTAATGTCAAGCGGCGTTTTGACAGCTCATCAAATGCCTGATTGCCATTTAATAGCTGCGGTTAAAGTCTGTAATCGATATAAGACAATGTCTGCAAAGCTCTTAAAACTAATGGAAAATGCCAAGTTGCCAGTTGAGCGGAGAGGACCTGAAGAGCTGGGGAGGCGGAGAGATCTCAGCCAAAAGTAAATGTTTAAGTACTCATCGACATGTGTTGCAAGCTGCGTTGCATGCAACAAAGTGCGACAAAGAATCGTATCAATACCAACTATGCTAAATAACAATTAGCTAAGAATTCAATTGTATCCTCTTTAAGTATGTAATTTTATTATACATATTTTTTTTTACTTTTTATTAATTTTTATGAAACTTTTTGATTTCTTGAAATTTTTATTAATTAAATTTATTAGCCATATACTTTTTTTTTTTTAAATTTTATATTAGAAAAAAATTAAGTGATGTATTATTTCATAATTTAACTTTTTCTTAGCTTTATAATTAAAATTTCGAATTGTTTTTTCCCGACTGAAAAGTCTGATTCAATTAAAAATTTAGCTGCAGATAATTATATCGGTTTTTTTAACTGCAATTATCCTGTTGCAAATTGCTCATTTTAAAGCTTTGTTGCAAATTGGAAAATTTTTTGCGATTGCTTTTAATTTTTGATTTTCATATTTTATTTTCCTCTTTACTTTAAATTTAACATTGCGGTCAAATGGGGTTGGCATTTTAAATAAATTGTCAAGTTATGCAAATATTTTCTTCACTTAATATGCAACTCAAAAGTTAAGCAAGACGGAGAATAATGCAAAAATTGTCGAATGATAAATACTCTTAAGTAAATACTGATAATAAGTACGTACTTTAATATTGAGTAAAAGTGAAGGATATTATTCTTGATAGAGTGTTCTTTCCTCTATGAGATATCATCCCAATGTATTTAGTTGATGTATATTACAAACTTAACGATACACTTAATACACTCTTCTATAGAGTATAAAGACTAATGTTAAATCTGAGCTCGTTTATAATATGCAAAGTAGCATTACACAATTTTATTTTGTTACCACTGAAATACGCTGACCAACAACAGAAATATTTAGCAACAACAACATTTACAACAACTACACAATTTGCAGCACTGTCTATTGATTTTTCCTATTAAACGCCGCATTTATTTATTACAAGTACATTAAACCGAAAATGTCACGACATTAATTCTGTAAATGCGATTAATAAACGTCAGCATAATGTCATTGTTTGCAAATGCCCCATAGCACCAATTGCTGTTGTTGTTGTTGTTTGTGGATGTAGTTGTTGTTGTTGTTGCTATCGTTGGGGTAGACATTATGTGCAAGTCATTGACCACAAGTCAAGTCAAGTCAAGTCGGAGGCAGGCAACAAGACAGCAGCAATGCAAACATGATTTACACCCATCCATTGTCATATTGTCTAGTCGAAAAGTCAACTTTGAATACTTCCAGAAGACACCAAGAACAACTACAGCACACACAACATTAACAGCAACAACCACAACACTTCCAAGTGCTGCAAATTGTAGAGCTGAGTGACCATTTAAAAGGTCTAAATTTATGTTAAATTAAAATCTCATAATAAAGCTTAATAAAATTTGAAATCGAAACAAATTAGAAGGCCAAACTATGATCAAAATGATATTTCTCTTAAAATCTATGTATCTAAAATGTAAGATATAAAATTATTAGATTAATAAAAAAGAGATACTTAGATACGAAAGATAAGTAAACTGTAAAACCAGTCATTTTCCATATAATTTTCAGGATAAACTTTAGAAATCAAGCGCATTTTTAATCTGCAAACTTAATCCAACTTTTCTCGAACGCTGATTAAAATCATAGATCCTGTTTGGAAATTCTTAAGTTTCGTCTAACGGCGGAGTATTATTAGTTGACCTTATCTTGAGCAGAGTCGACCCTGAAGCGGACTGCGATTGAGTTTCCTTAGGGGCTGTCTGGCCATCTGGAACATGACACACTAATGAGTGGAGCGACTGGAAATTAAAAGCTCACAAATTGCAAATTGCGCAAACAGTTCTGTGCTGTGGTGGGGCAGAGTGGGCTTAAGTGGGGCAGGGTGGAGCGGTAACTGTGTTTATGCCCCGGGGCCCCCAAAGTGGGGCGAAACGAGTAAGAAGAGATAAAAAAATTGGAAACCTTGAAATGTCGCACACATAAACGAAACGCAACGAAACAGTTTTCAGTTCAGTTTTCAGCTTTCATGCCACAAATCGGTGTGGCAGTCGGGCGGGCTCATGCAAAAAGCCAATCTTGATTACAATCAGTCGACGGAGCGGTCAATGGGAGCAGCGCAGATGCAACGCCGCATGCCGCATGCTGCATGTTGCATGTTGCTAGGCGATAAAGATCAAATGAGGAATGAATGTCGCCGACGCAGCCTCCACTTCCAACTGCCACTCTGCCACGCTGCCACTCGCCGACTCTGCCACAAGCTGCAAGCTGCCGGCCTAGTTGCATGTTGCGTAGATATTTGCATTTTGCGGGCGGTCTTTTGCCAAGACAAGATTTGTGACTGCAGTGCAACGCAACGTTGCAACCTGGCTGCAATCAGTAAACACCCGTATATACATACACATATCTGTGCCTCAAGTATTCGCAGCTTCGCCAAGAGCAAGTGTTATCTGAGGCAAGCTGCTTGCAACACGTTCAACTCGCTATCTGGTAAAATAGTAGCGATTCTTTATGACTCTGGCACAGACACATTTATTTATTATTAATAATCAAATGGAAACATTTGCTGCAATCAATGGGAAACATGTTCAATCAATATTACGTTAGCATTTACAAATGTTATTATCCACATATAATAATATATTTTAATTTAAATGCATTAAAAATATTTTGTAATATAAAATAAGCTAAATATTATTAATATTAAATATTAATATACAATTTTTTGTCAGTTTTTTTAAATTTAAATACGTATACGACTCTACAAAACTGGGTTTTCCCATTTCAAAGATAAATAGCTTATTCAGTAACCTACAAATTAAATGATTAAAACTATTAATTGCTTTAAAAATTAGCAAGAACAATCTAAACTTTATATCATCTTTTAGCTGAGCTTAGCAATCAAAATTAAAATAAATATTTGCGCAGAGTTTGTCAATTGGATTTGGTCAAAAACAAGAAAAAAGATTAAAAAAAAGAATTGCTGTAGATTATGTAGATTTGATGTAGCTACAACTAATTGACAGCTTCCAGTGGGGCGGCACTTTGTCTTCTCAGTCTCCTCAGTCTTCTCGGCCTTCTCGGCCGTTTGGGCCATTGCAAATGCAGTTAACAGAGTTTCGTGATATGTCACGTGGCTGAGGTGCATAAAAAAGTATCTGCAGCCATAAAACCTGCCCACATTTCTGCCTCATGGGCAGAGGAGCTTCCAAGAGGGGATTCAAGTGATTGGCTTTGCCGTGGAATCGGGCGAGACTGTAAATTATTTTGCTCGACTGTGCAAATTAATTTCAACTAACTGACAGAGACCGTCGACTGACTAACTGCCAGACTGACTGACGAGCTGACAGTCTGGCAGTCTGACAGTCTAACTGTCTGGCAACCACATTCGATTACTGCCTTGCAGTATCAATTATGTATATTTTATGAGTGGTGCCCACTCTGCACTTCGACTTCAGACTCGACTTTGACTTGAGAAAAACCCGTCACTTGCAACTCCAAATTTGGCTAACAATTATGTCCGCCGTTCACCGTTGCCAGTGACATTTTGGCCAAGTTTTCAGCTGCCGACGCGTGCCTTGACTAACAGCAATTAGCATTTTGTTAACATGCTCCTAAGCACTGTGTTTTATTACTTCTCTTTCTTTCGCTCTCTCCCTCTCTCTTTTTTTTGTGTCCTGAACTTTGACACGGCCTTAAATGGCATTAATCAAAGTGCGGCTCAGGTCATTGTACATAGTCAATGTGTTGGCCCAAAAGATGCGCCACGAATGCTTTTGGCCCGAAAGCGGCAGAAGGTTTGGCTTTCACGCCGCCTTCCAGCGGCACACCTGAGCTCTGGTAACTCCGGCAACTATGGCAACACATCAACAACGCTTCGGCTAACTAAATCAACTGCTGCAAACAATGGACCACTAACACACAGATACACACACACACACACATTCAGATACAAATACACATGTAACAAGAGCGAGAGCCGCGCAAATTAAAGTTAATCGAATGCTTTGACCTTTTCACACAGCCACACAGAGTGCATTGGGGGCATTGGGGGCATGGCCAGCCCTTCTTCCAATGAATGAATGCATCGCATTCGATTTGCAATTTCAGATAAACAAAAGAACACAACACAAAACGAACCAAGAACACTGTAAGCTTTTAGCTAATTTTTGATTATAAAATACCCTGTAAATTTACTTAAGAAGATTAAAATATAACTTATTTATTATTAGCTCAAAACCCAGATTAAATTATTAATCTTTCAATTGTAAAATATATTATTAAGATTGTTTATTATAGATATTTATAAATCAGCTAACAAATTGAATATTTAATGTGTAATTTAATATTCAGAAAATCTCCTCTTAATAAAATAATGATAAATTTGTAAAGTCATTAATCAATTTTGAAATTCATTTTAAATTTTGTTTTATGATTAAAGTAAAACTCGAATGTGTGATATACCCAATAAATTGTTCTAAGAAGCGATTCCGAAATTAATCTTAATTAAAATTGTCATATCTGGGTTTTTAAATCAAACAAATGCTGCATGTTTCATGCTGTCTGTCCAAGTGTATCTACATAAGTGTGTGTGTGTGTACTTGTTGGGGACACTCGCTAATGTCACCGACGACATGACAACAAAATGAGTCCAAAAACGAAAAACGAAATCGATGTTAGAACACACAGCGATTAGAATCATTTTAGCCAAGTCTAACACACCTAATTGCTGGACAAACATCAGACAGCTAATTGAAATGCCGCCTACCTTCTATGTTGCATTTTTCCATTAACTTTTCATTTTTTATTTTTTATTTTATTTTCAAAATCTTTTTGATTTTGTTTTTAGCATTTTCAAGGCCCGCCTTGACTAATTTTCCGTTGTCGGTTTTCCGTTTGTTTTTTTTTTTTTTCGGAACAATTATTTCAATTTTATTTATTTGTTTTGGGGTGTGGCCACGTTTAACTCTAGAGGGGAAAAACAAAGACAAAAACTGTGACACCAAACGTGCAATTGGCAATTGGCAACGGACATTGGACAACTGCATTTGCTTTTGCTTTTGCTGAGCTGGCAAGTCGCAAATTCAAGTCGAGTCGTGTCTGTGCCATAAATATGGGCGGTCGCCCATTTTATGGCAATCAAATGCGTTGTTTAATTCGAATTGACTTTTTGAACTTGACGTAAACGTGTCGCAAATGGAGCCAGTGTGGCAAGTGGGGCAGCTGAAGCACGTGCTCGACTCTCGGGCGACATATAAAAAAATATTAAAAAGGGAATTTTGATTGACATTTGATGGGGTTGCATATTAGTTGGATTGATTGACATATCTAAAATAAATTTGAGCTCTATCTGCAAAGTTAAAAGATAAATATTTTGTGATATAATTTATATTTATATTCAATGGGAAGTATCTACTTTACATATTTTTAATTGTATTAAAAATGTTTAATTTACAGAGATTTTGTATGTTTTCAACACTATTTGCCTAACTTATATTTATTGAATGCACACGCCTGTTTTTAATCGGAGTTTTGAAAGTGCTTTTTAGGAATTACTTCGCATAGAAATGAAATTGCAGCGAATTGGAGAAGTTTGCTGGCAATTGATAGTTGTATCATAAACTAACGCCGAGTCGCTTTTACAACTATTGCAAAACACCCAAAAAACAAAAGGCCTTTAGAGTTCCTGCCCCAACTTCCCCTCGAAAAGCAGAGAATCAAACAAATACAAATGCAAATCGGAGGCTGCTCGGACACAAGGCAGGAAGCGAAACAAGTTGCAATTGCTGAGAGGGAAGATGGGGATCCATGGGAGCGATTTGTGGAGTGCAAGCTCTTGAAGGGGCAAGGGGCAAGGGGGAGGCGGGTGGCGGGTGGTGGTGCCAAACTTTGTGGCATAAACTTTTAATGAGTTCTTTTTATTTGCGATTTGCATTGCCACGCCCCCCATTTGTCACACAAATGAAATCTGCTAAAGCGAAATTGCATTAAAGTTGCCATCGTTGTCGTTGTTCGTGTTGTTGTTAGTGTTGTTTTTGTTGTTGTTGCTTGCAAATTATTCGCCCGCCATGGCCCACTTCAATGACATTGCCTACTTCGACTCAAAGTTTTGGTCAAAGACCCCGCCATCCCCTTCACAGTATTACGCCCTCCACTCCCCTCCCTCCGCCCACTTGCCACGCCCCTCTTTTATTGCTGCTCGCTTCTTCTGTTCGTTCGTGGCTCAATGATGAGCGCAAAACAAAAATTGTGAAATAAAATAAATAAATATGCTTGGGCGCAAAAACTTTTAAATTGAAAATGCGCTTTGAATATTTCAGCGTTTTGCAAATTCGCATTTTCGCATTTTGCGAGCACTTCCTGTCCGCCATCTTGTGCACCATTGCACTTGCTAACTGTACTTGTGCTCATCTTCGTCCCCCTCCTCTAACTCCCTTTTATTGCACATCTCTTCGGCGAAAATAATTTGAAATTTTAATTAAAAGTATTTCGGCAAAAGTTGAGGCGCTGCCAGCGGCTCTGCTTTTCTATCAGCAGACAAATACGAGTACGACAAAATCAAAAACACAAAAACGAACGAACGAACAAACGAACAAAAAAATATTGTATAAGAGGAAAATTAAATAAAATTCCACACAAAGATAAGGAAAACTATTTCCGGCCCTTTCGTTTGCTGCCTTCTCAGCTTCAATTTTAATATTGCCGCCGAAAGGCACAGGACGAAAGACGAAGCCCAAAACTCCGAGGTCCGGACATATTGCAGCTTGCAATTGTAGCCGATGCGACAAGTGTCCTTCTGTGTGTGCATGCGTCCTTTGTCTTAGGGTTATGCGTGTGCACATATCACGATAAACTAGGCTAAGTGTGAATAAGCAAATTGTCATGGAGTAATACATGAAAATTTGGTTGTCCACCTTTTAAGCGAAAGTAACATAACATTAACAGAAATTTTCATTTTGTGTCTAGAGCACAAACTTTTTCAGATTAAATTTTTATCTTAAACAAAGCAGACTGGTAATCGAACCCAGTTACTTTCAAAATTGAAAGTTATATATAGTATGTGAAACGCTTTAAAAATAGTGAAGAAATTCTGATTGTAGGACCATTTTATATTGTCTTTTTTTCTAAACATTGGCAAATTTTTTAAATTAAATTGTTCAAAACAAATATTGATGTTAGAAACTGATTTTCTATAAAATAAGAAAGAATAAAAATTTTTTAATAATCATAAACTGATGATCTTTGGTACAAACAAACAAGTTTGCCTTAAACTTTAAAGTTTCTGCTAAAAAACACACACAAACCACACAACACTTCAATAATGCTCCGTTGATCGTGAGTTCCCCAATCGTATAAACGTAATTTCCCGCTGTGCGTTTTTCTTTGCATGCGTACGAATATGTGCTAAAAAGTATTGCCACTACTTAGTTCATGGCGCTGCCGTCTGGCTGGCTATACGCTTTTTTTTTGCTTCTGGCTGTAATTAAACCTTAGTAGCTGCCGAAGCAAAAAGGACGGAAGCCTTAAGGCAGTCACAGAAAGAGACGGAAACACCCAGAGTGAAAGAGACTGCGACAGAGTTGAAGTTGGCGATGGAGACGCTCTCAGTACAAGAAAGAAAGAAACTTTATTAATAAAAGTTTTTCCTTTGGTATTTCACCCAAGTATTATTAAAAACTTTCATATACGCAACGTTGGCAGTTCCACCCGCCCACACACATAACCACACACACACACATACACAGACACACACACTTACACTTTCGAAGGCAGAAACAGAGTCGCATATGTCGACGGCTGTTCAGACATCCAAGCGTTGAATTGCGAGGTCCTTTTTATGCAAGTGACAAAATTTGTTGCACTTGTTTTTCTTATTTTGTTTTTATTAATTTCGTTGTCATAGCATTGAGTTTTCCCAAGGTTTTCTTCGCTTATCCTTTTTGTTTTACGAGTGCAAAAATCCTTACATTTTCGCACACAACCTAAACACAACAGCAAAAGTTTGCCCCTTCACTCTTAGCATAATTGGCGTAAACAATAAAATGATTAATATTCTTTCGACTATTTTGTACAACTTTCCAATAGATGCGATGTATAGCATAAGTTGATTGCAAGTTGTTTTCTTGTATAAATTTAATATATACAAATTCAAATAGGTTATGCCCCAGAAAGTGTTAAAAAATGTTATCAAAATATATGTATACTTTATATTCTTTTAATATGAATTATTATTTTTTCCATTTAATTGGGTATTTATTCGTTAAGAACTAAGCAAGTCTCAGTTATTTATGGCATTAAGTGTTCATTTTCATAATCTAACAGCGCTTAAAAGCATAAGCTCAAAGCAAATTAAAAGCCTTGAGCAATGTTGAAAATATCTTTAGCTTTTGGCCAAATTACGCAAGAGTTAGAGGCAACAACCCCATTCAGTTGACCAGATTCAATCCTTTTCCCCCTGCCAACCACTTGATTGGGCTTTTGAGCCTGTTGTAGTTGTTGTTGTTGTAGTTGTTGTTGTTGTAGTTGTCCTTAGTCGTTGTCTGTAGTTTAGCTCTCAAACTATTTGCACATTGAGTGCATGCATATTAGCATGGAAAAGAGAATGTCTAATGAGCTGCGTACCGTCCATTAACAGGCAAACGCATTTTCTCAAAGTTTAGTTCCATTAGACAAGATTCGCTCTCTCTCTCTGTTTCTCACTGTCTCTCTCTGTTGTTTTTTTGTGACACTCACTTAGCTAGACAAACTAAACAACTAATTAAAGTAAAGCAACAAATATTTGCACACAAATTTCATTGGTCAGCTAGGCGGAAGCAATTGCTGTTGTAAAAGTTGCAGATACAAAGATACAAAGATACAGATACAGTAGCTGTAGATGCAGATACATTAGGTGATCCTGGAGCAATCAGTGCAGCGACCGCAACAACCACCGGAGTCCAGTTCCATGTCTCCACTGAGCTTGACACATGAATATGCAAATATGAGGCAGTCATCCACAGCTTCCCATTCCCAATCCCCTCGTTCTCTTCCCTGGCATTAAAACCACCTCAAACCGATTCGCATTCCCAGTCGCATTTACTTCGATTGGTGCGTTGTTCATTAATTTGCCAGGCCAGGACACTGGCTGAGAATGGAACTGGGACTGGGAATGTTGTGGCATTGCTATCACAGCTGCTGACATGGACATCGATATGGCCATGGTTGACTTTGGTGCCTGTTAATTGATTGCAGCCATTTAGGCATAGACTCTGTCCCCATTTCGTCCCCCCCCTTCGATGGCCATCTGGTGTGAATCTTTGCACCCCGCTCTGAATTAATTAGTGCCGGGAATCGGGGTTTCGAGGTATGCAGCTCCCTGACAGCAGCAGCCCGATATTTGTTAATTGAAATTGAAAACGAAGCGCAGACAACGATGCTTAGCATGCAAATCTGTTTTGGGTTCCATAAATAATATAATACACTTAGCCTAGCCTAGCTTCTAATGATACTTATGTGTACAAGTGATTCCATTTAAAAAACACAGCCTTAGCTAATAAATTTATTTATACTAAGCATAGTCACTTCTAATCAGCTCAACATGCTTTGCTCAAACAGCTCAAAGCAGCACTGAAAAAAACAATTGCTTCAGATTATTTACAATAAATAAAACTTAAAATATTGTAAATAAAAAAATTGTGAATTAATACATCTTTAAAAATTTAGAGTCGCCGACCTGTCACATAATTAGAGCTTTAAGTTTGAAAAAAAAAAAACTGGGCTCGATCCCTCCCGTCAATTGTAGTTAAAATTGTTGTTAAAATTATGTTTTAAAATTCTTTTGAATAAAATATGTATACTTAAAAAAAAAAAAAAATAACCATTGCAAGCAAAAAAAAAAATGTGTTTTTTATTTCATATAAGTATATTGTTTTTACCAAAATACTTAAAAGAAAAATAAAAAAAATTATTTGCTAAAAATTGTTTGAGTATTGTTTTTATTAAGCAAATTGTTCAACCTATTTTTCAAATTAAATATTATTATTTGTTAGACCTATAAAATGGCTAGAAAATAAGTAAAATTAAAGAGCAATATTTATTTTTTACATAATTCGGATAGATAAAAAATATATACAAATCTCAATAATTCACTCTTGATATCGGCCTTATCATGAGCTGTACGAACTTGAGGGTCTCTTCAAAGCCATGCCAATGATTCCAAATGATTCCCTTGCCACGAGAACTCCAGTCCAGTTTTCGCCTCTTGAAGTACTTGCCATTGGGATTGCTGTAAAACAGAGAACTAAGGATCCCTTGCAGATCATAATAAATAGAGAAGACTTACCAAAAGGCAGCACAGGCATCGTACCAAAAGGCACTGTGATATCGAACGGCACAATTGCCATCCGGCCAGGAATCATTGTCCATATCAAATGTGGAGAATTTCTGCTGAACATTCAGGCCCATGGAATTGCCAGCATTGCCATGGTATCTGCCAAGAGAACTCAGCTCGTAGAAGGTCTTCTCACTGCCAATGCTGAAGTTATCATAGTGCGCATAGCGAACATCGCCCTCAAAGTCCTCCAGATGAACGTACAGTTCATAGGGATTCTCCAGTGTCATGCGATGCAGTTTCTCGAGGCCCAGGAAAAACTCTCCATTAAGTGCACCAAAGCCCGTCTGATAATCGGTCCAGTTGCGAAAGAAGTTGACGCTGCCGTCCATGCGACGCTGAATTACCAACCAGCCGGATCCTGCGAAGCGGGAATCGCAGGGCGCATAGAAGGATTCCATTCCCTCCAGCTTTATCCTGTAGATACCAGTGGTGCTGCCAAATGGCAGGCAGCTGCTCGGATGGAACTCCTCAAACTGATTCTCATAAGCCTTCAGTTTGCTCCGAGCAGACTGCAGTTCCTTGAACTGATCCTCTAAGCGTCTCTGAAGCTCTAACAATTCTCGATCTTTGTCCTCCACCCGCAAGTTGTCTTCTGTGCTTTGATCCACTTCATTAAAAATTTTAATCTCTTCAGTTTTGATCTGATCTAAATAATCCATTGATTGGAGTTGGCAACATGTCAAATTGTACAACAAATTAGTGATCTGCATATCGTTGTCCTTGAGCCGAGCTGCATCTGATTTGGCTTTTGCCTGACAAGCATTCAACTCGAGATCCTTTTCCTTAATAATAGTCTCACAAGAGTTCTCCTTGCTTTCAGCCCATATTCTGTCTTCCAATTTCAACAGTTGCTCGTTGTTTTGATTGATCAGATCTTCCAGCGCGTTAATTTGTCCATCTACATGTGTCTTATTAGACTTTAATTCACTCCGAGTAAAGGCAGCAGAAATAAGTAATATTATGTACTTCAATAAAGTCGAATATCTGCACATTTTGCTATTACACGCAACACTAAACCATGCGAATTGTTTGAATAAAATGTATAAATTATTAATGCGTTTTGCTTGAATAAAATTATAAAATTCCCACGGAATCGACAATTTATAGAACTTTAAGTCGGGGTTATCAGGGCAACAACAACCACATAATAAACAAGTCATATGTAGTATAAATACGCTATCAGTTTGGCATTGTTTTTTTGCCATACATATTTATTACACTGAGAGAGAAACCTCGCTAATTGATAAGATCCAAACAAAATATATATTTAGTCTTTCTGATTTAAATATTGATATTTATTTATTTGTCTAAAATATTAAGTTACAATTAAAAACAGAATTTAGTTGTTTAAGTATATATTTAATTATTTTGTAATAATTTTTTACTTTTCACATGATTTTTAATTGTGTGATTTTATTATTTTTTTTTATTTCAGCCAAAATTATTTATAAATCTCAACCTTGTGTACCTTTCACAAAAAAGCCTTGTGCTGATTGGGTATTTTTATAGCTTTGACAGACTATAATTTTCCAATGCATTTTAACAAATTTGTAAGTTTATTACATTCATTCAAAATGTTGTGATTACTTTATTAATTTTTGTCTATATAATTCATTAACAGCTGGTCCTTTCTTAGCACGAATCATTAATTGAACCGTTTTTAAGGAATATTCATAGTTATGCCAATTATCGTCGTCCCAAAATATGCCTTGAGAAGCCGTGTCATAATTAAGATCCGCCATTTGGTAGAGTCCATTCAGGTTGCTGGAAATAATAATTCACTTATAAAATTGATAGAATGATTTAGAGTCAGATTAACTTACATAAGTCCACATTTGCCGTACCACCAGGCGCCGCTTAAATGCTCTGCACAATTCTTAGAGTTCCTGTCATTTTTGCGATCGAATGTGGTGAACTTTTCACCCTCATTTAAACGCAGTGTATCGCTGAGATTTCCCGCATGGCTTCCCAGAGATTTAAGGACATACGATTCCTCTTCACTACCCACATCAAAGTTGTCATATTTGGCATAGCGCGTCTGTCCTTCAAAGTCCTCCAAGTGGACATAGAGCTCCTGTGGCTCAGCTGTGGTCATGTGGTGCAGTTTTTCCAGTCCAATGAAGAACTCGCCAGAGAGATCCCCAAACCCGTTTCTATACTCGGTCCAGTTCCTATAGAAGCTAACTCTGCCGTCTATGCGTCGCTGTATTACAGTCCATCCAGGACCACTTAGTTGGCCATTACACAGGACTTTAAAGGGTGCAGATACTCCAGCTACTTGTATAGCATGAACACTGCTCGAGTTGCCAAATGGCTCACAGCTGTTGGCCTTGCAACAACTCGAGTAAGAGGCAATTACCTCATTAAGGTTTTTGATCTCAACATCATTTGTATTGATCTGTGTCTTTATCTCTTCAATTTCTTGATTCTTTCCATTGCTTTCATCGGTACATCTTTTAAGACTTGACTCTAAATTATGAATCTGACTTAAACTTTCTTGGCGATTTTCATTTCCAATGCGAATTTCCTCCTCCAGAGTCTGTATACGATCATTCTGCTGTTTAATGGTAACACTCAATTCACTTATTTCTTTGATTTTATCATTTAACTCAGCTCTATTATTATTCAACTGTTGCTCCAAAGTTAAAACTTTATGCTCACACAAGTTGAGGTTTTTTTCTGCTTCGATTAATGATGCGTTGACACGATTAATCTGCTCGATTTTCGATGTAATTGATTTTTCAAAGTGTTCAGCGAAATTTTCCTTAAATTCATAGCCTTCAATTTGAAGTTGTAAATGGGTTATATTATTTTGCAAAATTTTATTACTTGATATACAGTCCTCTATGATTGCATCTTTTAACTGAATTTGATTTTTGGACACATTGTGAAAGTCTTTATACTTTTCAACCACACTTTTGCATTTGTCAAGCTGTGAATCAAAACTATTTTCATCCCTACCCGAAGCGTTTTCCAAAGTCATTAGAACTACTATTATAGATAGCAAGATTTTCATTTTCACATTCATTATTTAAATATTTTTCGTTTTTCGCTGGATTCACTCTTGATTCATTCAAAGCTAGCGCAAAACAAAACTCAAGATTTTAATCGAATGAGCTTTTTATTAATAATATTTACATATATTATTGCGGATTTCATGAGAGTTTCAATCTGCGCTCTTAGCTTAACGTATACTATGCTAATATTGTCAATAATCTTGTTTGCTTATCTGTGGCTAATGCTCTCAGTATTTTTGCTGCTATAAATGAACTTGATTGTGATTTTTAGTATATGTTTTTGATGTGTAGCTAAATCTGTGTTATATATTTTTAGTATTATTTAAAATTGCCACTAAATAGTAAGCCTATTCCATTTAATAAAATGATTTGTAATTGATTTTGCAATTTATTTGAATCGTAGGCCATTTTAATAGCTTGTTAACTGCATAAGTTGAATGCTTTAAAAGCCGTGTGGCATCGGCGTCGAGTGCTGCGTTTGCCATACCAATTAAATGGTTATATTTTATTAAAAGTCAGATACAAAAGAACGAATGGCATTGCCATGGCAAATAGACGGCGCGATTTTCGCTCATTTTGCGGTGCAACTGAGCGTATACGCAACGTGCAGCAACGACACGAGTGTGGGCTGAAGTGTGGGTGTGGCAGGTGTGGTCTTACCTGGTTGCCATAACGCTGACGTGGCAAGCAACTCGTCCAGCCTCCAAACCAAGTCGAGACACAGCGACGCCTTCACTCCACAGACCAAAGACAAAGAAGGGAATGACGAAAGAGAAGTGAGAGTGGGAAGGGATGGGTGAGAAGGGATGCAGGGCTCTAGACAACGCTGTTATTTATTCCGGATTTGTCTACCTTTTTATTTATGTTTGGCAGACGCCAATTTTCATGGCGGCATTGGCAGTGCCAGTGGCAATGGCAATGGCTTTGGCTTTCCAAAGGATATCCAAAGGATGCAGCTGCCTTGTCGTCGTCTGCTGTCTCTGTTGTCTGCTTAACGCGTCCTTCAAGTGCCAGGATATGCGGGTGTGAGTCCTGACCACGTGATTCGTGTGTTAGCCAAGCGGAAAATAAAAGAAATCCAAGAGCAACAGCCGCACGTTGCAAACTCACCTTTGATTGTCTTAACTCTGTTCGCAATGCTGGTCAGACATTTGCTAGCCAAGTAATGAAAACGACTCTTATCCTTACCTTTACCCCTACCCCGAAGAGAGTTAAATAAGGGAAGCTTGAGTTTCTGGCATACCAGCAGCCCTTTGTTTAAGCTGCAAATATTTTAGCTGCAAAAATGCTTTGGCCTGTGTCTTGTACTTCAATTTAGAATTAAAACGTTTCAAATTGTTGCCAAGCTGTTCATGTCATTTGGCTAAAACGCTTTAAGCCAACTATTTTTGAATAAAAAACTTTGTGAACCAGCAACGAATTCAATAAACGGCACAGAAAATCAATATCAAATCGCCAGCTGCCAGCGCACAGAAATCGAAGTAATCTAAGCCACAAAACACAGCCACAGACTGCTTAGAGAGAAGTTAGAGAAGAGCGAACAGAGGGGAAATCAACTTGAGAGTGGAATGAGGGTGGTGGTCACATAAATTCAAGATGTGGCCATAAGATTTATGACGATTGCGAACGTGGAATTTCGACAGCGTCCATAGACAAAGTGGGCAAAGAAAATGCCACAACATTTGGGCGCCTGTGGCCTTTGAACTTCCGAATCTCTTCTCGCTGGCTGCAAATGGAGATAGAGAGGGGAAGGGGGCGTGACTCTGAACTCTGGACAACAATTTACAGTAGGCATATAAAATGTGCATAAAAATTGAACCTGCCGCTGCCGCGAGGCATTTGTTGGTGTTGGTGTACGGGGCGTATACTTAACGCATTTTAAGTTTCAATTTCACAGCCGAATTTATGGGC
The DNA here is from genome assembly GCA_037043405.1 of Drosophila subquinaria. Taxonomy (NCBI): domain Eukaryota; kingdom Metazoa; phylum Arthropoda; class Insecta; order Diptera; family Drosophilidae; genus Drosophila; species Drosophila subquinaria. The sequence goes on from JBAMBL010001695.1 coordinate 81,114, forward strand.
ATAGAAATGGCGGCATGGCCATTTTATGGCCACTTCCGCTGACCAAAAGCGAGAGAACTCTAAGTGATTTCTGACATAAAAAACATTAGAGCCAGACGTCAGCAAATATTTCATATTTACCAGAGATTTCTTTACTCTCACACCCTCTCATAAAAGTATTTCCCTTTTGCTGCTGTCAGTGCTAATGATAAAGTTGCATGACAACTCATCTTGAAATCAAATTCTCTTTCGTTCGGTAACTAAAGTGAACTTTTATTCACTTACTGACTGCTTAATGAAATCCGGCAAATATTTTTCCATACCATTTGATACAGCTACCCCCTTTTCCCCCTTTTGCTCCGTAAAGTTCAGGGGGCAATCAATTGTCAACGTCGCGTCGTCGTTGAGACTGTACCATAATCCGGCTTATTATGCAAAGTGAATGCTTGGCCCTTTTGGCGACTTGTCCCCACAGACAGACAGATAATCTTGGTGATATTTCATTGTCGTCGCTGGGGCTTGTAAATGCGTTAACTGCCACGCCCCCCTCTCTTGTCTCGACGCCCAATTGCGAAATATTTCCGTTTCCGGTTGCTGTTTCTGTTATTACAGCTTATGCACTTCCTCGCTCATTTGTCGACCACTTTGTTTGCTCAGATTCAGATTCAGATTCCGTTTACGATTTTCTCGCCATATTCCTTATACGTCCGCCATCCGTTTTCCACATACGACAACATTCTGAGATATATGGAAATTTCGTATTATTATTGTCATTATGCTGATGTCCGATTGTCTCGCGCGTAATTTTCCAATTTCCATAAACGGTTTCAATTTCAGCATTTTCCTTTTTTATGCCCCACATGCATTTCAATTTCATTGCCCAAAGGGTTCGCTCAATCTGGTTAAAGGTTTTCGTTTCGCTACGCTTCATTATCATATTAAATGGTTCCTCCAAATTGATGAAGTATCAAATTATACGAACCGGCACAAATGCTGCTATAACTATGCCACATTATAGACACGTTTCATTCAATTTGTATTTGCATTGCGATTGCCAAACAACGAGTTGTTGAGCTCCTTAACTGTATCTACAATATATTTATTGAGGGGTGTACTAATAATTTCTCTCTTTCAATTTGCATTATTCATTGCGTTGTCAGTTACTTGTGGCGGTACATAGATAATGTTTATGTTTTATTAGACATTTGTTAGAAATAAACATCGGAAAATATACCATGCAAATAGATTAAAAAATAATTGTATGTAAATTAAAATAAAATGTTATATATATATTTTATTTGTTAATATTAATGAATATTTTTAGCTTTTAAGGAAATAATTAAATTACTAAAGTTGTTCTGCACATACAGCCATGCTCATATAATTGGCACAAATAAAATAAACAAATAAAAGATGATTTTTTTTATTAAATGGTAATAGTAATGTACAAAAGTTTAATGGCATTTTGTAGCCTATTATGTTAGTTTATTAAAAAAGAAAACAAATTTCAATTGAGATCCTTTATGTAAAAAAAATGAAATAACTCAACGAAAAACTCAAAATTTGCCTGCTCATATAATTGGCACATTTTCAAACAAATAAATTTTACAAATTAACGGATGATGTTTTCGAAAGGAAAATAATACTCGGCTTTAGTATTTGGTACTATATCCACAATTATCCATAACTGCTTGACATCTTCGACTCATACTTAATGCCAGCTTTTGCCAAGTTTCCCTTGGGATCGAATACCAAGCTCGTTGAGCTCCAGCCCACAAATCATCCAAAGTTTTAAATTTTTTTTTTGGAAACGGCTACTTTAACATCGTTCCTAAGGATCTCAATAGTATTTAAGTCTGGGCTTTATGACGGAGAGTCCATAACCCGAACCTTTCTTTGTAAAAACACTTCATAAATATGCTTAGGGTCATTGTCGGGCATAAAAGTCCACTTCACAGGCATAATCTCAAATTCATAAGATTCCATTGAGTTCTTTATAATGTCTAAATATTGAAATCGTTCCATATTATCATTAACCTAGGCGAGCAGGCCCACACCGTGTCAAGCAAATGCCGCCCAACACATTATTCGACTCGAAAATGCTTGATGGTTTTGGTTGGGCATCTTGTATATAGAGCCTGGCTTTTTGGGCGACTCAAAAATAGTTTCCCATCAAGTCCCATCTAATTTATTTTGTTTTCATCATTCCACAACACTTTTTTCCAAAATGGTGCACCTTTGCCCTTGTAGGCCTTTGCAAAGCATAATCGTCTCTTTATGTTCAGCTTTGACAGGAGCGGTACTCTTCTTCTGATGGGCCCAAAGAGCAATGCTTTGATTAATCTTCTGGGCACTCGATTTCTGGATAGGTTGAGACCATATAATTAATTGATTTCCACCATAATTGCACGAACCGACTTAAAATGGACACTGTTACTTTTCATACTATGATCCTGTCGATGCTGGAATCGGTCTTTAGAGGCTTTGGCTCCTTAACATTGTTTTCATTTAAATATGAAGTACTCCTTTGGGCTAATGCAAGTGTATTATTGACCATTTTCCTGAAACTTTTTATTATCTGAGCTATTTCAGCCGATGTCTTTATCGACTGACTAAGTTGATAAACAAGTCTACGTTTTCCAACAGTGCAAGTCTTTCCGCTGCCCATTTTTGCATAAATTCAATTGAGTTAAATAAAATTTAACGAAAATTAGATAAAAATATGAAAACCAAGTGCCCTTTACGAAAAAAACCACTCCTCAAACTTTATGTGCCAATTCTGTGAGCACCCAAAAGTCACACTAGGCCAACGAAAATTAAATTTAAAAAAAACCCAATAAGGATTTCGCAAAAATTAACAGTAAAGCATATAGTACATGAACCCAATTAACAGTTGCATGCAAAATTGTAAAAGCAAGTGATGAACATTTTGAGAAATAGACGAATAGAATATACTTTTTTTTCTGTGCCAATTGTATGAGCATGGCTGTAACTGAAATATTTTTAAATCTTACAATCGAGTCCTTATAAATTGTTATAACTGTACTCAATATTCTTTCTTATTTTCTTCTGCTTAAAACATTTTTGAAGCTATTTGCATATTATTCCACTCCCCTTTTCTTCACTTTTCACATGCCCGAAAAGTATTTTTCCTCATTCGTTGGGTAAAGAGCGAAAAGTCCTCTTAAAAAGAAATCTGATGACACAGCCGGGGTCATGATCACCTGCTGCCCGTGCATTGCATATTTAGCAGTTCTCTCTTTTTCTCTTCTATTCCTATCTATATGATAAGAAGGGAGGGGAGAGGAGTCAAGGGATGACAGCTGAATGACTTCATTTTGGCCACTCAGCCATGCAAATTCGCAACTGATTTTGTGCCCAAATCACATTGTTACGCGTAGATGGAGAAAGAAGACGATGAAGGCGACGTATGGAAAATGCAAAAACGATTTAAAAACTCTAAAATTAAGCTATCATCAGCTTTTACAGCTGACTATCAACTTCCTCTGCGTCTCTCTCTCTCTATCTCTCTCTCTCTATATCTCTCTCTTTCCTGTCTCTTTTGCTCTCAAGGTGGGGAGACATTCAACTACAATATGTGTATAAAAAAAGTCAAAAAGAAATAAGTGCAATGCAATGTCATTAAAGTAGACAAGCAGACAACGAGCCAGAGCGTGACGAAGACTTGAAGCTGGGAGCTGAGAGGTGAGAACGGGACTGAAGATGACTATGGCCAACATAAAATCACAACACACACACACACACAGATACACACTCACACCACTGTGTGTGTTGCATAGTTAGAGACATTCGCATGGCCAACACACACACCCAATGCCGTAACCCAATCCAGATTCCTGTCTGTGGTCGCTTATCGGACATTGTGTGTCTGACTCCGGCACCGACTTCATCTCCGTCTCCGTCTCCATCTCCGGCTATGACTCCGGGACTGTGAACGTTTGGGTGTGTGTGTGTGTTACGTATAGCTGTAATCTGTGCTTATAAAACGGCAAATGGCAAAAATGCAGAGGGTTTTTAATTGTCTGTGCCGGATGGCAGACTTAAATGCCCTACGACACTTCAAGGACCCTAAAGTACACTGAAAGAAATTAAATGAATTTTGAAATATAAATACAAATAAAAAAGCTTTATATATTACCTATTTAGTTATTTAAAAATATGTTATGTATTATTTATTTTTAAATACTTTATTAAATTATGCTTCAAAATTAAAATGTATAATTCGGAATATCCGATAATATTTTTGCTTATATTTTTAAATATTATAAAAGTTTGCTTAACTAAAATAATTTTCATATAATCTTATATTTTATTACGTATATTATTTTTTATATTTGTAGCCCCACCTACACCATAATTTTTGTCAGTGCACACACGTCCGATATGGAACGACTTTGTTGAGTATGCCCGGACAAACGGTATGGGTTTTTTTAATTAAAATCCCTTCATAATATTATGTTAATGTTTGCTTACCACCTGAAACATCACCGACCCAACAACCTAACAACCCTCTCAGTTTATCCTATGCTGTGTATTTTTTGGATGCCAAGTTTTAGCTGAAATCAGCGCCTGGCCAACACTAATTCTGTCGCTGGCTGAGATTGAAGTGCCAGCTAGAAAGTTATAAAATGTAATTGTTGCCACCCGTTGATTTTGTACATTTTTACATCTTTTGTACATTTTTGCTCGTTTCTCTTGGTTTCACGACCAAAAATGCAAATTGAGTGCGCTATCAGCAACTGTCATGGCAACCCATCTAAGTATTTCTCTCTCCTTTCAACCATTTGAGAGGCGGTACACGCCCAAAAACAACAACAACAACAATTGTCAGACACAGTTTTCCCGTTCACCTGTTTTGGAATTGTCTCCCTTTGCCTTTTTTATTTGGCTGTTATCATGAGTTCCCCTTGATGTCGGTAGATTTAGCGCACGTAGCATTTTAATAATGCCGCCAATTGTCATATATGCCCAACGAAAATGGTCAACATGCAGGATCTCTCTCATATGGTTGCAACCTCTTTTTTTTAATCTTGATGTTGCTGTTGTTGTTGTTGTGACACTCTTCCAGCGTTTGCAGCAATTAGTTTCCGTAAATTTCCAACGAGCTGGCAATAAAAAGTAATGTGAGTCGGAAGAGTTCCTATAAAAAAGTGTGTATAACCAATGCAGATGTATATTCAGCTGGAAGAGTGAAGTAGAAAGAACCAGAAGAATATAGAAATGTGTTTACACGTGTGACAGATATTATGAAATAGTGTTTGATTAAAATATTTAATATTTTTAATATTTACCAAATCGACTTTTTGTATGCATACGGAATTCCAGTTAAACACTTTTAAACATTACTTTTACGCTAAGATTTGTATTAAATTTGATAAACTTAACATTTTTTTTAATTATTATTCAAGGTGAATTTGATATCTTACTATTGATTTTGAATATATCTATTAATTCACCCCACACACTTTTTAATTTGATTTAAATTTCGAACAATATAAATTATTGTGGAATAAAGAGAATGCTGGTAGATTAATTTAATGAACTAAATTGCTGCATTTTCACAAAGTCCATCAACGTGTAAACTCACATTGAAATCACCTTTCAGTCAGCTTATATTTTTTCGTGGAATTCTCTTGCTTTTTTATGTAAATCTCATTTCTCTGACAGCCGGATCAATTGTCAATTTTAATTGCTGGCAATTGTCATAACTCGATTGTTAAATCTACAGCAGGGACAAGGGAAAGGGGAAATCAAAGGAAGGAACCAGGTCACTTTTAATGGCCAACATAAGGCATTTCTATTTCATTTCTTTATGGTTATGTAAGAGAAAAGTTTAAGTTGCAAGTCCAGACCATATTTTAAATACCGCTTAGGCTGTTTAATATGCCACAAGTGGGGCAACAAAGTATTGAATCATCTGAGACGATGCCGCACGTTCCAAATGGAGTCCATGTGTCATGCTGATGAGCTGAAGTCACGTCTAGATGATTTGAAAGAAATCATACGTACAATGAAATACAATATAAACGTTTTGTTTCGACTGGCCGACTCACTGGCCACATTTAATTGCGGCCGATAAGGTGTGCAGTTCCACAGAATCCCCCCAGCTCCAGCCCTGGTCTGTCCATGTCCCTGGCTGTAATCCCCTTCAAGCAGCAGTCGCAATTAGTCAAACGAATTTGTAGCGCCCAGCTGAGGAATTAATCAGAAGTCGCATTTAAAATGCAAAATGCGTGCGCTAAATTACGACGAATTCTAAAGCACAAAAGCCTAGACATTTTTTAACGTGTAAGCAGTAGGAACTCCCCCCAACCCCCTCCACTTTACCACTCCTCCCTCCATCTACAATAAACTTGGCTGTCGGCAAAAAGACTTTTGTGCTGGCTCCAAGAAGCAGGCAGCAGAGATGATGACTCGTTTTGGCTTTGTGCTCGTTGACGCGTCCACATTTGAATACTAATTGCATTTGGCCAAGTTGTAGAGAGCTGCAGAGCCAAGTTGCCATGTTGCCAGTTGCCAGTTGCCTTTTTGGCTTGCGGTAAATATGATAAACAACAAAGCGCGTCATTTTGACATTTGTCTGTTTAATGCGCCCACATTGACGACGTTGCCACCACGTTGCCAATTGCGACTCCCACGACTGACAGCCTGCCCCTTTAGACTTAGACTCTGCCCCCAATGCCTGCAACTGCCTGCCTGCCAAATAGATGTGCGGCTCAGATAATGATCGGCTCAACAGAGTTCTCTGCATAGTTTCAACTCCAGCTCCAGCTCCAGCTCCAACTTCAACTTCAACTCGCGACTCTGGCGGTTGTCGCGCTTTGAACTTAAATGGGTTTTGTTGTTGTTGTTGCTGTTGTTGTTGACATGCAGTCACTGGCAAATTTGCCATATGTTGTTGGCTAAATGGCAAACTGCTTTTGCCTTTTCGACTTTGGCCAAGTGTCAGGTTTTTTAACATTGCCTTGCCAGGACTTGCCTGCGACTTCCACGTGAGGCTGACACAATAACAATGCAACTCGCTCGTTGCATGCCTCGCAACAAATAAAAATAAAATCAAAAAAATTATATAAAATTAATTTGAGAATTGCCGTTCTTAGCAAGGCCGTAAAACTTTCCATTTTATTGTTGCATCAAACTTAATATAATCATTTTGTAACTCTTTTATTTATTATTTATAATTAATTTATTATGAAAATGATTTTAAAAATATTTTGGATATTGATTTAAATAATATTTTTTTTAAAACGTTGTAAATGATATTTATTTAATTTAATGCAACTTTTTTATTTATTTAAATTAAAATTAAAGATAAATTAAATAAATAAAATAAAATATATTTTAAAATTATTTAATTGTTAAATTAAATTTATAATTAATAAATATATATATAAAATCTTAAATTTACGAATGTGTCTCCAAAAAAATGTCAGCAAATTGTTGTGGATGGGCTTTAGAGTAGAGGCAGTCCCAGGTCCAGGCTCCGAGCACAATAAATAATGGCCAAGACTCAACATGAACGCGGCACTTGTAATTAATTATGTAGCAGGAACAGCGGGAAGTGGAACGACACGTCGAGGGGCAGCTAAAATGTCTGGTAATTATCACTAGGACGCGCCGCAGCTGATTAAAAATGCGACGCCGACTCTCTGACTGGATGTGGATGTGGAACTGGAGCTGGGAACGAGAATGGGTCTGGGATGGGTCTGAAGATGTGCAGCTCTCGGCTCCAAGTGCAACTCGAATTCTGACAGTTTTCGAACGTCTGACATGACAAGCTGCCAGTGCTGATGACGCTAAAAACTTGCCGCCAGTTGGCGAGCTGAAGAGTTGGCGGGGCCGAGCTTCGGTCAATGGCTGCCCCCAACTGATTGACTGCCCAACCGTCCTCATACTGAATCTCTATCTGAGCCTAAACGACTCAGCTTGAGTGGCGATTGAGCAGCGCAGGATGAAAGCCGCTCCATGTTGCCAAGTGCCGACGGCGACGGCAACGGCGACGGCAACGGCGACGGCGACTGCTCGACTCCTGACTGCTGACAACTGACTGAGTGAAGGGAGACAGAGTGGGGAGGAGTGAGAAAGAGTGAGGAGGAGGGAAGAATATGGTTGCAACGCACTGTGCCGCACTGTGTTGCATATGAATGAGGCGTGCCAAAAGTTGACAATGATATTAACCTTGAGTGGACTTTTCAGCAGGTTTTTTTATGTTCTCTCTGAAGGTCACTTGGCAGCCATTAAGAGAGCTTCCTTTTCTCTCCTTCTCTCTATTTGTCTATGTGTGCGTATGAGCTGACATGAACATGATTGTTGGGATCATCATCAGCATTTTAATTATTGATGTAGTTTATTGGGGTTAATCAGCTCGTTTACGTAAACAATATAAATGCCCGAAATACAAATAATTCATTAATAATAAATTATATAGTATAATTTCATTATATATTATATTTTATTTTTAAAATATTAAATATTTATATTTATTTTCAATTATGCTAAATATTGAAAAGATCGCTAGTTAAATTCTCTTTCAGTTAAATGATGCAAGTATATATAATTTATTTATCTATTCTTATCAATTGTTAAGCATATTTCTAACATAAATATTATAAATTTCTATACATCAATTGCGATTGCGGGTAACACTGTGTAATAAACGCGATACAAGTTTTAAAAAGTGATCAGACGAAGTTTATTTAAACACAGTTACATTTGCTTTAACCGTCAGATGTTATGAAATTCTTGCTTTTGCAAATAATCTTTAGTCTTTTTTGCTGGTAAGACTAAGCTTCTTGTTTCCGCCCAAAAGTCTCACCGTCCTCCAACGTCTCTGGCAGCGGCATTCCCCTCGTCTCGGGCAGGAAAATGGTGCCGATAACAGCAACTATCGAGACGGCGCCAAAAATTAGGGGCGTTATCCACGGCTTGACGTGGGACAGATCACAGATGAGGGGGGCCAATAACCCGCCAACACGACCCAACATGGAGCAGAGACCTAGGCCGTTGGACCGGACGACAGTGGGAAATATTTCGCCACCCCAGAGATAGGCATTAGGGAAGGTGATGGAGGCGCCAAAGAGACCAATGATGGCACAGACGATCTGAACCGTCATATCCGCATAGATCAGGAAGACCAGCAACAAAAGCGCAATGCCGCTGATTGCATTTGTAATCATCATTGTGATGCGGCGACCCAAATATTTTGTCATTACAATGCACAGCAGGGTTCCGGGAACTCCCAGGGCTGCAGCAATCGCATTGTTGATGAAAATATCACCGCCCAGCTTGGAAATGTACTGAGATGTGCCGTAGTAGACCATGCAGACCACAACCCAGTCGACGACCATGCAGATGGTTTTCAATCGCAAATAAGGAGTTCGAAACAGATCGATTATGTTGCCCTTCTTGGCCGGAGTCTTGGCAGCCAGCGCCTTGTAGGCGGTATCCATCTCTCCCCTGATTGTTTCCGTTGGAGCTCTGTTCCGCTTCGCAATCTTCTCCAGAATCTTGACAGATTCATCCAACCGGCCCTGGGTGTAAAGCCACCTGGGTGACTCGGGCACCAGACATATATAGATTATGAAGACGGCCGAGAAGATCGTAATGCTGAATTGAAGCCACCTCCAGGTGCGAGTTAGGTAGGAAAACAGAGGCAGTGAGGCATGTCCAAGATTGAAGGGTATCTGATATAAGATGGCGACAAGTTCACGCCTCTTTGGTCCAATGATCTCCATGATAAGCACAAAACTGCGTTAAGTTAACATCGATTAATTGAAAAGAGATTACATGCAATCTGCAGCTTGATTTTATTTTACCTGGTGCACATTGTGCCTCCTGTTGCAAAGGCTGTCAGAAATCGGAAGATCACGTAGAACCAAAAATAAGGCGACAAACACACGATCAGGCCACAAATGAGTTGCATATAACAGCAGCCCAAGAACGCAGGTCGACGGCCAAAGCTGAAAAGTTCAGATAACACAATCATCAGATATTTGTGAGCAAAAAGTCGCATTTGAGGGTAATGTGGCCGCATTTGGCGGGAAATAAAGTCAGATATTTCAAGAAAAAAAGCCAGATTTAGCGGGATAAACCAAAGTCCAGATTTTGCCAAGGAGGGCTTATCTGTGAGTTTACTTCACAAAATGCTGTCTTATTGTACTATAAAATTCTCAGCTATGTTGTGTGAAAATTTCAGCTTTCTTGACTTAATCGTTCGGCCTTCAGTCAGTCAGTCATTTATTTAGTTATTTATTAAGTCATTCATTCATACAACTATATTTCATTCAGTCATTCATTCAGTCATTCATTCAGTCATTCAATTAGTCATTCATTCAGTCATTCATTCAGTCATTCATTCAGTCATTCATTCAGTCATTCATTCAGTCATTCAATTAGTCATTCAATTAGTCATTCAATTAGTCAGTCAGTCAGTCAGTCATTCAGTCAGTCATTCAGTCAGTCATTCAGTCAGTCAGTCAGTCATTCAGTCAGTCAGTCATTCAGTCAGTCAGTCAGTCATTCAGTCAGTCAGTCATTCAGTCAGTCATTCAGTCAGTCATTCAGTCAGTCATTCAGTTACTCATTCAGTCAGTCATTCAGTCAGTCATTCAGTCAGTCATTCAGTCAGTCATTCAGTCAGTCATTCAGTCAGTCATTCAGTCAGTCATTCAGTCAGTCATTCAGTCAGTCAGTCATTCAGTCTGTCATTCATTCTGTCATTCAGTCAATCATTCAGTCAGTCATTCAGACAGTCATTCAGTCAGTCATTCAGTCAGTCATTCAGTCATTCAGTCAGTCATTCAGTCAGTCATTCAGTCAGTCATTCAGTCAGTCATTCAGTCAGTCATTCAGTCAGTCATTCAGTCAGTCATTCAGTCAGTCAGCCAGGACAAAGAGTTTATTATACATAATTATATACAGATATCTTACCGATCTGAGATCATGCCAAAGAACATGCTGCCAAACATAACGCCCCCAAAGACGAACGACTGCGACATACTGGCCAACATCTTGTGGTCGCACGTAAGATCCCACTCTGTTATGATAGTCGTCTTGAATATACTTGTATCGAATTCCTTTTGATCGCAATCCTTGCTGCACGGATCCGTCACATTCTCCGTCTTGCAGCTCAGTTCCGTTGGAGCCGCCAGAAAGATGTGAACCAATGTGTGCCAGCCTGTTCCGAATTTGCTCAGAAATATGATTCCGCAGAAGAAGAATTGATATCTCCGAAAGTCACCGATCTGGGAGATGATCGGATCTGCCGTCTTCTCTACCGGTATTATTTGCTTCCCTTGATCACCCATTTTGTTGCGAATTTATTATCTTGTCTAATATAAAAGTAATAAAAACATATATTAAAAAAAATTAAAATTTTGATAAAATAACAATGTTGAGCAGCATAATTTTGTGTGTTTGTTTCCGTGTATTAAAAATAAGATAACTGAATTCACTGATTGAAATTTCAAGTGTAGAGTTGACATTTTTTAAATAAGCATACTTGATTTAATCAAAACTTAGAATAACAAATACTCTTTCGATTGTTCAGTGGGAAAATTAATGGATCTTAATACTAAATAACTTTAATAACTTGTTGTATGGATAAAAAATGGCTCAAAACTAAAAAATTGCTGACACTGAACAAAATAAAACCTGATATTCAATGATGCAAATCATAAACTGAATAGGTGGATATGAGCAAGAACTACAAGTAAGTTTAAAAGTGTAAGAATAAAATTAAAATCGAAAAGATACACCGTGCAGAAAGTAAGTAGAAAAGTCGGAAAACTACACATAATTTACAGCAGGGAAATATGGTATAAAATATGGGTATTTATCTAAATTAAAATGAACAAAAAGAAACAATTATAATGACTAAGAAAAAATTATATGAAATGAGTAAGGCTAAATAAAGTAGGACACAATGTGGCCATGAATTGTATACGAATAAAATAAATAAATAAATAAATATGCTCAGTTCTGATCTATTGGAGCCCCTACTCACCCAGAGATCTGCAACAGACTGGCGTGAAAATATGGTCGAGACATAGATCGCGATTTCATATAAAAAAAAGAGCGAACCGGTTATTTCTTATGCTCCAGACTCGGTCTGAGCTGCAACTAGGTAACAGATACAGATACAGTTAGCGTGACAACTTGGCCAGGCATTAGCACCTGAAAGCTGGCACGTTGAGGCTGGCATTTAGCCAGAATCTGTAGCAATTGCCACAACAGAGATCGCTGCAAAAAGGCCAGCAAAAATAACAACAACAACTTGGTTACTTTTACTCGTACCTCGTACCTGGCCTACGTAAATGAAGTTGGCCAAATCATTAATTGAAGGTGCGCCAGTCAGCCAAGTATTTGCCACAGATAGCAGCTAGCAGCTAGATGAACCCATTGTCTGTGAGCAGATAAAGGCTTAGAGACTCTGACTGAATCTCAGGTCTGAACTGACTCTGAACTGGCTCTGCCTTCAGATGGCTTAATTACGACAATCGAGTGAAAGTTGGCCAGAGATTTGTTGCTGGCGACAAGCAACAATCAACAGGCAACTTGCAACTGGCAACTAGCAGCAACTGGCAACTGGCAGCAACTGGCAACCTTGCAACATGTTCCCACGGCTGTGGCAACCTGTCCAATGTATGTACAACTCTGGCGGGTGTCGAGCTGCTTGCGCAAGCAGAAAATGTCACAACAATTGAAAATAAATTATATGCAAATTGGATAGCCAATCAAGCACACACTCACACACACACATACACTCAACAGGCACACACACATGACAAATCTGCAAATAAATAGCCGCATAAATGTCGCACATTGTCACCCACTAAGATGCCCAATTTGAGCAGACAAAAACTTCAGATGTTTGAATTCGATAGCGCTCACCTATTTATGAGCTGTCAACATGACTATGAGTGTAGATAAATCCAAGCAAAAATTCCTCTTTAGATACTCTAGATACTTGCACTGCTCGGTATACAAAAATAGCAAATTACATAATTATTTTATAAAACATTTAGTAAAATTAAAAAAAAAGTAAATATATTTAAATATTAAGGTCCAAATTAAATCTCCTTTTGGTCTCTTACATAAATTCACGATACGAGCTAAAAGCATCATAAATGTTTATCATTTTATAATTCATCGTATTATACAAATCACACAGAGATCTCAGAGTACTGCGATAAAGCCTGAAGGTATTTTTTATTTTTATCACATGATGGTATAACAATTAAGTTATATATTGCAGTTAATTCCATTTACTTTTTGACCTTTTAAAACTTTACCTTTATTTATTATGAAATTATATTTTCACATTTGTAACAAATATTTTATTATTTTCAATCAGTTATTTCAAGTGTTTCGGAGTCAAATTTTCGCTGCACACTGCAACACAATGAACTGAGATGAATGAGTTCGACACTTCTAGTTAATACTTTTGCCAGTGTCGAAGTCTGAGTCTCAGTGGACGCTGATAAGAGATTCAAGTAGACGACGTGAAGTCAACATCATTTTATGTCTGATAAGCCTTAGTATTATAGTTTTATTATTAACAACTCGTTGACATGAGAGAGATAAAGAGAGGCAGAAAAGTGATAGAGGGAGAGATAGTGAAAGAGAAATATAGAAAAAGAGAGAGAGAACAAAATGTACAACAATGTTTTCGTTAGTAGGAAATTATTATTTTTGGCAGCTTCTGTTATGTGATAAAAATATCAACAATCTATGGAGTTTGTTTATATACTCTCAAGATCAAAGACTCACGAATTTTTCATTACAATTTATTTAGCCTATAAATTGATTTATTTGGAAATAACATAATCAGCTTACTAACTGCCAGTGATAAAATAGTTTCTATTTATTGAATAAGTAAACTTTAGTTATGGGGTAAAATATAAAATATATAACAATCTAAAAAACCGAAACTCAAATGATTTTCTCTCGGAACTTCTGTTTGATTTTTGACCTCATATTTGAAGCTGCATTCCGTAATTACAATTAAGTTTAGTCCTTGTCCTAGTCTCAGTCCTTTTAAATGAATTCTCAATTTACTGTGCGAATAGGCCTTTCTCATAATTAATATAAATTTGTGCAGAACTGAAACCGCAAGTTGAAGAGCTAATCAAAATGGCTTGTAACTTGCTGTCGGCCACCTCAAGGGTTATGTGAACTAATTCCAAGAGCATTTACCGAAAGCTGATCCTAAATTTAACCACAAGACTGAAGCAATTAAAAGGCATAAAGAACATTTACATTTTGGGGGCTATAAGCCGCTTTTGGATGTCAGTATGGCAACTGTTTATGCCAAAATACTTAGCCAAATATTTGGTCTGCCGGACAGTCGGATGGCCAGACAGTCGGCATTGGTTTGGGGTATTTATGACCTAGCAACGCTCCAATTAGCACACAAAAGGATTACTGGCCAAATTCCAAAAATTGTGAGGGGACTAAAAATCCTTAGCCCTGTTGCGGTTTCTGGGCCATAATTGCAAGTATGGCAACAGATCTAAGTCCACTTGAAGTGGGGGCAGGAATGCAACAAGCAACTAAACTAAAGTGCAACAAGCATTTAATTTCAACTCACATGAAACACAATCAAAATATTTTATAGTTCGACCATAAAGAAATTCATAAAGCAAATGGCAACTGCTTCGCTTCGAGCTGCGTTGTTGGCGTTGTTGGCGGCGTCGTTTTACCAATTCATACGAAAATTGCTAACTCAGCGCTCATATATATCATTTTTATGCCCAGCCACGCCCCTTTCAACTCGTAGTAAATTGACAAATGCAGCCAACGCGGCAATGTCTGAAATGTCTTTGCCACTATTTAAGGTCTTTTATGAGTTGCCAGCGCTCTGGGTTGCAAGTTGGAAGCTCTGCCCGCAGCTAAAAGACAGAAGACAGAAGACGAAAGAGGGGAAGTGAAAGAAGGGAGACAGAAGACAGGAGACACGGGATGGGAGTGCAAATGAAAAAGCGCAGCAGAAACTATGAACAACGCTCAGCGAAATAAAACTGCTTGTAATGTGCAGTAAAAACCAAAGTAAATTCATATGAGAAGCATAATACAGACTATGATATGCTCTTTCTTTTTCAACGATTGTAGAGTCAAGAAATCTATAAAATGTTTAGTTTATGAAAAGTTAACTTACTTCATTCAATAATTTAATATTTAAATATATGTATATGATGTGGCGAACATTCAACATTTATTGAATTCTTTAAAGTTTAATAATGTATAAAATATTAAATATTTTTCAGTTAATTTATGTACTTATTATGCAATGTTCACGTTGCATTTAGTAAAAGAATTTAAAAATCTGACTTAAATTAATCAGCTTAAAGAGAATTCAATCGACAGAGCTTTTAGTATAGAATTTCTAAGTTTACTTTATCAATGTTTATTTAATATAGTTATATGCGAAGTGCCGTATTTCATGTACACACTTGATTTTATAGGGCATTAAGTGAAAAAAAGCAGCTAAAAACAAAGCGCCGCATCAACGCTTCGCTGCCTTGGCTTGGGGATGGACTTGGCCATGGGCTTTGGCTCTGTCTCTGGCTCTATTCCTCTCTAAATCCTCTTTGATTAAGTGCTCAGTCTTTACTGTGGAGATTTTTTAATCGTTACCTCGTACCTCTTACCACGTACCATAGGACATAGGATGCAGTTAGTGCATGTACATGTGACCATGCCCCATAGATTAATCGCTAATCTGTCCCTAGAGGGCGTGCGGACATTTTTAAAAACTGCACACAAAGACGCTGCCTCATCCCCAGACTCCGACTGAGACTTGGAGACGGAGGCGGAGACAGGGCCAGAGACAGAGTGAGACCCATTTAGTTCTCGTTCTGTTTCGGTTTCTCTTACTATTTCTGGGTTCTCCTTAAGTTGTTGTGTTCTTTTGTTTGGGTCTGTAGCTCTTTAAGTTCCCATTCGCACCTCTTTTTGCTCGTATTCCCTTTTTTGGTTTTATAAATAAATTAATAAATTTAAAGCCTGCATTAGTCAGTTGTCTAGTTTTTCTCTCTCTCCCTCTTTTGGCTGTTCTCTTATTAATTTATGCGCCATTTTTGAGTAATTTGTTTAGCCAGGAGCGAAAACTGCATTAAATTGGAATGCAGGCTGAGTGTAGTTCCCTTTCTGCCTTCCCCCACCTAATTTCATTTCCCTTGTCGCAAAACTAAAATCGTTTATTTTAAAATATAATAAAATACAGCAATATGTTGTATTTCTTGTGGAGCCTTTCAATTTGCCCTACACTAACCACAAACGAGCACATCCTAATGTGTGTCATATAAATCAGAAAATATTTGTGATAAACAGATACATCTGATGGGACAATGGACAGAGGAAATATATAGGGAAATTTGCAACTTTTACCTTATTTTTATCGAAAAATGACAAGAGTTGGATTTTAGAATGCTAATAGCCACAATTTTAATCAGGGATTAAAACCGAAACGAATATCGGTTTCAGTTACGGTTTCGGTTATGTTCGGATTTAGGTTTTCGGTTAGAGGTTACGCAAAATCTTTGAATAAAGGTTTCGTAACGGTGAACCGGTTTTCGTATGTTTCGGTTTTGAAATACCGGTACGGTTTCGGTTCACAAAAAAAAAAAAATTTCTCTGTAAAAATATAATTATATTAACAATATAACAATAACTAAAAAGGCATAACTTTCATAAAGTTTCATTTACACATTTTTTTATCATATAAATCAAAATTAAAAAATTAAAGAAAATCAAAAATAAAATACAAAACTAATAACAAAATATCAGAGATCGCAAACAAATAAAAACAGTTCACAATTTTTCGTTATAAATTATTTTTAGCTTGTTTTTTAAATTTTTATAACAAAAATTAATAATAAAGCATGCTTTTAAAATTGTATTTTAAAGTTATATGTACCATAACTCTTATTTGCAATTTTTAAAATATCAATTAAAAATAAATCTTTTTTCAATTTTATTTATAAAAATTGTAAATCAAAATTTGTTTTAAGATGTATGAAAAACCGAAATTAACCCTTATAAATAAAACGGTTACTAAACGGTTATTTCGGTTTACAGAGTTTCGGTTTAAAGGTTGCGGTCAGATGAAAATTTTTTTTTTCGGTTACGGTTTCGGTTACGGTTTTAAATTTCAATCGGTTTTTACCGGTTAAAGGTTACGGTTTCGGTTAGGGTTTTAATCCCTGATTTTAATAGATCTCTTGTCAATTGTTTTTTTATGAATTAAGTATGTTAGATAGTTATAAATAAATGATAAAAATATCGTCTGGTATTTTCTTGAACATTTTTTTGAATGGGTAAAAGAATATAGAACGAGTATTTTGTTTTCAGAATCATTATTAAAAAATAATAATACCAGGTAATAATGTACATTAATATTGGTTTGCTATTATGAAATCAACAAGTAAATGATTTTAACTGAGTGCTCCTTGGTAAGTTGCTCACTTAAGTCATTTGTTTGTCCTCCATTTCCAGGTGAGTGCCATAATCAATGTCATTATCGTCATCATCATTATCAAGGGATATGTCGCTACACTCGCTGGTTACTTTAACTATGTAGCATTTGTCGTGGGTTTTGTTACTTCCCACTACCCTTATAGGCATAGCGTTCGAGGCCTTCTGGTTCCGAGCTCATTCGGTGAGATGTGGGGTGGGTGGTTGCCAGCCTATATTGGGATGCACAATAAACTTTATAAATAAGACCTCTGTAGGGAGCTAAACTCCGCGAAACGTATACGACCAAACAGGTCAAAGGGGACACTCAAAGTCAACATATCCATCGATTGAAATGAAAGGCGAGGTCTTAGATGATGTTCGACACTCGCGCTCTATACCCTACCCAACCATGATCTTCGTGCGCAAGGTTATCGAAGATCCCAAAATTCTATCTCCTACTCCCTTACGTTACCATGTCTCCGGAACAAATAATAATAATTTATTCATTTCATTTTCATTTCATTTCATTTTCATTTTTTCATTTCATTTTTCCAAAAAATGTTGGGATGCAAAAAAATTCTGGAAACAATTCTAAGAGTAACTGCAAAAAAAAATTTTCAAAAATATTTTTGCTAGTATTTTTTAGAATTTTTTGAAAACTGAAAAAAAGGCACTTTTTGCATGAAAATGAGGAAAAATGGGTTAAAATGGTCATTTTTAGGATTTTCAAACAATTTTAAAAAATACTAGCAAAAATATTTTTGAAAATTTTTTTTTGCAGTTACTCTTAGAATTGTTTCCAGAATTTTTTTGCATCCCAACATTTTTTGGAAAAAATCGAGGAAAAAAGTTGAAAAAGTAGACCTTTTTTAAAATTCGAATATTTTAATGGGTAATTAATGGGTTAAGGAAATTTTTGCATCATTTTAACGAAAATTAAATGACCTTTCCAAATATATATAATAAGCTATTATTTTCTTATTTAAAGTCGAAATATTACATTTTTAAGGCTTTGCAAACAATTACTTGACAAACTGTATATATTTCCTCGGTGAAGGCCTTCCTCGACGATTTTATATGTTGATGATTTAAAGTTGAGGCTGCTTGTCTTGATTTAAATATATTTAGGTTGTTGTTGGTTATTATTTCATTGGTTTTTCGCATGTCAAAAAAATTAAATTTTCTGCATCAATTTGCAGGTTATGTTTTCTTACTTTTTCACTTTAGCCAACAACAACAACACTTGCACTGCACTTCGTTGCACTAAAAAAATTAGCCAAAAAAATTTACCTAATGCACAATATAAAGCCTTGTTAACTATATTAACAATAAGCTCACTTAAAAACGACAAAAAAAATTCGGCAACAGCAGCGACGGATCCGACGGCCAGGAAATGCGCGGCAAACTGATTTTTAATTGCAGAACGGCGATTGAAAGCAGAACTACCGAAAAAGCGACGTCTGTATGCGGATCAGCTGTGAGCTCTCTCACCGAGCTCAGATCTACGCATAGGCGTGGCTAGTTGGCGCAAAAAAGGGGTCGATTCCTTGTCAAATTGAGTTTGTTTCGTTTCCAGGCAAATATTGAGATGCCCACACTAACGACAAGGCGAGCAACGTCTTGGCAACTTTGTTGCCACTCAGACTTTGCGTTAGTGGGGCGGATTCCAGCTGGGACAAAAGTCAACCAGCGACTACCAAAGAGAAAGAAAAAAAGGCGACAATCAGAGATTTGGAATATTTTTACAAAATATTCACAGCATAGATTACCTTGTATGTTGCTAAGCAAAAAGAAACAACTTTTCACTCTCTTCGAGCGTATCTACTGCGGATGCAGATAGATTAAGCGCTGGCTGCGCTGAGGCGATGGGCAGATGTTGCCAGGCGAATTCCAGGGTGAAAATGTAATTGTTGGCCCGATTCGATTCGCGTTTAATTATTGCAACACCAATAACTTAACTTTGGCACTTGCCAATTTCGCACGTATATATAAATGTATATATGTCTAAGTCACACGTGTAGCAACGAGAAGCTAACCGACGTGGACTGTTGCAACTGCGGACGATCAAAGAGACCGCCTGCGTCGGCAGCGCTGCTTTTATAAGCTGCTGCAAAAGCTTTTAGAAGGGAAATGGCATTTAAGTTGGCTGCGATCATGCTAACTCTCTCTATCTACCACACTTTAGCCGGCCCTGAGAGAGGCAATTTAGGGTGGCCGTTATCAGCGACACCAAAGCTTTGGGTCGATGCGTAGCGGTGACTCATACCTACATGCGTAAGACTTTGCATGAAAGCTTATCAGCTGACGATCTGCAGTGGTCAGTGCACAATGATATTAAAGCGAAGCTTAGCAACAAAGCAAAACGGGCGTTTGCATACGCTATGTTGCGAATGCTGGGATTCATGTTGCTAAGGCGCGCATGCAAAATGTATGTTGCTAGCGTTAGCAACATTGAATATACCAAATTCTTTTATCGTAAAAAAGGAAAAAACGATGAAAGTAAAAATAAATAACAAACGAATATGCGACCATTACACCCACCCGATAATATGACACCGTAAGACGGAAATATTAGCGGGGATTTAGCTGCGTATATCCTTGGCATGGTAAGTGCCAATATCTTTGCCTTGCAAATCCTCAAGTTGGTAATAACAATTGCCCAATTTTTTTGCAACTCGGCATTTGACGAACTGTGAGCCAAGCTTTGCATTAAAATTGTTGGCAAATTTGCTGAGAGCAAAAGTCCTGCGAAATACTTCCTGACCTTCTTTGAAAGAGACAGGCTTACAACGCAAGTTATATTGTGCAACATTTCTGTCATATGCTTGTCGAATATTGGATTGTATGTCTTTGCGCAATAATGCAAGATTATCTTCATGCGACAGAGGGACTAAAGGTTTTTCAAGCAGCGATAATTCTTTTAGCAGTTTGTAGTCTGAGCCATGCGTTATCATGTCTAGACCAAATAAGGCACGATAAGGAGAACATCCAATGGACTGATGTAAGGACGATCTGAGCGAACAAGAAATGCTTGTCAAATGCAAGTCCCACTCAGTTTGATCATTCTTCAAATAGGAACGAATGGCGGCTAATAAAGAACGATTAACTCGTTCGGCTGCATTACTCTGTGGCGAGTATAAAGCTGTGTACACATGATTAATGCCAAGTTCGGTTAAAAACGCATTGAAATCATGAGCCTTAAATTGCGTTCCATTGTCGCTGACAATGGTCTCAGGTACTCCAAAACTGTGAAAAATATTATTTAATAGAAAGTCTTGTACCGCTTTCGATGTAAACTTTTTCAAAGGCTGTAGCCAATGATATTTGCTGAAATGGTCAAGAACAATAAGTAGACCAACGTGTCCACTTTTGCTGCGAGGATACGGTCCAAGCAAATCTATGTACAACCTTTGAAAAGGTCTACATGTAGGACGATGTGCACCCATGGGAGGACGAAGCGTGTAATTAGGCGCTTTGTTCTCTTTGCAAGTGTCACACGAGCGAACATAATCGCGAACATCTTTTGCCAAGCCTGGCCAAAACAAATGTCGGCGAACCTTTTCGATGCACTTCTGCATGCCTGCATGCGATGAGGTGCAACTGTCATGGGCTTGTCTCAGGACATCATTCCTTAAACTTTCTGGAACCCATAATTTCCATGAAAGTTTTTCTTGTGCATCGTCTCCAACGGCGTGTTCGGTGCGAATATACAAGAACTTGTCAATAATTTTCATATCAGGGAATCTATCTTTATTGTGGCTAAATCGGGTCTTGAGTGCAGTATACTCATCATCGAGAAAAGCATTGGAATCCAAATCGATTACAGGGCCCATATCCAACTCTGAAATTTCGTTTTCACACAATCGTGACAACGCATCAGGGACGATATGCTGCTTTCCTTTGCGATGGGAAATTGAAAATTTAAATTGCTGCAAGCGAAAAATCCACCGAGCGAGTCGGCCAGAAACGTTCTGCTGACGCATGAGCCAAAGCAAGCTCGAATGGTCAGTAACTACTTCGAACTCTTGCAGTTCTAGGTAGCATCTGAACTTCTCTATGGCGAGTATGACGGCTAAGCATTCACGTTCTGTAACGCTATAGTTCCGTTGAGCTCGGCTCAGTTTCTTCGACATGAAGGCAATTGGCTTTTCCGCATTGTCTTCTGAAAGCTGAACGAGCACTGCACCAATGCCAAAGTCACTGGCATCGCAATGCAAATAGAATTTTTCTGAAAAATTGGGATTAATGAGCACAGGGGCAGAGGTCAAAACTGTCTTTAGTTTGTCCATGGCCAACTGAGCCTCAGGGGTCCAAACAAATTTAGATTTGGTCGACAAAACATCAGTGATGGGGCATGTGAGATCTGCAAAATTCTGAATAAAACGACGATACCAGCCGCAGACTCCAAGAAAACCTCTAACTTGTTTTACATTTTTGGGTGCGGGCCAGTTTAAAATGCAGTTTATTTTTGCTGGGTCCGTGCAAACTCCACCACTGCCGATAACATAGCCTAAATAATTTACGCTAGTTACACAGAATTGACTTTTAGCCAAGTTTAAAGTAAGATTTGCCTTTCGAAATTGTTCAGCCAGACGAACTAAAACGGCAAGATGAGAAGAAAAGTCTTCTGAAACTATGCAGAGGTCATCTAAGTATCCAAAGACACAGTGCTTCAAATCTGGCGGAATAATTTCGTCCATCAGACGACACATAGTTGACGGGGCATTGCAGAGGCCAAACGGCATTACTTTAAACTGGTAAAGCGGGCGACCGGGAACTGTAAAAGCAGTTAAATGCTTACATTCAGGGCTAAGCTGAATTTGCCAATAGGCATCTTTTAGGTCAAGCTTAGTGATTATGTTAGCTTGAGGCAAGCGAGAAAAAATGCCTTCGATGCTCGGCAAAGGATATGCATCCTTTTTCGTCGCATCATTGAGCTTGCGTGCGTCGAGACAAAGCCGAACTTTGTTGGGCTTGACAACCAAGCGCATTGGAGAGCTCCAAGGGCTAACAGACGGTTCAATGATATCCAACTGAAGCATGCGATCTATCTCCTTATACAACAGCTTTTCTACCGCGGGGCTGACTGGATAGAAGCGTTGTTTAACTGGCTTTGCATCTCCTACCTCGATATGATGCTCTATTAAAGTTGTACGACCTAAACTATCAGAAGCGCTGGGAAACAATTGCTTAACAACAGCAAGCTGTTGCAGCTGCTGAGGGCTTAATGGATATGAATTATCATCGGGATCATTTTCTGCATCAGGCGAGGAATCTAGAGAGCTTATGACATTTGGGGCCAATTGAAATAAACGCCAAAAATCGTGTCCTAAAATTACTCTTTGCTTAATCGTAGGAATAACATACAATTTAATGGGCATAGTCTTATCTTTATACTTAATGTCAACGTTCAAAACTCCAATAATTTCTTGATTTTCTCCACCAGCTGTTTTAGCGCGAGACTTTAAAGGCTTAAATTGTGTACACTGAGAAAAATCTGTCTCAGCAAGAACTGAGCCGATGCAGCTAATGTTCGCTCCGGTATCCAACAGACCAAGCTCTGTGTATTTCAAGAACGAGACTTCTGCATAGCTGCGCAAATCAGTAGAGTTGCTGAAAATTGTGGAAACTAAAAGTTTTTGATTCTGTTTAACTTCATTATAATGGGACTTCAATCTTAATGTTCTTTTACTAGGGCTACTTTCTACGTAATTAAATATACGATCTCTAACATGGTTATAATTTTCCAGGCGTTCGTCATATGAACGAAGGCGAAGTGGCACATCCGAAGACGGCTCAATGAGTGACTCCTGCGGCAGTGAGAAAGACTCCGCAGTAGACGACACAATCTGATCAGTAACATTCTGTATAGGATTTATGATTTCGGGGGCAGCCGGTTGTTGTTGGTTGCTCCCGAACGACGGTTTTCCGACTGTCGCTGCAAACAAGTTTTGCACTGCGGCTTGTAGACATTTAATTGTCCACACCCGTAGCAAAAAATGCGACGAGTAGCTAAACAATTCTCCCAAATGTGTCCTTGCTCCTCACAGTTCCAACATGTGAGTTTTGCATGGGCACTGCGAATGGCAGCAAGTTCGGCTTGAACTTGTTCGTCATCTTCATCAGCTGGAACAGCGTCTTCTAGGGCGTATACGTGACGGCGAGTAGTCACTGCTGGCTTCGGCTTGCTTACGTGATCAGCGCGACAGCTGAGCTCATACGTAAGATTTTCACTCATATGTACAAGTCGACGTAAATGACCTAGCGAATGGACAGGCTGGTATAATAACTTCTGACGCGTTTCTGGCAGCAAGTTATTCTTTAAAATTTCGATAAGCTCTTCCTCTTGAATTTTTACAGCAGCTTTATCGATCATAGAGGCCACGTTCTCATAGAAAGTTGAGAAAGGCTCTCCAAACTTTTGCTTGCGTGATCTTACAAGTTCCATGCTCATAAAAGTAGAGCGATAGTCCTTATAATATTGTCGCAAAGAAGCACAAATATCCGACCAGACAATTCTATTTACTTGTTTATGGTATCTCCAATACCAATCCCGAGCATTACCCTTGAACAAAACGTGCATATGTTTACACATAGACGTGAAGTCGCTATCCAGGGTTTCATCTGTAAGGGACTTAATTCTGTAAATAAACTCTTCGACTCCTAAGCCATCAGAGGAGCCATCAAATTGAATATTCCACTTCTGCATAATGTCCGCTGTTTTGCGAACAAATAGCGAAGATGAAATGGGAGAGGGTGTCTCTCTAAGAGGAGCGGAAATTCCGTGACTCTCGACAAGATTAGGGCGAGCATTAACATTTAGTGACGTCATGATTTTCGTCACTGTTTCTTCTATCATGTTTTGCACGATGGAATAATCCACCTGCGCAGGGCGTCTAGTATTGACTTGACGAGATCCTCTTCCTCGTTGTCTACCACGAGTGGATCTTGCAGTAGGGGCTGGATTATGGTTAGTGCTGTTGCTGGCATCCAGGGCGGATGAAGCAGCGGCACTTTCATTACCTGAAGGCTGATCTTGCGGCATAGCTGAGGCTTGAGTAATAGCTTGAGCTTGCTCTAGGGTCTTGGCCAGGTTTCGAGTAGGTGGCAAATTTCCTTGGGGGCTGCGTACTACAGACATATCTAGAATATCTAAATAAATTGTTCCGGAATTTGACATGTAATTGGTAACACAAGAGAAATAGAAAAAAAACTTTTAATCGACCGAGTATGTTCACTAAAAGCAACTATTGAATATGGGCTATTGAAACTAAAACTAGACAGCATCTAGTATTTTATTCTTTCCGTCCAGACAGCGTTTGCATACGCTATGTTGCGAATGCTGGGATTCATGTTGCTAAGGCGCGCATGCAAAATGTATGTTGCTAGCGTTAGCAACATTGAATATACCAAATTCTTTTATCGTAAAAAAGGAAAAAACGATGAAAGTAAAAATAAATAACAAACGAATATGCGACCATTACAACTAACCAGGCCTAATCAGTCCTAGCACCTTTATTTTTTGTGTTAACTTGAACTCTCTCTTCTAAGCCGCCGTTGATGGGCCCGTAATTGCCGGTTAGGCAATTTGAGATGACTGACGAACCGACCAAGTGACTGACTGACTGACTGATTGACTGACTGTCCGACTGACTGACGTACCATTTGCCTCATTTCCTGGCTCGCTTTTTTAATGCATTTAGTTTATTAAGCAGTCGCGAGTATTTTACGCCTTGTTGAAAACCTGCAACTGAAGGTTCTAATCAATTTGTAGCAGTTAGTTGCGTTAACTTGGCAGTGGCGGTGGGTAGAAGGGTTAAAGGGTGGGGGAGGGGATCTGATTTATGCGTGGCGTTTAATTTCCGCTGCCGACAGTCGCCGACCGCGAGTCTGTCAGTCAAGGCAGCTGTCATAATATCAACCCCTTAAGAGGGGGTAGAGAGAGAGGGGGAAGTTGTTGTTGGTGGGGTTGCGTGCCCCTGAAGCAAAAGGTAAATAAACTGCGATATGGCTGGGAGCCTTATGCATAATTAGCTGCAACTACAACACAAACTTGCCCCGTTACAAAATTTGCGAAAAAGTTTTTAATTTATGCCGGGAAGTCTCGACCGGAGTCGGAGTCCTCTGAGTGTATATATGTGTGTGTGTCTGTGTTTGTGTGTTTGTGTGCGTCCTGTTACCTGGCTGGAAGCTAACGGTAGCATCAGCTAGTTTGCCGTATAGTTTGCCGAACGTAAGTAAACATATTTTAATTTGAGGTTATGTTTACATGCCTCTGTCTCTCTCACTCCCTGTCTGTTTCCCACTCCCTCCCACACGCACTGTGTGTTTACTATACGCTTCAAGTCACACAACATCAGCAACAACAACAATAAGTGCAACAGCAACAACAACAGTGCCACACGAGAGTAACGTTCGCCTGACTGCATAATTTTCTAGCTACGAATTACACTATGCTACAGGCAACAATTAGATAATTTGCATTGTAAACTATGGTTTATAGTTTAATTTGGTACAATAGTTTACACCTCTTTTATGCAATTGTTCAAAGCAGAAAATTCGATAGCAATTTGAAGGAAGGACTTGCTAGTACCCTGTAATTATTTACATGCTTACAGCTTCTTACCGACAATTAATGACACTTTAACAGACAGCAACTCTGTCGTTTATTCACAGATTCTGAATTTGAAACTAACTTAAATATTTATAAGTATATAAACAATCATAGTTATGTCTTTAAAATTTATTTTAAAAAAGGTTCTTTAAACAATTTACAGAAAATAATTTTTTATTATACTAAGCGAGGAAAACAGAAGAGTTCTTTCTTTTCATCTCCTTTATAATCATGTTTCCTAGTGTAAAGAAAGCTAACTGAATTATTTATATGTTTATAAAAAACAATCAAAGTTTTGTCTTCTTAAATTTAATTTAAATAAGACTTTTTAAACAATTTATGCTAACATAAAATTTGTTTTTTCTTTATATCATGTTGCCCAGTGTAATTGAATGTGCTCAGTTGGGTTGAGTTTGGTTCAGTTTCGTTGCGTTCCGCTCAGTTGAGTGTAACCACATGGCTATGTATATTATCGGCTGTGCGATATCAGACACAAACATAAATGCAAACAATAATATTTGCTTAAAATTGGCCACGCCCTGGACAATGGACATTGTGGCAACATGAGAAACAAGGCGGAAAGGGTTGGCAAAAGAAATAAACGGGGCAACATGTGTTTTACATGGCGTTGTCGATGGCGATTGCTCGATTTCCCGATTGCCGATTGTCGATTGTTGCTGATGTGGATGTGGATGTGGATGGAGTCGTGGCAAGTTGAAGTTGAGTTGAGTTGTGGCAGGAGGCAACTGGCGACATGTTTGCTGTTCAATCAGTCGTTCAGTTTATGGCATTCCCGGACAGAATCGAGCTCAGCCTTCTGTGTGGAACTTTACAGCCTTGTTTACCTGCCAGTTGTTGCTCTTGTTGCCGCTGTTGTTGCTGTTGTTCCTGCAGCAGCTTCGTTTTGAGACCGCATTGCGTATACGCCGCGTGCCCATTTTGCACCTGACATTTTTGTGTCGATG
Source organism: Drosophila subquinaria (assembly GCA_037043405.1). Taxonomy (NCBI): domain Eukaryota; kingdom Metazoa; phylum Arthropoda; class Insecta; order Diptera; family Drosophilidae; genus Drosophila; species Drosophila subquinaria. The sequence goes on from JBAMBL010001695.1 coordinate 108,150, forward strand.
CTGCTGCCTCTGCTTCCTCTGCTGCATTTTATGCAAATGAAGCCAAATATTGTTATAGGAGCAACATTCTGTTCGGTTTGTGCCCCATGTGGATGCCACGTTTTTGTTACCGTTGCCGTTACGTGTTTGCCCGAGTGGCCACACAAGAGCAAAGAGTAAAGCCAGTCACTTGTCGCCTGATTCTGTTGCATTATTTGTTTTATGCTTTATGTTTTCTATATATTGGATTGTCACACACAAACACACACACATTTACTTTTGTGTGCTTACCTGCCACATGAAACCAAATCTACGTTATTTGTAGAAGATGCATTCCAATTGGCCACATGGAATTCGCCTTATAATGCAGTCTTTTTTGGGGACACTTGGATTGTTGGCTTGAGAAGAGTGGGTTTAGTTAAATGCTTTTGATTATTTTAGGAAAAATAGGCGGACTGAACATTTTTATATTTTTTTTCTAAAAGTTTATATTGATTCAATTATTAATTTATAATTTTAGTTATTGTTTAATTGTCAATATTTAACTATTAAATAAAAATATGAAATAAGAATAAAAAGAAATTAATAATAAATAAAAATCAATATATAATTAAGAAGTGTAACTTAACAGTATAACTTATGTATTAAAATAATTAATATTTAATAAATATTAATTACAAATATTTCTAGATAAAGAAAACCCTTTTTTAAATTTTATGGAAACTCTGGCTTTAAAAACTTATTTAAAGAGCTATTATTACAAATATTTCCAACATCTATTTTTGTGGCTGCAGTGCAGCTAGTGAGAATCGCATAGGGAGGCTTCGTCGACAGCACGAAGCCAATAAAGATTTAATCTTTCACCCGTGCAGGACTTTTTAATTAATGTATTTGCAAGTGCACTTTAGGCCACTTTACAGTTGCGCCCACGCGCCCATTTGGCCAGCATATTTCCCACAAGCCTATGCTGAACTTTTCTCCAACTGCCAGACTTTCTCCACCCCCTCCGCTGACTTTCGTCTTGTGTGGGAAATGTTGAGGGGGAGGGGCTGAGGGGTGTGCTTTTAAAATGCGCATCATAAATGCATTCATTTGTGACACTTGATGTAATTTGTTAGTGCGGTAATTACATAAAAGTGCAACGGCCAAACAATCACACACTTAAAAGCTTTCCACCGCTCCCCGCACTCCGCACCCCTTAGAGGCAGTTTGCTAGTGGGCGTGGCCGCAGAAGAAGGCGATTTCAGTGCATGCGCGTGTACGAAATCGCATTAAAATTAATGTAATTTACAACAATGAACATTAACTTAAATTAGCGATGAAATGCAACGCACTACAGACGGACAGATGCACAGGGAATGTGTGTGCACTATAGGGGGTGCACACTGTATATTGTAGAAGGGTGTTAGTGGGGTGGTCAACTGCTACGCATGGCATTCAATGTGTACGCACACAGTTATGTAGATCGCGGCGAGTGTTCCGATGTCCTGGTGTCCCGTTGTCCTGTTGTCCTTTATGTCCTGCTGTGGCATGTGTAGCACGCAGTCACGTGCATTTGGTTGTCCAGAACGTGTCCCCACCTCTCCCTCGGCAGTCGATGCCTCCTCAGTTTGGTTGTCTGGTCAAAAGCTTTTGTTTTCAAACGGGCGTCAAGGAAACAAATCATTTGCACACAGCAACTTCACTGCCTTCCCCTTTTGCCCCCCTCTCCAGCCAACGCAGTGCAGCAACAAATTAACGGCCATAAAGCGTTTTTGCCAGAGGGGTACAAGGGGGGCACAGAGGCGTAGTCTGGGGGCTGGTAAATTTACGAGCGGGGTCCGCGACGGCATCGCCCCAAAAATTATAGCGCACATAAATTGTTAAACGCGAAATCCTTTGATTTTAATTACGTCGAGAATTTTTATTGCCCCCGCCTTGCGAATGCGGATGCGGATGCGGAAGCGAAGGACTTTGGCGCAGCTTTCGCCGTTTCCGGGATGCGTTTGCTTCAATTTTCCTTTTGGTTTTTGTTTTTATTTCTTTTGTGTTTATTTTCTCTTTTTCTGTGTACTTTTTTTTGGGTAGCAGCTAGACAGGCAAATTAATTTTAATTGTGGTTTGGCTGACGTAATTAATTGCAATTGAAGATAGGTGCAAGCGAGACAAACAGACGGACAGAGAGAGAGAGAGAGAGATAATGAGAAATGAATATGTTCCTTTGTTGGCCTATCAAAACAAATCAAATGAAACGCATATTTCTGCTTCAATTAATCAAATTAATTGAAATTTAATGAAGCTAATTGTGAGGACCCTAAGCGCAGCGAACCTCAAAGAACAACGCGGGGTTTTCAGGTAACAACAACAACAACAAAAACGGCAACGATAACACCGAAAATATGCAAAGCGGAAACGCGGCCAACTTACAAAATGGCCGCAAATCAAAGGCGGCACTCGGCATTTCCTTTTTCGGGCTGAAAAGTTAATAAAGTCGAGAAATATAAAATGGCCACGCGCTCGTCAATGATTCCCACAGGACCTCAACGGAATTCGTCGCCCCCGATGCCTTGGCATTTATTTGAAATCCCCCCGTCTCCTTTCCTTCCCTCTCCGCCCTTCACATTCTCACTTTCAAGTGCTGAAGCATTTTTTCAATTTCTTGTGATTTTTAGTATAGCCAACAAATGACAGACTCAACATTTTAACAACGTATTATGGCTAAGCAGGATAATAACACTTGGGTTTCCTTTACGTATGTGTATCTATACTGTGTGTGTGTGTGTGTGTGTGTGTGTGTGTGTGTGCGAGTGCAAACAAAGCTAAAATAAAGATACTTCCGGGCCGTGGCCAGTGACAAGCACTTTAGTTGTGGCCAGCGAACAATGCCAACGACGTCAGATCCTACGCGATTTGTGCTGAGAGCTTGGCGCTTTTTTAGCTAGATTATTGCTGCACTTGGTGCGCTTTAGCGCCCCTAGAATATGGCATAAAAATGGATACAACAGATATGGCGGGGGGAAAATCAAATCCAGTTTTTTTAAACTAGTGCATAAAAAAAATAAATACATTTTTTTTTTGTTGGTACTATTCTTTTTTTTGTATTTTCTTATTTCTTATAATTCCTTCATCATAGTAATTTCATAGCTATGCAACTTTTGTGTTTTTTCTGCCTTCTAATCTTTAAATATTATTTAACAATAATGCTGATGCGACATAATTTTAGCTACTTTTTGGCCATATTTTAAGACAGTTGCGAGCTGACCGAATTGTCAGACCCTCCGCTAAATCTAAGTTGATGTCCGTTTGTTTGTATTTTTTATGAGCTGCCACGACAAGGACGAGCAGGCTGTCAAGGACGAGGGGGGAGGTGCTGGAGGGATACGGCCATTGCACATTGGGCGGAATTGCCCGTTTTTTGGCAAAAAGTCTAAATTCTATTTTATAATATTTTTATGGTTATAATATTTTTTCCAGTAAGTAATTGTCCCTCCTCATCGAAAACAATAAATTTAAATTTTATTATGCAACACTCGTTTAACACCAGCCCTTCAAACTCAGCTGTTTGAGCCATGCGGTGTCTGCATGTGGTCCGATTTGAAAATTTCATATTTGTTTGTTAGTCTTCCATTTTTAAACGGTTTGAAGAATCTAAATAGTTTAAAATGGAAAATAATCACCAAGGTGTGTAGAAAAGAGTTGTATATGTGTTTAATTATATGTGCTTTTGTTTCGTTATGTTTTCAATGTTATTAATAAACCATAATTTTTGTCGAATCTAACCTCAATATAGCTGTGTTTCGTGGAGTATATCTAGCAAGATAAACGTGGATTATAAAAAGTGCTTATGTGGTAGTATGCTTTATTATGTATATATTTATGTAGAGTTTAAATCATAAGCGGAATTTTGCGGTTTTTCGAAATACTCCAGTAGAAGTTGGTGTGTTTTTATGCTTGAAAATTGGATATTTCCCAGGTGTTAGATGGGGAGGGGGGTAGGAACATGGTCAAATAAAAAAACAAAGAAAATTATAAATTCTATTTTAGTCTGATTAGCAATCATGCAAAGTTTGAAATATTTTCCTTTATATTGAAGCTTTTTAAAAACAAATATACATTTATCAATGAGTCGTGGAAAAAGCGAAAAGGAGGTCCATTTTTTTTAGGTCCAACTAAAAAACCGAAAAAATCATAAATTGTACTTTAGCCTAACTAAGATTCATGCCAAGTTTCAAGTCTCTAGCTTTACATTACGATTTTATATAAGGTGCGACATAATTTTAGCTACTTTTTGTTCATAGTCGTAGTGGGAGGGGCGAGGTGAGTAAGCATGGTCCAGACCCTAAACCGCAAAATTCTAAGTTCGCATGTCCGTATGAATAGGAAATTCTTCAAGTTATCGAGTTGCTAGCGTCAAGGACGAGCAGGCTGTCAAGGACGAGGGGGGAGGTGCTGGAGGGATACGGCCATTGCGATGCTGGTCAACACTACACAAATTGTTGCTCTGACCGTATCCGTGTCCTTTGAGTGTTGTTGTTGCTGTTGTTGTTGTTGCCAGCTGACTCGTTCATTGTGTTTGCGCCATAAATCGCTTCCGTTTATGTTTTAGAGCCACACAATGGGCCAAAGTGCGAGCTGAATAAGAAAAAGAAAAAGCAAAGAAGACACAGCAGTCAACAAAATGGTCGCCACGACAGCGCAGTCAGCGTCTCTGCTGATCAGAAGCGTAAACAATAAAGTTTAAAACAACTAAGCCAGATACAAAATGTTCTTCTTCTATAGGGGGGACAAAAGCGATGGAATTTCATTTCGCATTGTCTGTGTGTGTGTGTGTGTGTTTGTTTGTTGTGTGTGTTGGTGTGTGTGTTGTCTACTTTATAGCAACGGCTCGCTTCACGCTCTTGACCATGTGACCAGCTAGCCGTGTCAGTCATTTTGAGCGCCGTTCCGCTTTTGTGCCCCTCGAAAGAAATGGCTGAGAGTGAGAGAGGGAGAGGAGAGCTGAAAGGGAAAGGCAGAAGAAAGAAATCTCATCTTTGAGTTTGCACTTAGCCCCTGGCAGTTCGTTGTCCTGGCCATGTCCTGGCCATTCTTGTACTGAAATAAAATAAGTTAGTCCCCGGCAGAGGCAGCCACCATCCTGTCCTGTCCTGTCCCGGGACAACAACGCACAGCTCATGTTGACTTTTCCTATTTTAAGTCCGTTTATTTCTTTTACACTTTGGCCTTTCTCTTCTACCTCCCTCCCTCCCTTCCCTCTCCGCCTTCAGACTCCTACACTTCCGGTTGGCTCGCATTCAGCTGCAGTCTTTGTTGTTGTTGTTGTAAAATGAAAAGTTTTCCACTCGCCTGCCAAGTGGCAAGCACAGTTTCCCTTCCCCTTCCACTTCTCCTTCCTCAATCCACCAGCAACAACAAACAGAACAACAACATGACATAAAGCTAGAAAGTGCAGTTGCTTAGCTAAAGTTTTAATGATCCAAGACGCTGGATTTTAGAAACCAAATCCCATTGAAAGAAATGCAAGCAACTTTAAAAAGAGTTGAGACATAAGAAAACAAAACAAAATTTGATACTTTAAATTACCTTTTTTAATATCAACAAACATATGTTATGAAAAAATGAATCAAAATGGTTTTGAAAGAGATTCTGATTTTTCAATAGTGCAAACTATTCTTAAATTTCATCTCACAATTCTCACTCTTACATATTTTACACTCTTTAATTAATTTTCGGATTGAGCTTAACTTTAATACAAGCTCAATCCACGTAAGTCGCCCTGCCTATTCCCTCAGCATGTTCATTATATTATTCCCCATTCCCCTGAATTTATCATTGCCCCTGCCACGGCTTTTTCCCCATTCCCTTTGCTGCAATTTCGCATGCCTTTTGACACACACCTGTGCGCATTCTCAGGCCGACCCCTTGGCTTAATGTTGTAACAGACAACCGCAGAACAACAATGGGTCGTGGGGCAAAACACCTTTACACACACACACATACACACACACCTACACACACGCATTCGACTCACATGAACAACTTCCACACCATTTACAGTTCATTGAATTTTCCTGATAAATACGCATAATTTGTATACATTTATATGGAATATGTATACAACATACACCTCGAACCCAAACCCAAACCCGAACCCGAACCTGAACCCCAGCCCAATCCTTACAGAGTTGTAGCCAAAGTTGGGTGCGTGATTTGCCGCATTCTGCTTCAATGAGTTGGCAAGAGAGCTGACAGGACGAACAGTCTTTAGGGCCGTCTCTCTGTCTGACAGACTGACTGACACTGAGACAACTGCGAGGAGGAGACTCTCTCTCCAACTCTCTTTCTCTCATAGGTGCCCGGGTTGCCCATAATTACTTTTAAATAAGCAAAATGTCTGCTTTCCTGATAAGCTACCAGAGTTGCCGCCTGCCTCGCGCCTGTCTCATGGTTGCCAACATCAGCATCAGGCAACAGCATCAGGCATCAGCATCAGAAAACATCAAAAAGTTTTGTACATTAAATCAAGCATCCTTCGCATTTGTTGCTATTAACAGGCAGCTGCCTTTTCTGCCTTTTCTTCCTTCGCTTTTCTGTTCTTTTCAGCTGCCTGCTCTGCTGATTTTCCGTTAATTTCCGCAACGCGGCAATCGTTGACTTTTCAACGCGGCCAACGCCAGGGACCAGGGAGAGAATGGAATTGGGACTGGGACTCAGTTCGACGTCAAAGCTCGCTGGAGAGCCATTAGCGGGCGTTTGGGGGATGTTATTGGGTTTTTAGTACTTTCACACACCACAAGCTTGCCTGCTTCCACTTTCACCCCCCACCGACTCCCCAACTCCCCAACACACACATGCTAATACACATCATGCACATTTGGAGCTGTGTTCCCCTTTTGATCCCCTGTCGAAGTCGTTGATTTTTCGCATTTCAGCCTTTTTCACGCTTCCTTCTCTTCTCTCTTCTCTCTTCTCTCTTTTCCCTTTCAGGCTTCGACATTTTCACCTCTGCTTTGTTTCCGCCCGTATCCGGCGTCTCTTTTAAATGCGCGTGAATGAGTAATTTTTGTTTACACTTTTCTAAATAAAGATTTATCTCGCAAGTGGGGCAGGGGCAGGATCGAGGTTCATGCAACGGCAAAGCGACACGTGCCACCTGCCCGATAATAAACCGTGTGCAGTTTATTTATGCAAATTGATTAGTTCGATTATGTCGAATGCTGCCGTCTAATGCGACAGCTTAAGTCCGACAAGGTTAAACACCATTAAAATGAGAGTGTGAATGGCTGGGTGAATGCATGAATGGGTATTGAACGGGTACTCAGTTTTAAGTTTAGGGAGCAAGTGTAAGTCAGTTCAAAAATGTAATAACTTGATTGGGGAAATAAGTTAATGTCGTAATTTGAGTGAATTCTTAGATTACTTTTATTAATTCTCTATAAACGGGATACAGAAATTAATCTATTTTCTATAAGCATAATAAAAAATATTCCCTATGAATACATGATATATTTTCTTTTAAAATATTTTTGGTATTTTACAACATTTTTAATATGACTTTTAGAATCTGTTTAGCTCTTATTGGTGTCTTCACAAATATTGTTACTCAAATCTATTACTTTTTTACAAATATTAAGACTCTTAGCAAATTGGTTTTTCAATATACGAAAAGGTTCACAATAAAAGTAAATGTCAAAGCTTATGTTAAATACACAAATCACAAATAATAAAGGTCAATATTTGTGAGTTTTGGATATCGGCTAATCAGACGCTTAGTGAACAATCGTCGACCATTTTGGAACCCAATGCGGCCAATTAGTTTCAGCTGTTCAACGTGCAATGATTTTGGTTCATTTGATGCCTTAACAGCCTTGACCCTTGACCCTTCAAAGGCATGTGTGTCGCCAGGTGGCATTCACATAAATATTTGATGAACTTTAGCAGCACACACAACGAAACGAAACGAAACGCAACGAAACAAAGCCAAACAAAACAAAAACTTCGACTTAAGGGGCGCAAAAGGCGCGTGTCAGTTATTAGTTAATAACTATTTGGTCTTTGTTTATTTATAATGTCATAATTGCCGGGACGTGGACAATGTGCTTCCCACCTGCTGCAAATCAAGCCGAAAATAGAAACAATTCCCCCTTTCAGTTCCCGCTCTCACCTTGCGTTTAACGTTGTCCATTGGGCATTGTAATTTAATGGCTGTCGCACAATTATTTTCCAATTCACAGCCCAAATAAGGATCCAAAGCACGAGTGAAAGAGTGAGAGAGAGGCAAGTGGCAGTGAGAGTGAGAGGGGTAGAGTGGGGTATTTGGCCAGGCGTGTTGTCAAGTTAATTTTGGTCTGTGCACACACACACACAAACACACACAGCAGGTGTTGAAGTTTGGCTAATTAATAGGCACACAGATTTTTAACTGAATGCGACGAGGCGATTCGAGGCAAGCAGCTGTGTGGCAGGAAACGGGCAACGGGTCACGTCGACGGCTTCAACAAATGCGGGCAAATGGGCAACAGCTGCCGCCGTCCTCATCCTGCGTTTTTGCGTGTCTGGCAACGTTTTGTACCTCAACTTCAACTTCAAACTCAACTCCAGCTTTGGCTTCAACTCCATCTCCAACTCCAGCTTCGCGTTCCAAAGTTATTACTAATTTTAAATTTATGTGCATTTAATTGAAATTCGGCAGAAGTGGAGGGGGGGAAGGCAGCAGGTAAAGGCAGCGGCATGCCACCGCTGAGCCACTCTGACTCTGACCCACTTGCCACTCGACTGGTGGCTCCCCAATCGAACATGGCAAACAAGTTGCAAACAAGTCACCAAAATCGCATGCAACATAAATTTTCGCACATTTTTCGGGGCTGGCCAAGTCAATGCCAATGCCACGAACCTCGCCGCAAAACGTTGCACGAACGAAAAAAAACAGCAACAAAATGAGAGAGAAAAAATGAAACGAACGCGCATTTTATTTTTTGTTGCATCCGCAAATTTATTACGTTAATTAAAATAATTCTTAATTAATATGAGGCAGCAGCAGAGGGGAAAGGGACAAGAGATGCTGCTGCACACCACAGACAGAGACAGACAATGATGGTTGCCACAAAGCAACGTTTCTTGTGCCACATTTGCAGCTGCCACGGGAGAGCAGTTCCAGTTGCACTGTCCCTTTTTTCGATGCCACTCAGCTTTCTGTCTAGTAATGCAGTGCGCATCAATTATGAACTCCTTCCCCCTCTCACTCTCACTCACTGTTTGCTCTCTCCCTCTCTCACTTTAGCCTATGCAAAGGGGTATCCGCCCACTCGGTGTGTTTCTCACGGTGCATGCTTAAAACTGAATTTAATATGCTCTTTGCACTATTTCACTCTGCTCCCCAGTTAAGGAATATGGTCCCCATAAGTGGGCTTACAGTGGGTCAAAAACAATAAATTGATGACAAACATATAGATGTCTCTTTAAACTGATACGATTGTCAAGATAACAAAGATTTGTATGTATATATACGAATTAGGGTTACCATACGTAGTCGAACTTGCAGTGGGTCAAAATAAAAATTAAATATAAAATATGTGTATCTCAATTTAATCTGAAACAATTGTCAAGAAAAGCCAGAATTACTAGCTATAATTTGAATTCGGGTGACCATAAGCGGATTTTCAGAAAATAAGTTAGAGTTTTACTTTAAAGTTTGTATGAATTAGGGTGACCATAATGACATATTATACGACTTAGGGTGACCATTTGTAATTCAACTTTAGATATATTTGCTAGTATATAAATAAAATATGAACTATAAGTATTAGGGTGACCATAATGACAGTAATTTAGAATGAATATTGAATTTAAAGCTTTAACAGAAGTGAATGTCAACTAAGTTGGAGAAATTAGTCAAAATTATAGTCAAATCAGGTATATTCTCTAGAATGAAATTTGTGTAGTAAAGAGTGATTTGATGCCACTGTCATTGGACCACTCTCGGCCTAAGCTGCACTTGTCCCACTGCTGCCACTCATTACATTATTTTCGTGTGTTTATTGTTTCTTTGCGCTGCGGCAGTTGCCGCCATTCATTCTACTCGGCATGCCACTCGCCCCTTGCCCCTTGCCACTTCCCACTCGCCACTCGCCACGCAACGGCAGCAGGCTAACTGGCGCCCTATTGTTTCTCCAGCCTGACCCTGCACCCCTTGTCTACCTGCCTCCTGCCCCATGCCCCATGCTGCTGCCATGTCCAGTGCCTGCTGCAGTTTATTATGCAGCAACGCACCCCCAATGCGGATCGGGTTGCCTCTTGGCTGCTGCTGCTTGCTGCTTGCAACTTGCCAACTTGGCAAACAGACAGCGAGCGTCGTCTGACAATGAGTTTTTAGTTTGTGCAACGGCCGCGTTCATTTCGCTGCTTATCTGACGCCGACGCCGACGTCGACGTCGACGCTGCCAATGTTTGCTGTCATTGCAAATTTTCGAGTTTGACAGCTAACAAGCACAGCCAGAGACAGAGACAGGGACAGAGACAGAGACAGGGATAGAGACAAAGACAGAGACAGTGCAGAGTTTGCTGCCTCATGCCTCATGCTCCCTGCTTGACGCACAGCGTCTTTACTTAAGTGGCGCTACGCAACAGCAACAACAACAACAACAGCAACAACATTTTGTCTGCCTCTTGCCTCTCGTGGTTATTAGCTGGACACCGCTTAAGCTGCTCCACTGAGTGGCTGCCCATACACACAGTGGCTCCAACTCCTATGTGGTGGTCTTAATGATGTCAATCAAATCGGTACAATGGAACTTTTGTTCAACAATATGTAGTAGGTGGATGGGGGCGGGCAGAGGTGGTAGGTGGGAGGTGGCATTAGAACTGATTACCCATGTACTTGCCTCAGTTTGTGTTTGTGTGTTGAGGCTGCTGCAAAAGTCCTTAAGCTGCAACGTCCAGTTCACATGGCTGTAAAATACGCGTAATTAATGTGGACTTTGTTCTTTTGGCTGTTGGATATCGAAGAATATGGCCAAAATCGCAGCAGCTGACCACTTTTAATAGAACTCTACGTAACGCTATCTTGGTAACAGTAAGTTTGAAAATTTAGTGGCTTTAAAACACTGCTGCTTAAAATACATATTAAATTCACAAATATTTACAATTTTAGTTGTAGTCTAAAAATTTAACTCTTCTACAGTTTAATGCAGTTGTGGTGCGAATAAAAACTACAATTTTAAATAAAAATGAAATATATAAGAAAACAATTCGATTTTAAAGTTGAGCTGGCGCTTTTGACCTTTGTAGTTGACTCATGGCCCACTTCGTTCGATTTCACTGCAGGTTCACTCAAAGTGTAGATACTTCGATTGGGGTTACCCTTCGCCAACAGTGACACAGCAGTTCTAGGAATATCTTTAGCCCAGGACAGGGAATAATCAAGTTGGAAAGAGGACAGCAACCCATTTCTTGTGCTCGTAGTGTCGTCGAGGCTGCTTCTAATACACATGTTTATGCCAATTTTGTTATTACATAAGTGAGTCAGCTGAAAAAGAGGAGAACAGTTGAGGACTGTGGAGTGGAACAAGTTGCCCGTCGATAAGTCAACTACCTCTGAAATGAACGAGTCATCATTACTTTGATTTGATTTGATTCGTTTAGATTCGATTCGATTTGCAGTTGATGCGTTTGCTTTGAGTTTGACTCAAATTTATGCACTTATTTGCTACTGTCCATAATTTCAGTCTCAAGTTCTCTAAATGGAAATGTGCACAAATCCCTGGAGCGCTCTTTAACTGGTCCTTGACTTGCTGACCCAGTTGGCCGACAACTGTAAGCCATGGCCTTTGTTTTGGCCTGGCCTGAACTGAACTGAACTGGCCTAGCCTAGTCAAAGTCGAAGTCTCTCCCCATCCGCGAATCTCTGATTCTCATTCGACTCATACTCATACTCATACTCATAGTTCGCGCCACAAATATTATTTATCCGCAACATATTTGTATTTATTTGCCATGCTTTTCCACTTGAATTCTTTGGCGCTGCTATTTATTGCTCTCCAGTCAGCATAAAGATGTTTCCACAGAGTTGCTCCAAAGGTCAACATTGCAGCTCGCGCCAGTCATCGTCGTCGTCGTCATCGACAGTCAAGGAATACACTTGAAGAAAACCATGAATCTGTATTTAAGAAAAGGAAAAGAAAAGTTCTTAAATACATTAATTAATATAACTATTTCAATCAAAAATATAAATGAAAAATATAAAAGCCAAGGCAAAACTTGTTTTAATTTGAGATTGTAACTATAAATTCTTAGTGACTAGTTATAATTTATAAGAGTCGGCTGGTTGCGCTAAAAAAAACCAAAAATAAAATAAAATTAAATTCAATTAATTATCGTACTTTATACCTAAATCACTTTAACATTTACCTTTAAGCGAATTTAACATTCAACTGTCAAAATGGCTTTTTGCGGAGCCTAACACTTGATTTAAGAACACTTTTGTTGGACTTGGCTTTCTCTCAGTGTACTTTTCTTGGTTCTGTCCCTGCCCGTTGCCTCTTTGACTTTCACATTAGTTTTGCGTGGGTTTTGTATCCTTCCATTCCATTGCACTCGGCGTGCTCTATCGTTCATCGAGTACATTATCAGCATCAGCATCAGCATCATCATTGGCAACAACAACAACAGCAACAGCAACAACAACAGCAACAAAGGCAATAACAACGTCATCAGTTTTTAGGTCTTGGCGCTGAGTTGGCCGTTATCTGTTTGGCTAAATCAGTTGGCCAATTCCTTTGATTACCACACCCTTTTCTGGGGTTCCTCCTTGGCAGAGCTGAGCTGCCTTTGTTTGGGCTGAGGTCATCATAAATTGTTTGGTTTTAAGTCAATTATTGATATAGGATTTGCACTCATGATTATCTTGGCCCGAACCCAGCCCCTATTCCCTATCTTTCTACCGCCTCTCTTTCCCCCCTCTTACCACCAACCAACTGGGTCAGTAGAGTGTCGACTGTGGCCCATTGTCTTCTCTACTCTCTAGTTTCCACTCGTTTCACTCAATTCAATTCTGTGTTGAAGCCTTTGGCGAAAGTTCAATGCCGTCTTGAAAATGCTGAAATGCTTGCAACTTGGCCAAGTGCAGCAGTTTGTTGCACGTTGCATTCGAGATAAGGCAAACTGAGATCCATTAGCATATCTCTCTAGGCCCTGGCTAAGCAAATTGTAGCACTCATAATTTGTTTTTGATTGCCTGGCACTTTCCAGTCTCGAGTCTCGAGACTCGAATCTCGAATCTCGAGTGTCGTCCTAAGCAAACCAAAAATATTTATAAATCCAAACAAGTGGCACGACAACTGCCTGGGCTGCCTCTCCAAAGGGACACTTGAAGCGCCGGCGCAAACAAAAACAGGATTGCGACAGCCATTGGGATTGCGACCGGACTCAGATACACAAACACAGATACAGATACACAGATACAGATACACAGACAAGTTTCCACTGTTGTCCCATTGTCGGCATCTTTTCTCATATCTCTGGCGCTTCCGTTGCAACGAGATGCAAATGCGTCTCCCTTCCTCCCTCCCTGCCTCATTCCCCTCTCAATTCACCCCCTCAAAAAGTCTTTTGACAATATTTGCGCGCCTTGACAATAAAACGCAAAGTGAAGTCTCAAGCTGTTGCCACTCCTTCCCCTCACCTCTCCTCTCCTCCCTTCATTCCATTCTTGGGTCATTTAAATTTCATGGTAAATCAAAAAATTGCTGTGTTTATTATTTGTTTTTGTTGTCGCTTTCGGTTCTTCTCCGTTTTGTGTTTGTTTTTGCGTTCTAGTTCATTTCGAGCTCTGTGGCGCCCCCATAAGATGTGGCACGGCATAGACGTTGTGGCACGGCATTTCTGTCTCTGCCTCTGTCGGCATCCTTTGTGGCCTGGACCTGCACACAGGATGTCGATTACATTTGTTTACTGCACTCGCCCAACTATAATTTCCAGCGGCCATTTAATGAACAGGTGCTGGCACAGGGGTATCAACAACTCCACAGCTCCACACAATACCGGGAAGTCTGCTTAATTTGCCAAGTGCACACACACACACAGACAGAGACAGAGAAAGAGAGAGAGAGAGAGGGAAAGCAATGTGGTCAGATTGAGTGCTGGCTTGCCCATCGCCACACAAATGGCATTTAATCTCAAAGCGCATCGCCAGATTTACGCGCTAGACAAGATCAAAGCGTCAACTTAGCATTCAACAGGCCACCAATCAGTTGGGCCCAGAATGCACTTGAGATAGCCGCAGGTTGTAGCAGCGGACTGGCCAACAGATAGGGCCAGGTATCCAGCTAACAGGCAGAGGGAAGATTCTTGTGTCTTGGCCTGCTACTCGAATACTTGTGCAATGGATTATGGAAGATTCACTTGAAGCTGGAAAGCTGGCAATTGAATGACTCTAATCAATAAATTTAGATTCACTTTGATTGCAATTCCATTTGGCACAATGCAATGCAAACAAGGCTTGTCTATCACGAAGATACGAGCTTTGGAAAGGAAAGGGTAAATGGTTTTAATAAGAATAGAATCTTTGCATAACATTTAATTTGGATAAAAAGATTTGTTGAAAGATTGTTGCAGTATAAATAAAAACAACATAATATTTAAAACAGATAATATAAATTACCTGTGTATGACCACCAAAAAAATCAACACAAAATATAATAATTGCTAATGTTGTGTTTAAATTTGGTAATTTTGATATTCTTCAAATAGGTCTTAGCTTATCGGCTTGGTATTCATGATTATGATAATTTCTCTACTTTTAAATATCAAAAATATTCAGCATTAAAATTCATACTACAAATATTTATATTTTCCTTTAATATTAATATATTTATATTTAATTCAATAAATTTGATTCTCAGCCTCTCCTCAATAAATCACACATTTCAATTATTACATTTTGCACAATGCAAATAAAAAACACACCACTGTGCCAGAGCACTTTATACAAGTCATAAATGCACAGGCAACATTAACAACAATAATTTTGCAATAATGTTGTTTGTTGCGTTTGTGCGCCTTGTGTTGCAGGCAACATTTTGTTGCACACTTTGTCAACAATGTTGCCAGTGTGGCAGAGCATCGCATGCGTGCCTGGATTAGCCCAGAGCAGGAGGAGGAGGACCGCCAACAGACTCGGATCGAGACTTGAATTGGGGAGTGGAAGACAGAGACTCGAACTGAGACTGGAACTGAGACTCTGCTGGAACTTGAGCGATAAATAAGCGATAACATTTTAATGGTCATTTGGCGACGCAGCTTAGCACATGTTAACGCATCGCTGCAGCTGTTTAACCCATGAAAAAGGCAGTGAAAGGGGAAGGGAAGGAGGGAAAGGAGACGTTACTCAATCAGCGCGTTGGCTGATTAATGCAGCCCCCATCAGAGACGATGTTGACGACAAGTGCAGCATTTCCGGTGGCGACGACGTCATACAGTCTGCGAATCTCGTTCTAGTATAGCTGCAACATCAAATGCCACATGCCACATGCCACAGCCTGCCTCCCATCCACAAGCCGCATGCCAGCGATGACAAGTGTCAAAACGAGACGCAGGTAGGCCGAAGACTTTACTCATTTAAATTGGCATGATTTACGTGCACAACTCTCATTGCCATTCCCAATCTAAATCCTTTGCTTCCCATCCTCACAGACGCCTCGCTTCTGCCCTTCACCGTTCACGCTGCTATTCCTGTCATCCGCTGGCTGCGGCTGTGGCAAATTCCAACAGCATTTAACAAGCCGCAGCCACAGCAACAGCAACAGCAACAGCAACAGCAAAAAGGAAATGACAAACAGCAGCCCAAAGACTAAAGACAAGATGTTGACAGTCCGGCGGAGGGCGAGGGGCGATTCTTTGGTTCAGTTTGGTCGGGTTTGGTCTGACGTTGGCCTGGTTGCCCTGGGATCCTGAGTCTGGGGCGGCTGAGGGTCGCCGCATGTCTCCAACTCCAGCTCCAACTGTTGTCGCTGTGCATGCAAAGTGTTGAATAATTTGTTGCGAAATATTTCTAGTTGCACGTATCCGTTTCGCACTGCACACCCCACAAATGTGTCGATTACAATATCAAATTAATTAAACTCTAGGAATATAATTGCAATACTTACATATGGCCAGGGATCGCTAATGAGAGCAATGAGTTTAATAAAATTATAATCAATAATAATAAGAAATGCGAGTAAAAGAATTTATCTCATAAAAACAATTTTTAAATGCGGTAAACTACGAAAAGGATAATTTTTTCTATAATTTTTTTAAAGGGATTAAACTTTTTCTTATTTTATGTAAAATAAAGAGATATAATATTAGCGCTTCAAAATTTTTAATTACTTTTTTAAAAAATCTTTCTTTTTGAATTTATGTAACAAAAACTTTAATCTTTACTATTTTAGTTTCATTCTTAACCCATCAAGTTATGTCTACCAAATATTCACAGAAAAAAAAGGTTTTAAACATTTACTATATCCTCAATGAGATAAAATCACTTCTATCACTTCATAAGATGTGTACAGCTTTAAGCTTATTCTGAGCCTTCAAAAGCTCCCTTAAGTGTGGTATGCGTTCAAGTTTGTGGGCTGGCTCAAAGTCTTCTTTGCTGCAACAGCGCTGTGGCATGCTTGTTAGTGTAATGTGCAACATGTTGTTGCAACGTCGGCGTCGGCGATGGCGACTGCGTTGCTGTTGCTGCGTAATTAAGTGGGCGACAGTCTGGTAAATGCAAATTTTTGTGTCTTGTTGCAACGCTGCCGCCGTCGCTGCTGCCACCGTCGTCGTCGTCGCTGCCGTCGTCGATGTTAAACGCAGGACATGCCCCAACGGCGATGCAGATGCCGGCGACTGATATGCCCGATAAGCGGACATCTAGCTGCTGTTGTTGTTGCTGCTGTTGTTGCTGCTGTTGTTGCTGCTGTTGCTGCTGCTGTTGCTGTTGTTGCTGCCACCGATAAGCGTTCGCCTATGATCTATGATCTTGACCTTGTCCTGTTGCATGGGGCAGCAGCTGCAACGCAACAGTGCAACGGCTTTAATTAAAATGTCAAAACTGGTTTAATGGCGTTAATGACCAAACACTTGGCCAACACATTTGGCAGTTGATCGCAGCTAACGCTTACGTGTAGTCAAAAGTGAGTTGACAGCGCTGTTGGCCTGGCCGAAATAGTTGAAATACTTGAGACACTGACGTTGCTGCAGCCACGAAATGTGGCAACTTTGAAGTGCTGCGCTCTGATTTATTGTCAAATGTTGAACAATTTCTAATAAATGCCGCCGACGCCGACGCCGTGTTGCCACAAAATGGAAAGTTGCGACTTCAGCTTCAGTTGCTTTGACAGTTTGCGTACCGCCAATTGATTTATCGAAATCAAATCAAATCGAACCGAGCCGAACTAAACGACATTAACCCATTGCCTGCCATTGTTAACCATTGAGTTGTGGCTCATTCATTGTTGATGTTGTTTCTTGATTGTTGTTGTTGTTGTTGTTGTTGTTGCAGCTGCAACAATGACCAGGTAAAATAGCCCGCATGCTGCGGCTTTCCTTTGCTCTCCTTTGCTCCTTTCGCAAACGGACGCTGGACGCATTATTAATGATCGGTCATCATCATTTGGCAAACACTTTCAGAGTCTCCAATTTCAGGGTATTCATAATAATTCACATATGCTCATGCGAATACTTAGCAGGTAAATGGGGGATATATTCACATCAAATGTCCGAGTCAAACAGGCCATTTACAATTTTGATATCTGTAGACATTAACGATTAAAAATAATGATATGACTCTTTTTAAATATGCCTATTACTTATTAGTGTGAACATTGAACACGATTGATTGATAAGTCGATATTTAAGGGGACCCTTTGCACAAAAATCGCATTCTGTCAATAAACAAAATTGTCAAGAAATTATTTACATTTAATTGAAAAATAAATTCAGAGGCTAAACGGTCATCAAATTGACATTCTGCTTGAAAATCGGTTTAGTTTTGATAAAACTATGAGAAACCCATACACAACATATCGATAATATACCGATAACTTATCAACACGATATTATTCCAAAATCCGAATCGATCTATTTGAAGTATCTATCTATATCTAGTTATCTGAACGCTATCTATTTGTCATAGACGGAAGTGCACCACTCAACCCCACAGTCGAATCTGCGTCTGCCAGACTGCAGTGTTGCTGTGGTGCAGTGGTGCAGGCAGCGCAAGCCAGAATCCACCGACTTGGCGGGCTCCATGTCTGAAAAGTTGTGTGATTTATTTGGTCGGCTCGTGTGTTTTTTGTGATTTTTTTATACTCACCCGCTGCAGCGAGTGCTGCGCTTTTTATTATGGCAAAATTTTATTATTTTTATTGGTCCGCACTCGAGTGGAGTTGGCATAGAGTGGTGCAGAGTGGTGCCGACTGAAGTTGCATGCCACTGACGCACAAAGCGAGAGGTGGTGAAGGGGGAGGAGGAGGGAGGCGGGGGCAGAGTGCGGCTGGCGCTGTAAACACAAAATGCAATGCATATCCATGAGGCAGCAGACGGATCGACAACTCGTATTCGAATTCAGATTCACATATATACATATGTATGTATATTTATTCTCGTATTTTACGTGCATTTATTATTTTACTTGGTTTGCTCGCGTTTCGATTCGTGCAACAATCTGTAGACACAATAAATTACCAATTATATTTTCATTTCATATTTCTGTCATTGATTCCAGTCAGACAGTCTCATTCAGTTCAGTTCAGGCCAAGCCCAGACCAGGACAGGAGAGGCCAGACCAGACCTGCCCAGATGATGTCGCCCTCGCCCTCGATGGGCATCAAATTAACCGACTTTCAATTGATATCCTCGTTCTTCTTCTCTCTCTCTCTCTCTCTTACCCCTCCCTCGCTCTGTCACACTCGCTTCGTATATCTTAATGGCTGCAAATCAATTCACGGAAGTTCTATAATGAGTCATATTATGCAGGTAAATAAATGTTAATAAATGCATCTCCGGAAAGTAACCCAAAAAACAATCTATAAATCGTATGAAGCTCTTGAATATTTCGAAATCTATCGAGAGTGTAGCAACCATAATTTAAGGACTATCTTGACAAACAATATTATATTTAATATTTTAGATTGGACCCTGAACGAAAGTATTTAATTTAAATTATTAAAAAGTAAAGATATTAAAGTCATTCATGAATTTATATTTTATTTTCTGTTTTAAATATGGATATCTATTTATTTTTAAAGCAACTGCAAGGGATGCATCCTTTTAGGAACAACAGCTGCGCCTCTGTCCACTCCTAGAGCTGACTCTGTAATGCTCTGTTCTTTCGTCCATAATTCTCAATAAAATTTGTCTAGTCAAGCAAGCTGTGCCGGGGACAGACATCAACATGGCTTAGAGTTTTGCATGCACACTTGGTCGGGACTTTAATGAAAGTTAGCAGCCGGAAAACTGCAATCTTAACGCCATGAAGCTAAAGCTAAAAGCCAACGCGCTGCTTCTTGGCCAAAAGGAAAACGCGAAAATCCTTTTATTTGCGTGTTTTTATTTTCGTCTGGCCTTCTGTTCTGTTTTTTAGCACTAGACGCTGTCTATATGGCCTCTTGCTGTTTATTTCTCTTGCCTTACAATAAAAATGAAACAAAAACTGTAAAACTGGATTGCAGGATTGCTGGCTGTTTGGACAAAGCCCGAGCAACCCTAAGCCCCAGTCATACTGAGCCCCATAACTCCGGAGTCCGGAGTGAAAATCAAAAGTCGCAGTTAAAGTGTCTAGAAAATTGTGCATGCATTAAATAAATGAAACACTTTGCAGACGAGCGAAGTGACCATGGTCAATGCTAAATAGGGGTTGGCACTCAGATGACCCCTAGGATACTAAAAGCAAATGAAAATGCAATGCTTGAGCTATGAATCCGGCTACAAATATTATGAAAAATAAACGCAACATTCAAAGAATTCACAACAGAAACGAAGGAATGAGGATTCTGGAGTTGGGTATAAAATACTTTGAAGGGGATGAGGAATCGTCAGAATGGAAATGGAAAGGGTAGAAGTTAGAAAACATCTTTAATTTTTTAAATAAAGTAAATTAAATGTCTTTATATTATAATAATTTAGTTTAAATCAATTTTAGTTAATAAAATTGAACTTCAAGTTTTAATATTTTGTTAAAAACATGAATATTTTAATAAATTTAAATTATCTGCACTACGAGTAATATTTCTCATTTTACCCCATAAATTGAAGAGCAAATTGTGCATGCATTAAGTAAATGAAAATGACCCCAAAGGCTGGGGGAGTGTTGGGGTCAGATGCTCGGGAAGGGCCAAGTGTTGACTGAAATGAAAATTAAACAAGGCGAAGGAAGCATTCAATTGCTGTCTGTAATGTTTTTCTTTTTTTTTTGTAATTTTTATTTCATATTTTGCAATGCTTCTATTATGCTGACCCCTCTCGACTTTGGCTTTTTGATTTATGAAGTGTAAACAAATGTTAATGAAAAATTGTGTGGCAATGCGAGAAGGTACTCGCAGTCTGAGAACGCTTAAAGCCCAAGTCAGTCCGTCAGTTGGCTGCAGCAGGAAGGCTGAATTCATTTTAATTGGCCCAGCCAATTATGAAGTTTTGAGCCAAATAAAAATCAAAACTAACAGAAAACTACGAAAAAGCCAAAGGCGGCTCCTTAGTAAGCTCAGCACGTAATTCAATCCAGGCAATTCAATTTTTGTGGGCTGTGTGTAGGAGTAGGAATTACTTTTCCCTCTGCTGCGTTTGAGTTTTCCAAGTTGTTTTTGTTTGAGAAAGGGGTTGGGCGGCAGAGGCAGGCAAGTAGTCAGGTGGTCGTCTAATTATTCAGTAAAATTTTCATGCTTCATAGCAGTTTTTAGCATATTTTTCCATAATTTGCTGCGCTTGTTTGGCTGTCATTTGTCCTCACATACAAATTGCGAATCGAAAACTTCGAAAAACTAACGGCAATTAAAGTATTTTCTTTTGCTTTTCTATAACAACCCTCAAACCACAATCCCCAAAAAAGAAACCACAACCCGACCAAGACTTGGACTCAACCATTTGGCTGACTGTGCGTGTAATTATAATTTTCTTTAAGTTGGTTTGCGCAAACTTTTCTTTATGTGAAAGTTTTCCACTCGCTATTCATCTCTCTCGCTCCCTCTCTCTCGCTCTCGCTCTGTCTCTCTCACACCATCTATCGTTCTGTGTCATGCTGTCTTTAGTTGTTGTCGTTCCTTACGTACAACCACAAATAATTTTGTCGAAAAGTTTGTCTCTCATTTTTCTTCTTCTTCATCGTATTTACTTCGTTTCCTTAATATTTTCTTCATCTTTTTATTCCTTTCTTTATTTTTTTGGCATGTTGTTGGTAATTATGCGCTTTGTGAAATTCAAGGAACGCAAACTTTTGGGCTACAACCTCATCGTCGTCTGAGTGTATTAGTTGTTATGTGCTACGGTTAGCCCAAGGAAGCGAACAAGTTGCCAAACTTGCAACAACAGGTTGACTCGCATTACACGTGCCCCAAACTCCAATACCCGAATAAAAAACAATCCATACCACACTTAAAATATCCAGAATAACAGGACTCGGGCCTCCGGTCTCAGGACTCAGGTCTGCTTTTCCTTTTCGGGGTCTACTTACCTGACCCGGCTGCACAATATGTCTTATTAGTTGGCCAAACTTTCGAATGATTCATTCATTCATTAGACCCAGAGACGACAAAATGTGAGCTAATGATGTTGTCGATGAATGAAGTGCGAGTTTATCAACAGTTTTCGCCATATTGTCCTTCGAATGAAAAGCCAAAAGTTAACTTTAGATTATGCATTGTCCTGGTGAGCATAGAAAAATAACATTATAATTGGGGTTAAAATAATATGAAAAAATATGAAATTAAATACTAACGTGAATATAAAATCTTTTATGAATAACATAAACTTTAGTGAGATTTATATAATTAATTCCATTCAATATAGTATCCATAAAAAAGTATTTTGAAATTCCGTGAAAACTGTTTGGTTTTAAAAAAAAAATAAAACGCTTTTTTCATTTTATTATTGCTTATAATGGAGGCTATTTATTACGTTAGCCAACAAATGAAAACGAATTCAACTCGTTTGTAGTTAACACCAACTCACGACTTGGCCATTTTGCCTAATGGCCCAGACATGTGCCTGGACATCGGCAAGCGGCGTTTTCCGCTGCATGTTTTCCTTTTGTGTAATATGACATTTAATTGTATTACTTCATCAGGCATACAACAAAAAATGGTAATAAGCAGGTGAGCCAAAGAGGTGGCGGGGTATTAAAGAAGAAGAGGCCTAAAGCCAAACATATGCAGAGAAAACAATTGGCGAGAGAGACAAGAAAGACTTGGTTTAAATGAGAAAACAAGGTGCAAACTAAGGTATGTTAGAGAGGTCAAGGAATGTACAGAAGGAAGAAGAAACTGAGGGGGAAGTAATCGAGAAATGATATATTTTTAAACAGTATTAGTTAGTTTTGGTAGTTGCAATAATGGAACATAGACTTGATGGTAATAATTTCTAGGAGATAAGAAAAAAGAAGTAATAGAAAGAATTTGATATTTAAGTACATTAACATAATATGCAATAGGCAATAAAAGATTGATAACGATATTAAATTAAATAAAGTATATAAATTAAATTAAGGAAATACAAGATCAAAATGAAAGATTTTACATATAGAAATAAATAATTATGTGTGCTTAAACTGTAATCAAACTATTGATAATCAAAATCACTTCAAAAGCATGAATTACTAGCAACAGTTAAGCAAATCACAAAGTAATCCTGACAAAAGACTCGACAGTCCTCACTTATTATAAGTAGGAGCCAGATCGAGAGGGTCAAGACACCCCGATTACTAATGACGCCGATCATATCATGACAATTCCAGCTTAGCCGCATTCACAATAGCTATGCGCACTGTTTACCCTTGCCACCCGTCCCAGTCACCGCCCCCGCCACGCCACGCCTCCTTCTGCTGCAACGTTGCAAGCTCAACACTCGATGGAGCTGAGGATGGAAGAGGGAGGGGTGGGGTGGTGTATGCAAAGTAGCAACGCGGCCGAATGCAAAATGTGTTTTCACTTTTGTACGTTTATCAAACGATTGGGGAGATGGGGAATTGGAGTGAGAAGAGGAGAGGAGAGTGTTAGGCGTCTGTTAAGCGCCACAAGGAGACATGGCCAACTGCAATATGACCAAAGGCAACAAATAGCTGACAATAACAGCGACAACAACAACAACAACTGCAACAATAACAACAACAACGACCCCAAGCAAATGCACGACGCGCATATTGAAATTGAAAACTGCAGCCGGAGTCGACTTAGAGATGACAGTAAGATGGAAAGCGAGGGGAGAAAAAGGGGATAGAGAAGAGGAAGGAGAAGGGAAGCAACACGTGACGGGTTTTCAGTTTTCTGTTGGATGTGGAGCGAGTTGAAGCTGAAGCTGAAGCTGCCTTGCATTCAAGTTAAGTGAAGTGAAGTGAAAATGAAAACAAAGTTTAACAAACCGTGGCTAACGAGCTACATTATTAAAACTTCAAAAATGCATAAATTTGCCAGAAAGGGGAAAGGGTAAGAGACACATGTAAAAGCAAGAGGGGGAGGGGGGGGAGTGGGAGACTATGTACAATATGATAATACGCCATGATCCTGGGCCAAAGCATTTGAAAGTTATTGAGACCTACTACATGCTGGCAACAAATAGATGTTCAACAATCAAAGGTGCTAAACTCAAGCATACCCTGTAGAAGGAAAAGGAAAACTGAATGGATACCAAGAGGATACTCTGAACTATAAATTTAGTTCAATTCAAAGCTTTATCTTCGAAAATGTAATTACGCAAAAATAGTCTAAGGAATTGAAATATTGATTTGAATATTGAATCTTACTCACTTCTTTTACAAAAGTACAGGGTATCACAAGGAGAGAGGTTCGCTGAGACCAACAGATCGTGAGCTGAGGGAGGCAGCTGTTGCTGCTGCTCCTTTTGGCCGCCTGGTTTTAGCCATAACTCTCACACAAGGTGTTGCAATATCCAGTGTCTGTCCACATGCAGTGTGGCACGATCTGTGGCCAGAAACTGCGACTGAGACTGAGACTCAGACTGAGACTTGGACTGAGAGTTGGCAGTTCGCGAGTCAGTTGCCTGCAAGTCATTTTGCGCATATTAGTTGGCCATTAGGCGCACAGCATTGTCAGACAGTCGAATCGCTAGCCACTTCGCCAGTCAGTCGGTCAGTCCGTCAGTCCTACAGTCAGCTGCAAAATCACATTAAAATTCAGTTGGTGTTAAATATTACAAGCGCTGCCCCCCTCGTTTTGGGGCTAAAGGTTTCCTCTCTCAGATTCGTAGCTGCCACTCAAGTTGAACATCACTCAACGGGGGCTGTGTCAGAGGGGGTACAAGGGGGCAAATGGGTGGCAAAGGGGGGGCAACTTTGTGTGGCAGCTGAGCTGACTGCAGTTTGTGCAGCTTGTGAAATGTTATGGCAACGTCTACGTGATATGTTAATCATGGAGACCCCTAAACGTGTCTACATCGCGTCTAGGATGCGGATGTGGCCAAGACAACAACAGCAACAGCAACACAACACAACAACCACAGGCCAAGTCA
Source organism: Drosophila subquinaria (assembly GCA_037043405.1). NCBI lineage: Eukaryota > Metazoa > Arthropoda > Insecta > Diptera > Drosophilidae > Drosophila > Drosophila subquinaria. The sequence continues at coordinate 132,807 of JBAMBL010001695.1, forward strand.
AAGCTATGTATGTTAGAGCCAAAGCACTTGCTGCTCACAAACACGTAACACGGTGGCAAGGCATAAATGTCAAACAGTTACCACTAACACAACACTCACACACACAACACACACAACGTACACACACACAAAGTTCAAGAGAGCTCGCATTCCATGGAGTTTCTTGAATTTAAAAAAAAAATTAAACTGCCAATTTCTAGAGAATCCGTTTGCTGGAATGCAACACATCAGTTATACAGAGAATATTTCCAAAAATAAAAATAATCGTTGAATAAATAACACATATTTAAAAAGATGATTGTACCTTTTTGTTGTATTACAGCTTAAAAAAGTTAAATAGCACATATATTTCAGTATTCTAAAATTTTAAATATTATAACAAATAAAATTTGTAAACAACAAATAAAATTAGTCACAATTCACCCAATATATTTAAATTTATGACAATCGTCGATGATAAAGCATTTGAAAATAGATATGAAATCCCGAGCTAATCATAGCTTCATGCTTGGTTTCATATTTAATCATAAACCAATCAGTGTTCATTTTGGCCACATTTGCAGAGTATTTCTGTATAGTTTGGACCAAGTCTATGAGCTCTAACTCAGCAGGCAGTTCCCAGAGCATAAACAGCAATTATAGCGGTTCAGAGTGAACAGGGCCATGAAATACCAACACCCGACAGCTGTAAACAACAATTTGCTATTTGATGGGGGATGACTGCCTTATAGGAGTTAAAAGAGGAAGAAATCGAGTTCTCTTCCCCCTCAGAGAGACAACGAAAACGTGCAGCAAAAACCGAGTTAAAGGACAGAGCAGAGAATGCCAATAACTTGCCAAGATCAGTCGGTCTGGTCTTATAAAAAAGTTATTTAAAACGCCAGCCACAATGGCAAATGATGATGATGATGAGCTCCAGCTTCAGCTCGTTCCTCAGCAAGCAGCGTTAAAAGCATTTAAACGTTTTGCCCCAAAAAAAATAAGAGAAGAAGAGCTTCAGCTGAAAAAGCTTGAATGAAAAATACAAGAGAGCAACAAACAGAATTCATTCTAAGAGCAGATAACAAAACGAACCCGAATCCAAACAGAGCCAAGTCGATTCAATACCACAACTGAACGTAATGAGCAAATTTATGGTCAATTGATAATTTAGTGGCATTCGGTATCATCAATTATGGTCCGTGCACTCACTGTGCCTCTGCAAACTCAGATTCCGACTGCGACTGAGACTGGAACTGCTCCTATAACTAAAGCCAGTGTCTGTATCTGAGCCCAGTCTCCGTCTCTTTATTGAAGATGAAGTATTGTTATTGAGCCCAATGAGGCACAAATTGTGCAAAATGTTTCGGCATTTTTGCTCCACGCATGACTTATGCTCATGTGGGGCATCATTAGCTGGCTGCTTTTGCTTTTGACCTGGCTAAGGATATTCTCATAATTTATATAATTTGCGCACACGTTTTTATTGTCAACCCTTGGCCACCAAAATTGGGTCACATGCGAGGAAACGGACCTCAAATAAGAGAAACTCTTCTTTTCTTTCTTATTAGAGATGGAAACGTGTTAAAGCGAAAAATTAAAATAAATATTTATTTAATTCTATAGTAAGAATATATTTATTCAAGTATGTTTCCATATAAATATAATTTTCTTTGGTCCTTTCTTGTTTCAAACTAGAGATGGAAATGTGTCTTAAAAAGAAAATTTGAGAAAATATAATATTGAATTCTAAAGTTGTTTTATATTTCCTCCTTCGTTGTCTGAAATATTTTCAAATATATATTTAAACTATTTAACAAAGCGTTCAATACTCATTTTAATTATGTTTTTTGAATATATATATTTTTTTAATAATTATACTCGAGTTTGTTTATAGTTAAATAAAATTTTCTATGGCCAAATTACCAAACTATTACCAAATTACACGTCGTGCGCTTACCTCTAGCGCCCACTGTTGTCTAGGCAGCAGCTGACTCACAATTTAAGTCGCTAATTGAACGCTTTGTTTGACACATTGCATAAATCACACATGGAGAAAGACAGAGAGGAGGGTGTGGAGTGGAAAGAGAGTAGAGGGGAGCAGGAGGGTTCTAAGGAGAGTTGTGCACCTTGCATACCTGTCCCTGGATTCTGGGCTTTCGACTGGAACTGCACGTCGCCATGTTTATGCCAATAATATGCCATAAACTATAGGCAAGGAGCAAAGGAGTCCAGACAGGGGCAGACTGTCTTCCAGACAGACAGACGGACAGACGGACGGAACAGACAATACAGGGCCCACATGGAGTCCAAAAATGGCGAAGAGAATCGCGAATCGCGTCGGCTTCCTCTGATAAAGTTTATGAACGTCGCCGCAGTTTGGTCAGTGGGAACTGCCAACTGGTAAATTGGTAACTGGTAAACTGGGTAGGCAGCCACTTTGTCAGCAGTTGGCAGCCTCCGCAACTGAGACGTTCCCCCCCTACTCCTCTCTCTCTAAGCCTCTCCCCCTGCGAATGTCCTTGAGTGCGGTGCTAAACTTTAAGCATCGCCGGAACTTTACGCACAACTTGCGCACATAATTTACCCCCCTCCGCTGCCTCTTTGTGTAATTATTGGCCAGGTTCGTCGTGGGCCAACATGTTGCTGGTTTCGGGGCTTCGACAATCGAGTACGGGTTATATGTGAGTGCATTAGAGGCGACCACAAATTGTTTGGTTTGGTTTTCGCGCAAATTGTAGTCATAATTTTTGCACAAGCTTCGCCAATTGGCAGCGGCTGCTACAAACTGGGCTTTATTATATGGCCCAAATGCAGCTCTATTAGAGCTAAGCCACGTTCAAAGCAGGCTAATAAATAATTTTTATCTACCTATTACCGATAGATAAAGGCAAAGTCTTGGCTTTTTTGTAGACAATGTTTTTTTTGTTTATGTTCAACTTTAATCATAAATTAAAAAGTCAAATAAAATAGATTTATTATTCATTAATGCATTTTTTTATTTATTAATGCATATTATAAAAGCAGATTTTTTATTTGATACAACATTAAATGCTCCTTAATGCATTAAAAACCATTCATACTTTTTTTATTCCATTTTTAAATTTTAAATTTTATTTTCCTTTTGTAATTTAAATATATTTATATATTTTTTAATTATTTGTTGTGTCGGCTGCTTTTAGCCTGACAATAAATAAATAAAATAAAAATAAAAATAAAATAAGTCTTGACAAAGCTAAAAATTAAAATTCAAGAAAAAGTCAATATTTTGTAATTATTGTTATAGTTAATTTCCCTTTTAAATTGATTTATTACATTTTTTATCATTTGTTTATGGATTTTTAAACGCTATTTAATTGCATGGCTGGAATAATTACAATAATCGACAGTGATTTCAATTGCAGTTCCAGGAATTAGGTTCGACTTCACGTATGTTCGACTCTTATATGCAGGTCCCGCTATTATGAAACAGCCAATAACGGGCGACATTTGTGTTGCCAAGTGCCACAAATCCCACATCAATCAAACTGTGTGTTGTCTGCAGCAACAACGATAACAACAACAACAACAACAACAGCAACAATGGCCATATGTTAGGCTTCCCGCTCTGGCACTAAGTCTGTCCCTTTCCAAATACTACAATTGACCCGTTGCGAAATTAAACCAAGATTAAATAACCGCTAAGGACAACATGGCAAGCTCGAATTATGGCGCCCATCGATCGGCCCAGTCAATCTGCCCACGCGGTTTACCTTTCCGAAGACCTGTAAACGTGAATTGTGCAATGGCACAGTGGCACCAAACCATCAGATACTACTGAATACTGTCCTATGGTTGTAACAAAAAAAAATACACTTTAAAAAATACTTTATAAAATATTTTAAATTATTATTAAGCTGCTAATTATTACTAATTACCATATTGAATAAAAATTAAGTACCTATTAAAAATATTTTTTTATTAATACTACTATTACAAGCAAAAGATTTCTCGTTGAATTTAAATTTCGTCCCACTGTGCGTTCGTCGAAGTTTCCCCAGCCGCGTTGCATCCAAATTATGATATTATGCCACGCCTTAAGCCTTCAAAGCACACACACACACACTCTGTTCTCACGTGCCCTCGACTGGTCGAGCTGGGCGTGGGCAAACTTTAAGCTCGCAGGATGTGTCCCTCGTCCTTTTTCCTTTGCCTTTTCTGCATTGATTTTGTATTTCCAAGGAAGTCGCGCGGAAGCTTGTTAGAGTTTTCCTCCCTCTCCTCTCCCACTTTCCCACCCAGTCAGCACATAAATTGCTTTGCATGCAGTTTTCTGCAAGCCTTCCTCCCACCCCCCACCTTCCTCCCTTCTCCCCCCTCCCAGGAATATCAGCCCACATAGAGACAGAGCTTCGGCCCGGACTATTACGTTGGCAAATTGCAATGTAATTAGTTTTTACATTTCTATATAGTCGGGAACGTATAATTGTGGAAAATGGCATTTCTAGTTAATTAATGGCTCGGATAGGACCAGGATCCAACAGTGGGTATAGTGAAAGAGGTAGGAGAGGGGAACAAAAGGGGGGGGACAAAAGGATCCCCTGCTCCCAAAGCTGTCGCTGTGCGAAAACTTTCTGCACACTTTTCGCCGTGTGCAGTCGACAAAAAGTGCAGTCACCTACACGTAACACCCCCCTTCCCACTTCCCTCATTTCCCATTTCCCCCTGCCACCAATCCATTCCTCCAATTTACAGGAGCTCCCGTTGTGCCCCACCCTGTCCTGTCAGCCATGGCAACTTTGCTTGAAATTGCTTGAAAATTTAATTAAAATGTTGGCATTTTTGTTCCCGAATTGATTTTTACGAGAAAACAAAAAAAAGAACAGAAGAGAACTTATCACAGCAGCTCAGAATATTTGTAAAAAATAAAAAGAGAAGCTGACAAACGAGTGCATATGCTGACTGTGTGTGTGTGTGTGTGTGTGTGTATGGAGTGTTGTGTGCCTCGAAGGGGGCGTGGCAAGCAATTGTCTGACTGAGTTGACCCTCAAAAGCTCAGCTCAGCTCAACTCACTGTTGATTCAATTACAAATATGTTTGATTAAATTTTAATTTAATTTTGTATGTATTTTTGTTTGCCATTTTGTTGTCTTTTATATACAACTGTATTTGTAATAATCATTTTGTTAATTTAATTATTTTTGGCTGATTAAATTATTATTGAAAATACCTTAGGACAAAATTAAACTCAAGCACGCAGAGTGAGCTTTCAAATAGAGCGATTTTAATATTTAGAGTCTCAATTTATTGCCTGCAAATGGTTTAAAAACAAAGTCAAATCTCAAACAATTCACTTTTAATGCGGGGGAACAACAAATGAAACCTCAGCCAAAGGCTGTCATGCACAAATTTGCATAAAATAGCTACAACAACAACAAGCTGACCACACCCAATAAAACAACAACCACAACAACACAGCTGAGCTAAATTGAAAGTGAAAATCGAATAGGAAAATGCTACCGTTTATTTTGCCTTTGTGTATTTTTGTATTTGTATTTGTCTCTGTACTCGTATTTATTTTTGGCTGCCTAATTTAAATAAACATTTATTTGTAGAAAGGCTTAAATAGGTTCAGTAAATGACTTCCTGAATTGTGTGCAGCGCAGACCAAAAAAATATATAGAAAAACAAAGCAGAGGAAGAAATAAAAACGACCAAATTGCATAATCAGTGAGACAAATGCAGCGGATTATGAAATCCTTCGCTCAAAGGCTGTTCCAGCACGGCTGGAAGCCACACACAGGCGGACAGAGGGACGGAGGGACGGACGAATGGACGGATAGATGAACAGAAGGCTGCCAGGCAACACTGGTAACAACACCAGCAACAACAACAGCAACAGCAACAGAAACAACAACAATGTTGCCTGTGCTGTGTTTTGCCCTGGGTAGAAAACTGGCAGCAACCTGTCGCATATTTAAAGCGATTAACGGCACGATTTCAGTTGGCAGCGCTGCCTCAACATAGAAATTGAAATTGAAATGCTTTTGGCAGCGCCAACACTTTTTTTGATACTCATATAGGGAAAGTGGATACCACAGTGATGTCAACGTAAATGAGACAGCATAACAGAAAAGGGAAGTTTCAGATTTGGTTGCATTTAAATTTTATATAAGCTGAAAATTATTTATTAAGATTTATGTGTGATAAAACTTCAGTTTTATTTGACAAGCAGTTAGCTTATTAATTAGATTCATATTGTATAGTATTATTTATTATATAAAGATTAAATCTTCATTTTTCGCCTCTTCCTATTAGTCATGTAGCATTATACATTTTTTGCTATGTTTTAAATTGAAATATTCAATATTTAAAATTATACGTGAATCATATTAAATAGTATTTGTGTAAGTATATTACAAAGTCTTTATGCCACAATTGCAATTTTCCTTAGCTTGTTCGCTTTTGTTGCGATTTTTGTTGTAACTAGTTGATGATGTTGTTGTTATTGTTGCAATTCGTGTCTCTGGCATTGCGGACAAAATTGAAAACGTTTGTAAATACTTTGAAAGCATTTGCAGCAATTGAACAAATACAAAATAGTTTTTTGCCGCCGCTTTTGGAAAATTGTGAAAAATGAAAATAAAATAAATAAGCTAAAATAAAATAAAGGAAAAAAAAATAATACAATAGTAGTACATAGTTGTAGTTGATTTTCTTTTTGGCTTGTTTTTCCTTTCGGCTTTTCCTCGTTGTAAGTGACCTATAAATAAAGTTGGCAGCCAAATAACTGTGGCCAAAAATGCCATAATCGAAAATTGTGCAATAAATGTGCATAGTCTACAAATAATAACAGCAACTATAGCTACAACAACTACTCGATTTCCTACTCAATTGAGTATTTCTTTAAGTGGTCAAGCAACCGATTGACCTTTGAACTAGCGCGATTTTGAGGCGTAGAGAAAATTGTGAGATTTGCGAAACTATAAGGTTATTATTTTAAATTAGATATTGAGACTAGATGAAGATATTGATAGTAGCTATTTAGGAGTGTTTAACTGCAATTAGTATAAAATAAAATTGCTTTGGGGTATAAATAAATCCTAGTGGTGTTCCAATTTCCAGCATCACAAAAATCTACTGAGTTTTTGTACAGCATACTTTTTGGAAGTACACATAATTAATAATTAACAAGTAGAAATGTAAAAAGTATGCTGCAATAAATTAATGGGCAAACAGATTTCGGAACACGATTTTTAGAGATTTTCACTATTTTGAAAGGTATTAAGATTCCTCTGGAATAATTTCTGTGAATTTCAAGTATTTAATGAATATTTTAGCTATGTTTGACTGAGTTGCGCTCTTGCAGTTCGAGTTAAATTTGAGAAGCACAACAAGTGATGGTTTTAACTCGAAAAACTTGTGTCTGAGTGTGTGTGTGTGTGTTTATCCTGACCAAGAAGTGCACGTAATCTAAACCATTTCGGAACTCCCAATCTCAACAAACTGACAAACCTCTCTTGGTCCACAAACATTCTCAAACTGTGGGTGGGGAGTGAGAGAATTGTTGCCCAAAGCATTATGCTAACTGTATATCATAAAACAAAGAATCTTGGTTATTTTTGCAGAGGTTGTTTTTGGACCCCCAGGCATTGGCATTGGCACTGGGCGCACTTAATGGCAAAAGCTTTTATCAGCTCCGATTACACAATTTAAAGCAACAAAACTGTCACTTTAAATGCAATGCAAAATGGAGGAGGTTATGGGCGGAGAGGGGACTCAAGGTGGAAAAGAGGGTGTTATTTTTATTGGGGAGAGGGTTGTTGTTGGTTGGTGTAGCACCTGGAGCAACCTGAAGCCCATTGAAAAGTCCTGTGGTTGCCGCACCGCAACATTGTTGCCGAAAACCAACGTAACCCAAGCCAAGAAAGGCGCACAGCTGGCAAACGAACCACGCCCACACCTCCACCACCTCTACCACCCATTGCCCCCCTCCTCCTCCCCTCTGGTTTCTTCTGTGAAGTAGCGTAAGCTAACTCAGCTTAAATAAATTTAATTTAATTACCAGTAAAAACCGCATGAGTGACTCCTCTACCTAGATGAGTGAGTCGTGGCAAGGACGTGGCTATCTCTTGCTGTCTCTTCTACTCACACTATTTCCCGCTCTCTTTCGTTCTGTAAACATAGGACTGCATAGAGTTTTACCTGACACTCAAGCACTACAGAGTTCGTTTGCAAAGTGTGTCTGTGTGTATATGTATATGTGTGTTTATTTAGGAAATAACATTTTTGTGGCAACACATTTTTGGATTTTATTACAGTGCGGCACGTTGAGTGCTTCTCTCACTTGCCACACGCTCGGCTGTTGAGGTCAACATGCATTTTATCATTTTAAATAGACGCCCAACAGCAGCAGCAGCAACAACAACAACAGCAACAACCTTACTCGACACTCGACGATAAATAACCTTAATGTAGTGGCCGCTGCTGTAGTTGTTGGTCGAGGGCTTTGCCTTTGGGTTACATGTTTAATTACAAGCGGCGCCAACTAAAATTTCAAAGCATACTTTTAGGCGGCTCTGAAAAAAGTACTCGAGAAAGTGTAGTCGAAAAACGGGCTGACCTCGTTGAACACTCCCTGGTAACTGGTCTCTCTCTTCACAAGGTCAAGTGACTCCTCCTTCTCCTTTTCCAACTTCTCCTCCTCTCCCATCTCCTTCAAATGCTGCACTCGACGCTCAACGTCACGATTATTATGCAAATTGGCCTCGCAGTGTTTGCACATACGTGAGCAAATACTTGAGCAGCGGCTTAGTGTTGAGCTTAAGCCACTCGAGACATACACCACACAATGGCTGGACGAGTGGGTGAGTGGGTGAGCGGGTGGTGTACGAACTGAAGGGCTGTTGGGGCTGACGGGGTGTTAGTTTCGTTTAGTTGAGCGAGTGCCAGCGAAAGCGAGAGCACAATGAAAACTAAGTTTCATAGTGAAAATATCGTAAAAATATAAATTTATGATCAAGGTTTACGCTGAGCATGTTCTGGATTTTAGTTGCACTCAGAAATTGTGGAGTATTAAATGAACAACATAAAGTTCACTCTAAATATTTAGGCATATTCGAGTACCATAGCTTCGCTTATTTTACTTCGAAACTACTTTGTTTTGTTTAGCTTGCTAAATTTTTTAAAAATTCTGAGTTTAATTTAAAAACTAAAAAAAATTTGTTTAGAGTTTAAAATTAAGAATGCTTGTACAAAAATAAAGAGTGCTTTATTCAAATATTGATTGTTATTGCATAATGTTTTAAGTATACCAAAAAATTTGACGGCTTCATTCTTTTTTTTATTATTATTTAGCTATTAGCTAAGTACACCCCAAAATGTATTTACAAAATACTTTTTGTTGTTCACTTTTATAAAAATTATATTCCCAAAAAATTAAATTTTTACGTTATTCAATTTATTTAGTTCATAAAGAAACTGTCTATCCAACGGTTATTTGATTAAATAAATGCTAAAAAGTGAAAAGTGTGATAAAATAAACGCCAAAATGTAAATTTTCGTAAATTTAATATGATTTAAATCTGGATTTACATTGTGATTGGCTGTCGAGTCGGATGTGGACCTACAGATGGCACTTTCAGCAAACTGCCTGCCCACGCTAGTGATGAGTCACCCAACCACCACCCACTCTACACAGCATCCATATGCTCTGTTTGTGCCCCCTCCCCTGCGCACAGTCCTCCTCTCTATGTCTATGTCCGTTGCCTGGTAACCTAGTTTAATAAATAATTCGCTATTTTTTTATTTTCTTCATTCTATGTATTTTAGCTGCTCTCTTTTTGTCTTCGGCAAGTCATTCATGTGTGCAATCTGTGGGTGTGACTAATTCAATTACAACGCCCAATTGTGCATGCCTCGCCGCTCGCACGTCGTCTGACATTCTCTATTATGCCACCCCCCTCTCTGTCACTCCCTCTCTCTCTCCCTCTCTCTCTCTCTCACTAACTCTCTCCTAATCTTTCTCTTTGTGGACCGTGATTTTTCATTTCCATTTTATGGTTTCTCTCTATGCAGCCATAGGTAGATTTGAGCTCGGGTTTTTGGAATATGTGTGAATTATATTAGCTCTGCTTTTCAGCTCCTGAATTCGAATTTCCCTCGCCGCCCTCCTTCTCTTCTCCTCCTCCCCTCTTGTCCACGCTTTGTGTCGTTGCCATTTAATTGTTTTTTGTCACACGAGTCATCCTTTTTGGGGCGTATCGTGTTCAAAATTGAAATTAACTGACTGTCTGAAAATGCAGTCAATGCTTCTGTGTGACAGTCTCTCTGTATGTCTGTCTGTCTGTCTGTGTGTCCCTGCACTTCGCTGGATAATCAAAATGATTTGCAGTCAGGAGGCGTGAGATCTGCCATATACTAGACACATATATTTGAAGTGGGTGTAGGGTGTGTTTATGTGTTATGAAAATATGTTACCCAAGGGAAGAATTAATCCATAGAAAGTATGGGAAAATATGTAAGCTGGATGTAATATGATTAATAGCATAAAAAAATTGAGAATCGCTTTCAATTAAATCAAATCGAAGAAAGTAACTATTAGATGAATGATAAAGAATATTAACACTAAATTAAAAACGATAAATAGATGTAAGAAATATATATAAAAAAGTTTAATTCTCTTCTCTAAATTTAACAAGAAAGCAGAATGAATATTGCATAGTTAACTATTTAATATTATAAGATAACAAAATAAATCACACGCATTTACTATCCATAACAATATTCATGAAATAACTTTAAGAAACACAAAACTAATTTTTCCAACTTAATTTCTCCTCGTCCTTAAAATATCCTATAACTGCAACAGCTTTTTTATGTCATCCTTTTCAGCCGCGTCAATATAATTCTGACCATTGGGAGTGATGCCCGTTTTGTTGGCCCCCTTTTCCAACAGGAACTCAACGCATTCCGTATGTCCCTCCCAGATGGCAGCCAGCAATGGGGTAATACTGTACTTGTCCTCCTTGTTGACATCAGCTCCGATCTCGGTCAGAAACTTGAGAATCTTCAGTTGTCCGAAGTCGGCGGCGTAATGCAATGGCGTCCGTCCTCCCATGTATTCGTTGACATTTCGATTCGAATTTTGATATGTGTTCTGCACGTCATCCAATTCGCCGTTTTTTATGGCCCAAATCAAGTTCTCATCATTCTCGCACATTTTTGTAGATTTTATCAAATAACATTGACTAAGGTGCTCGTAACATTATGGCTTACTGAGATTTGTGCAAATAACTTCAAATTTTATAAATAATTATTATAATTTTTTTTTACTCTCCGTTTTTGATTTTCTCTTCATTTATTTTGCCAATCATTTTTCTTTTAACTTTCAATTTTCAAATATTTAAAAATGTTTTCAATAAATATGTATATCGTTTTCATTTTAAGTTTTCTTTCATCACATTCTCATAACTTCTATTTGTCCTTTTATTCTTAAATGTTATCGATTGATTTTTATTTAATTCTGATTGTTGATTATATTAATTTTGTTTTATTGCTAGCTTGATTTTTGCCTTGTATTTATAATTTGCTTCTCACTTGTTTTTCTATTTTTCTTAATTTTTTTTGTAAATTTCCTTGATTTTAGTTCTCTTTTTATTCTTACTTCTATTCAAGTCTATTTAGTCTTATCATTTGTCCTTTATACTGCATTCTTTTGATCTTCCATCTCTACAAATTTTTAGTCCAGATCCCGCTTGCATTTTAAATACAGTTCATACTCAAAGTTTTCTCACAGCTGCCTTAGTTTTAGTCTTAGTTGCAATTGCAGCTTAAACTTAAGTCATGGAGCTGTTGGTGCTATCGACACCCAGGAATCTTGATGATCAGACCAAAGCGTACACATTGCGAAACGTGATTTGTAAGGTCATCATTCAAAAGGCATCCACGGCGACAGTCAGACAGACAACAAGGAGCAAGAACAAAAATTAAAATGGTTATACATTCATGTAATTTAACGAACTGGCCACAAACTAAACTAACCTAAACTAAACTAAAGCGAATCGGCAACAATACCAAAGATGCAACTGCTGGGATGTTGTTGCAACTGCAGCAACAGCAACAGTTGCTGCTGTGGATGTTGCTGCTGTTGCTGTCTGTGGCGATATTGGCGATGCCAAGCGTGAGATTATCGACGATTGTATGCAGCGATGATGATGCTGATGAGGATCAGGATGAGGCCATGCAACAACAACAACAGCAGCAACAACAACAAAAACTTGCAATGGCATTGGCATTGGAAATGGCCACGTCGATGGCTCCCGTAAGCGGAACCAAAAAACAATGCAACGAGTTGCGGCAAGTTCACTTTTCATGAAGAGGGACTGCGGCCGAAGCTGAGGCAGCTCCAGTCATTGACTTTGGTTATCGCACGCCAAAAAGACAAAACAGTTGCATGCCGAGTCGACAAACAGACAGACAGACAGACGGACAGAGAGACAGACAGACAGACAGGTTGGCAGGGCCCAGTCAGAGTTTGAGCTTTATCTGCATGCGATCAAATTTCCAGGGCTTCTGTTGTGCACAGGGATTGGAACTCTGAATAAAACCTCAGACTCAGTCTCAGACTCAGTCTCAGTCTCAGCGCGATCATATTGAGAGTCTGCTTTTGACATTTTGGACACAATTTGAACCTTTTACTTTTTGGGCTAAAAGTACCCCACGATTTCCAGCTTAAGCTTCAGTTCCAGGAACTCGACAACTTCAACTTTAAGAGTGGCCTCATCTCTTTTCCACTCCCCCTCCTGCTCCTCTTTCTTCTCTCCCTCTCCATCGCCATCTGTAGCTGTCTTGCTCATGACATTGATTGAGAAATTGATTTAAGAATCGTTTTTGCAGCGCTGATTTCGATCTGTAAATGCGCGCACTTCATTGACAGTTGCCCCTTGTCCATTTTTAACTCCATATCCCAGCTTTAGTTTGTTTAAAACATTTGTAAATTCACTCGAAAATCCCCAAACGACTGCAACTACAATAATTTAACTAAAATCACATGCATATCCCATGAACCTTTATCTCTATTCATAACAAGGTCAGCCTAAAGTTTCCATGTCCAATTTAATGGAAAATATAACTTACAACATTTTATAAAGTTTTCCAAATAAGTACAAAAACTAAAAATGTCAAAATATTTAGTTTGCTTTTTCATACTTTTTCTTTTATTTTTTTGTTGCTGGTTAAAAGTTAGTTTTTCTCAAATACATATTGTTGTCCAAGGCTGTGCTTATGACAGATGTCAGTACAATTCTGCATAGTTGGGCAGATTCCAACTTTTGGTAGCTGTCAAAGGTAAAGCGTTTTGAGGCCAACCTCAAAGTTTCTCCAATTTGAGCCTTACACTTTTGACATGAAGGGGAAAGACAGAATTTGCATTATTTAAGCAATTGTGTTAAGTAAAAAAATAACAAAAGTAATGATACAGATAGAGCATGAAAAGTGGAAGTAACCAGTTTGGTTAACTAGCAAATGGTCAAGTAAATTCGTCAAGGAAAATTACATTTCTTTGTCTGTTTATTCACATTGTTATACTCGTTTATGCCAATTAAATGCTTTTATTACTGAAGCTTAATTAACAAATGTTTAATATTTTATTTGTTTTTTCGTTTATCTTATCACTTGTTATAGCTTAACTTGTTTGAAATGCTATACAAAATGCTAACCAGGCATAACACATAACTCAAACGTAAGATGAATTTGTTGAAAACAAACTAAGATACATATCAAAATAGAATTATAGTTTGTTATGCTCTTTTGGAGAACATAGGGCAGAAACCCAAAAGAAAAAAGTACAAGCCAAGTTCACAAGCAAACAATCAACACTCGCCACTCAAATAATTTATAATGTCTTAATTATTTCCTTGACTTCAAATGTGGTCAACAAATTGTTTATGAACTCGACGACTAACATGAAAACACTTCCTATTCAGAGTGAAGAAGAAGAAGGGAGAGGTCTTTGAAAATGATATGCAGCAGATTAGCAGATGTGATAATTTGTGCGGAGACCCATTCCGTAGCCATTCCTCACCCATTCCGCACCCATTCCTCGTACCGTTGCGCTCTAGTGCGCTTAATAAAGCGAGCCCAAAAATAAAAAGCGAATTAAGGAACCAGCCCAAGAAATATGTATAGAAATAGTATAGAAGAGTATTCGAGAGAGAGAGAGAGAGAGAGAGTGACTCGAGTCCAACTACTAAATTGAAAATTAACATATTTCGGCAGTAGATACTATCGGGGCCAGACAACAACATTGCTTTTCCAGCAGTAGCAGCAGCAGCAGCAGCAGCAGCAGCTCCCAAAGGTTAATTTAATTTTCCATTTTCCGGACAACGCCGCCAAAGCAAAAAGGAAATTTTTCATTTTTTAAATTGATGGCCCGCCGGATTCGGAGTCGGAGTCAGAGTCGAACCTCAGAGTCAGAGTCAGAGTATAAAGTCTAGAGTCTAGAGACATTGTCTTTTTCTTGGCTTCCTGTTGGCAATTGTCTTGGCACAAATCTCATGCCCACCGCAAATTGAAACTACAACATGGCATTGTCCTTAGCGATTGAATAAGAATTATTCCAAAGGATGCCACACACATACAGTCACACACACACACACACACAGTTACCAGTTAGTTTGAGACACCCAGGGAGCAGTTCCATGTAGCTGGCTGTCAAGCTCTTTTTTAGCATTGTGATTAATGTGTTGCCGTTTGCCGCCTGTTTCTGTTTCTTTCAGCTCCTGTTGCCCTCTCCCTTCCCTTCCCTTCCCGATCCAACCGACTCCTGCTGCTCCTGTTCCTGTTTCTGTGCCTTCTGCTGCTCTTTTGTTGCCATTGTCTATGGCTCTAACCATTTTGGCATGTTTGTCATTTGGGAAATTGTGCGGTAGCTGTTACAGCTAAAAAGACAAACAGGCGGCAGGTAAGCCAACCCACAGCCTCTTTCTCTCTCTCTCTCTCTCTCTCTCTCTCTCTTTCTAACTCTCTCTTTCTTTGTCTTTTTAAGTATTCAGATACTACTTACTTGCAATGAATAGTACTTCATGAATTCATGTAGGTCTACTCCACATGATTCACCTTTTTTGTTATCTCCTGAGACCCTAACAATTAGTTTACGTTTATTTGGAAAAACATTTCAAATTTGAAAATAAACAGGAAAGCAATCAAATTTAAATTTATGATTCTGATTAACAAGAAATATCTCTCTTTTTGATTGATCTTATTTAAAGTTAGTTTTAGATTTAGATAAATAATGAAATAATCTTTACTTTTTATAATGATTTCGATTAATTAAAGCAACCCAGTTTTATTTCAATTTTAAATGGTGCAGTATTTATGTCTCAAATGAACTCTCTTCAAATTAGCTAAGAGCTAGAAATTGCACTCAATGTCAATGAGTTAATATTTGTAGCGCTCAGTCAGTTTCTGTTCTATCCACAGACCTATCATTAAGTCGAGCAGTCAGCAAGTCTGTCCAGTCAGTCCAGTAAGTCAGTCAGTTAGTCAGCCAGTCTGTCATACTCGTACTCGTAGACTCGCCCTGGTCAGTTGCCGTCTTGACTGTTGACTGATGGCCATGGCCAACAAGAACGAGCCGCCGCGCATGCGCGTCAAGACCAGCGACCATTCAACGCGTTTAAACAGACACCACGTTGAGCCGCATCTTAGCAAGGCCCAGACCCAGACCCAGTCCAAGTCTCAGTCTCAGTTTCAGTTCCAGTTTCAGTCTCAGTATGAGCTCTAGCCCCAGTTGCAGTTGCAGTTCAAGTCCGAGCTCCTTGAAATGCATTGCAGACGTCGCTTTGGTGCAAAATGTTGGCGGCAAAACCTGCAATTACCATCGCCAGCTTTGATAGCTGCTCCCTTGTCCCTTTGTCCCTCTGTTTCTCTGTCTCATGTTGGGCTTAAGCCCTGTTTAGGTTTTTAGGCATTTAGTCTTTGTTTCGACAGCAACTTGTGCCCAAGTCGACAGCCACAAGATCCAGCTCTCAACTCTCTGGTCTCTGTTCTCTGGCCGCGGATCCAACCTGGTAGTCTGTAAGCCCAGCAGTTGATATGTTGTTGAGTACTTTTAATTTGCATGCTGTTAATGGTGTTGCTTCATATTAGGCCAGAGTCAGAGGCAAGTCCAGTCCAGTTCGGCTACGGCCAACTATTAAAGCCAGGGCCAGAAGCCAGCCACAGAAGGCAATCATTGTTCCTCGTCGTCGTCGTCGTCCAAAGGATGCAAAAAGCCATTGAACTGTTGCACGTCTTGGGGGCAAAACTGGCATATTAATGGCAGGATTGAAATCAAATGTGGCCTGGAATGTTCTCCACCGTTCAAAATAGACGTAATGGAGCGAAATTGTTTTTCGATTGCTATTGTAATATAATTATATTGGTATAAAAAGTATGAGAATTAAAACAGATTGAATCAGTTAGTAATAATAAGACCAGAAACTGATATTAAGTTTTAATCTAAGGTTTGAATAAAGAAGGTTAAAGAATAATCGAAATAGTACTTTGGAAGTAATTGATATTATTGAATGACAATTTATTAAAATTTAAACATCTCGATTATTAAATTAACTTGTTTATTTAACGTCAGAAGTATTTAAAAAATTTAAAATAAAATTAAAAAAGTTTATTTGATATAAAAATTAATATAAATTAAATATGATGTTGACAGTCGATAAAGATACTTTGACCTAGTTAAACGTATCAATTTCGATGCTAATGATCACATTCATAATGAGTCGCTTTGTTGCTTATTGATTGTTACTATCTGCATTTGTGGCACAGTCAACTCTTGGTTAATTTGATCGCATTTAAGCTGCAGTTGCTGTTAACAGTTACTCCACTCGGGGGCATCGTTTCACAGCAATCGAGCAATCGAATTACGAAGACACCCTGCAACCACAACTTGCCAATCTAATGTGCATACATATGCATTTCCACACACACACTTACACATGTTGTATGTCAGTTGGCCCAAAAAGATGCGGCAATGATAAACCAATGAAACAACAACAAGAACAACGAGAACGAGAAGGAGATGGAGAAGGAGAACAACAACAGCAGCACACAAATTGCAATTGAAGTTAATTTCAGCAAATTGCATGCCAAAATGTGTTAAAGGGAAGACATTCCGAGTACAAAAAACCGAATCAACCCGAACCCAAAAGCGAGAGAGAGAGAGATAGAGAAAGAGAGGAAGAACATCAGAAATGGCGATCACAGTGCTAACTAACTGACAGCGGAAAGAGGCAACAAACTGGGTACAAACAATAAAGAAAGAAAGAAAAAAATTACGAAGAAGGCAAAAATTAAATTACAGGCTTAGGCGCACATTGCAGCTTGACTGCGAGCTGAAATAAATGATGGCATGAATGAGTGACCGGCTGACTGACTGACTGACGGACTGAGTGAGCGAGAGAGCGAGAGCATGCCCCGCCGGATCTTTGGCAACGTGCAACGGGGCATCACTTAAGTATCTGCGCTTGCGGTGCGCTCACAAAAAAGCTCCGCCCACCAAAGTCATCGATGCAACTGCAGCCGTCCACTGTCAAGTCAAGTGAGAAGAGGTGAAGGGAGGGGAAGAGGGGAGTTGGATAGGTGGCAGAGGGGCAAGAGGCAAGGGGCAGTCGAGCTGCATCGGGGCGCAAGATTACTCACGCGAATGTAATTTGGCAATTGCTTATTAGCGCTAACGCGCCGCTGACTACGTTGCCGACTTCAAGTCCAGTTCCCGCTTTCAGCCAGCGCACAGTGGAGCAAAGCAAAACATATTTAAGCCATGAATGTATAATAGTATTGAAAATTAATTTTCACAACCAGAATTAAGAATAAAAAAGTTAGCAAATTAAAAATTGGGAAACTAAAACTATGATAAACATAATTGGAAAATAACAAACTTGAAAGCAAAAATAAAATATTGAAATATAACCCAAATCAAAGTTATGTTATTAAAAAGAAACTTTGATGATGGTAAAATACGTACATAAAATTGCAAAACATTCCTTTACAGAAATAAGATAAAGATTCGAAAGAATATAACTAAAATCTAAATTTAAATGTAATTTTTTGCGAAGGAAAGTTTGATAATTTTAAATAGTTCCCTTAGAAAACTAAGATAAACTTAAAAAATTATTGTGACAATAAAAATATAATTTTAAATCGCGCAATTTTATTTATATTCAATAAAGTATTTGTTACATGTAATTAGATATAAATATTAATATTTCAATTAAGGTAGTAGGTTCTTTGGTAGTTTTTAAACTGCTGCTACTCTTCATATTATTTGGCTTTTAAGTTAATTACTTTAACATCCTTGTTCCACTGTGCGATGGCGGCGGCAGCAACAATCGAACCACTTATATCACCTTCTAGTTAGAACGAGCAGCGCCATTCGCCATTTGGCTGCACATATTTCTTCCTCTTCCTCTGCCACCCTCTCTCTCTCTCTCTCTTTCAGTTGTCTCTCTTCTATCTTCTCATGAGCCGATCGTCTTTGGCTCTTGCGCAATGCGCGTTGCATTTTCATAACGCGGTCTTTGAAATCGCCTACAGCTGAGACACGGAGTTGGATGAGGACGAAGATGATGAGATGAGGACGAAGACGAAGACGAGGACAAAGACGAGGTAGAAGAAGAAGAAGTTGAAGGCCTGCAGCAAAAGATGGCACTGTCCGATGACTCTGAATGTGAAGTGCAATAATTTTCTTTTTTATTATTATTACATTTTTTCTCTCTCCAACTTCAGCTCCATCTCCATCTTCCATCTTCGAGGCCTTTCTGTCGCTCTGTCTGTCGGCTGTCGAAGAGTGTTGAAACATTTTCGCGTCATTTGCAGATTCTTTTAATATTATTATTTTTTGGTGGGCCGCTAAAACGAGATGTCGGGCCAGGAATGGCCTAACGACATGACAGTTGTGGCTCTTAAAGGCATCGTTTAAACGTGGCAAGCCATTTTGGCCATCAAAACAACCTGGTTAAGCGGAGCTTGGTTAGAAAAATGTTTTCTTCGTCTGCTGCAAAGAATGCCGCCTCAATTAAAGGCACTCACAGAGTCGAAAAATACAAGAGAAATGTGTTTAATAAAAGTTGTGAAGATCAAATAAATTTCTTAAAGAAATGTATTATATTTATTATTAAAAGGAAAAAGGACAAAAGCTTAAAATCATGCATGAAACATTTAGAGAACTTTCATGGCATAAGCGATGCTGTTGTGTATTCAAAAGCTGTAATCATTTAAAAATAATGTATTATATTTTTAATAATATATAAGGCATATTTATAAGTTCATGGTTGTATTTATAAATATTTTAAAATTATGCAAATTTGTTTGTTAAATATCGCAAATGATGTGTAATTAACTACAGGTCATTGAAATTAGGGCTTTGACATTACAAAAATAAATGTGTCGCTTTTTATAAAGAATACTGATAGGATTAGAACTCGAACATGCTCCATATGAAAAGCTCTAGGCCAGTCGCATTGAAGCAACCAAAGCTGAAAGGAATCCCCCTCATATAATTCCCTCCTCTTTTTCTATGACTCCTCCCCTTTTCCTATGACTATGGGCAATATCCGAAGCTGGAACAACTGGAAATTATCAAACTGGCACATTTCAACACGACAATTAGAGAATCGACAAGGACACAACGAACAACGAAATGTAGAATCGAAACTGGGAGTGGAATTGGGAATGGGAGAGGGAAAGGGAATGGGAAGCTCATGGCAAATGGAATGGAGGCAAGTGGTGTAATTCAATCTGCATATGCGGCAAAGGCGAATGAAATCAAAGCGCGGCAGGAGCACACAATGGGCCAGGATAGTAGGATAGGACCCAGGGCAATTGAAATGCCCAAATATAAAAGGAAAATGCCAAAACGAAAAGAAGCAAGAAGCAAGCAGAAGAAGAAAAGCAGAGAAAAATGAGAAAAGAACTTGCTCGTAAATGGCATGAAATTTTTGTCAAACGAAAATACGGGCGTTGATTTCTATTCTATTAAAAAGTGCGCAGAGGAATTGAGAGCCATTCAAAAGCAAAAGCAAAAGCAAAATGGAATGGAATCTTTTGTCTTTTGTAATATTATGCGACAAATTTGACCCTCTCTCTCTCTCTCTTTCTATCTTACTCACTCTCACTCTTTGTCTGCTTCTAACTCGACTAGTCGCAGGCAAATTAGAATTAGAGCAAAATATTACGCTGGGGCCTACAAAAGAAAAAGTATTGAATAACATTTGGATATGTTTAGAATTCGGCTCGTTTCGCTTTATCAATGGCAAATGTCAACGGCAGCTGTGAGTTCTCTCTCTTTCTCTATCTCGCAAAATAAGGGACTAAATAAAGTGCAATTGAATGAAAATGAGTGCCACGCCTACAGCCCACAAAATCACACTCACACCCACATTTCAACTGCCAGCTCCAATTAACAAAGCAAATGAGAAAAAGACAAAATAAAAACTCAAATCAAACCACGCAAAACACATTAAAATTCAAATGCTTTGATATACCAATTAATTTTCGGAGCAAGGAACTTGGTAACGTTAACAGCAGAAAGAAAGGGGCAGAGGGGGACAGAGAACGGTTCAATTAAATGCAACGAAATGCGATAACAAGATTATCCACCGCAGACATCTTGAGACAATATCTATGTTATAAGCCATAAAAAGTCAAGACGGCAGCACTACAAAAAAAAGCGAAAAGCATTCCTGTTATCTGCTTCCTCTTCTGCTTCCCTCCACTTCCCCCTTCAGTGAGTTTCTTCCTCTTGAGCGCTGCCAAATTGGCGATTTGGCAATGAAACGCAAATGTTGCCGGCTATGATGATGGTTTCTGTGGCTCCTTAGCTCTTCAGTTTCTCAACTCTTGAGCTCCTTTGGTCCATCGTCTTCGACTTCAGCAAAGTCTGCTTCTTCTTCCTCTTGTCGTCGTCTTGTCATTGATTTGAATTTTATGTGCAACAACAGGGGAAAAATGTGAATTTCCACAGCCTTATTTGTCAGCCCAGACGCAACCGATGACAATTTCTCCCTCCTTCCCGCCAACTGTCCGTTCCACGGCTTAGACTGCTACACTTTTGGCAACTGCCTCTACTCCTCCCTCTGTCTCCTGTTCCCACACTCTCTTCTCTTTCTTCATCCGTCCTCATTCCCCGCATTTGCATTTTAAAGACTGCAGTTGTTTTTGGCTAGTCTCAAGGCTTAAGCTCTGCAACTGCCGATGTTGTCTGGCTTGAGCTTAGACTATCTCTTGGAACATCTCATATGGTCTGAGATCTGCTCTTCTTCTCTCCAGAATTCTTTTGCTTACAATCTACATTCGATTCTCACAGACATCAACTCGCCAATCTACAAATTATTCTACTAAGTTTTCTTCAATGCAATTGATGAAAGTGCTAAAATAAAATAGTTATTAGTTTAATATATTTAGATTTTACAGAATTGATTTATGGAACAGTTTAATTAAATTTATAATGTACAATTTCGTCGGACATCTCATTGCTTTTGCACAACAATTTTCCCATATTTATATAGAAAGGAATTTTTTTGTTATCAAACTATATGTTAAATTTGTTATAATATGGGCTTTTTTCTATAATATCTAGTCTAAGTCTAAGAAAAAATTGTCAAATTTAAAAAAAATCCACATTTAAAATTAACAAAACTTAAAAACAACTTTTCATTTTTACATTATTAAATTTTTTTAGATTTGTATATTTATCCAATAAGAAGTATTCCGAAAATTACATTATTTGTATTAATTTTAATAAATTAATTTAATTTAAATTTAATTTTTATTTAAAATAAACGTCTCATTATCAAAATTATATTTTTGTTACTTGGTAATCTGCTTTTACAAATTAAACAAATACATTTAGTTTAAGTGAGTTTTTAATTGAAATTATCACGCATTTATTATCGATTTGAAGGCCTTGAATCTGCTGCAGAAATGCAAAGTTCAAATGACAGTATTAACAACCTTTAGCCAAAAATCAGCAGCAGCAACAACAACAACGATAACAGACTACAACAGCAACAGCAACAATAAATACTTATATGAAACTAGTTTGTGCGATTTACCCAACTCAAACGGCAGACACTTTGTTGGGCTGCACTCCCCGCACTTGCCCCTTGCGGTGGCACTACCAATTTCGTTTCCAGTTCCAGTTCCAGTTGATGTGCCGGTCTCGGTTCTCCCCAGTCCTCGCACATGAGGACGGCACATCAAGTGTGTGCATCTTCCTGAGTGTGTGCTTGTGTGTGTGTGTGTGTGTGTGTGTGTGTGTGTGTTGAGGCTTGTTAAAGTTCATTTTCGATGCAACGAGCTGCAATAATGCATAATTGTGCTCATTAGTCTTTTTGGGGCCAACGATCGTGTATGAATTTAAATTTTAGCACGGCCAACCAGACGATTCAACGATTCAGCGACTCAAGCTCTGTCGATCCGAGGGGGTGAAGAGGGGAAGGTTGAGGGCACCCTAAATAAATACAATTGGACAGCAATGGGTTGAGTGAGGACGAGCATGAGGATGGCAATGGAAATGGGCTCAGAGAGCCGTCGAGACGTCGACGTCGGCGCGAACTTGAAACATTTGTGCGCAGGATTTACGCGTCCAGTTAAATTTACGACTGCGCACCTTAGCATGAAATTGACGTGGCTTTTATTTTGGCCAGCACCGTCTCCGCTTCGGCCCTTGCGCTCTTGCCAACAATGATGGGACTTGGACTTGCAGTCAGACGTAGGTCAACTGGCCAGTACGTGGGCTGTGTGTGTGTGAAGTTAATATCTGCGAAATACTCGTACAAGGCTTGTTAAGTGATTAATCAGCGCCAGATATAATTTGTGTCTGCGTTAATTTTTTCACTCGAATAAAGCCACCACTTGCTGTATTCCATCTCCCTCCCTCTCTCTCTCTCTTTTTTTCTCTCTGAAGGAGGAGTCGTGTAAATTAGGACGTCGCAGCTTAGCGGACAGACAAACAGGATCCCGAGCATGAACGTGCAAAATTACTCAAAGATATATGGTGCCTCAGCACTAAAACCAGCCCTGAGAATAACGAATTGAAGATGTTCCAGACTTTTTTAACTGGCACGGAACTCGCGACTACCAAGAAAGATAAGTATTGTTCACTTAATTGCAGGAAGGAATTAGTTATCATTCTTTAACTCCAAGTGGCACTTTTCACCATAGAAGGAAGCCTGATGTCTTGATTCCCGAGAGTTTCAACAGAAGTGCTTCTATTAATATTATTCTCTTTTCTCATTTGGGAAGTTCAATTTCAAATAATACTTGGTAATTTATAATCTTTTTAATAGTTAGTAATTTTAATACTTTTTTTTCCTCTGTGAGTATAAGATTTTTCTAATACTAATTACAATAATTTTTAATTTAAAATCTCAATTTCCCAAATAGTGTTTTAAAAGTGTTGTGAATTCCAATTCAGCAGCCACATTTCGTTTCGTTTTGAATATATTAAAGTAAATTTCAAGTTGATCAATAAGTGGGTGAATTTTTCTTGCTCATTCGTTGGTTCTTTTATTTTGGGCATCTCGAGACTCAATTGCCTGGGAATTTGCGGTTAATAAAAGTGTACGACAATCCAATAATAAAGCAAAGTAAAAAGCAATATGAAAGCCAAGGACATAAATTAACCATATAGGACCGCATAGATGCATTCAGGCGTTATATGAAATCATTGAGTGGTTCGGCAGGGTTGGGCACTTGGGTTGCATTAGATAGATAAATACAGGACGACATGAATAGGGAATGGATAGGGAAGGGGCAGGGTAAGGAGTGCCGACAGCAAATCGTCCATGACACGCACTCGGCAAACAAACAGTCAAAAAAAAACAAACCAAAATTCCTGGGGAAAATCTTGTTATTGAGCTGGGGATCAGATCGGGGTTTCACTCGGCTAGGGGGTTGGCTAGGAGCTAAGGGTCTATGGGTTTAGGGTTGCGCAGGGTTGGCTTAGCTTATATAAACTACTTCAGGTAATCTAAGGCTTAGAAATGCTAATCGCCTTTATTTTGGGAACAACAACCAGCAAAAGAAATAGAAGAGAAGCTGGAATAGGAATAACAACAGAAAACAGCAGCTACCTTTTTGCTTTGTCACCGTTTGTCCTCATCGTCATCGTCGTCGTCTCTTTGATAATTGAAACCGTAAAATTGTTCAGCTTTGCTGCACAGGATGTAAGCGGCAGCCAAAGGATTCGACGATACGATGAGGACATTTCTTTTCCCCTATTTCTTTAACTTTTTTCTTCGCCTATTCTTTGCTTTCATTTTGTTTTGTTTGTTGATTTACTCGTGCGAATTATTTATACACGTACGAGGAGTATTGTAGTGCGTCAGGATATCCATGTGTTAAGGCGTCGCCTGCTTTGCATATCCTTTGCACTGATATAGGGAATAGGAGAACACGAGTTCGCCCCTCAAACAAGCCTTGTTTCTGATATTGCCTCGAATTTCATAGAGAACGCACCCTTCGGCCGCATCCTGTCAAGTCCTGTCGCTTAATTGCAGGTTGCAGCAGCAGCAGCAGCAGCAGCAGCCGAAGCCGCAGGAGAATGTCTTTGATTTTGGCCGTCCTGGTCTTTGTCACCGCGGTTTTTTGTCAACACGCTTCTTCTTCTCTCTTTCAGCTTCATATTTCATTCGGTTTGCCAAGTTTCTCCTTTCCTTTCCGTCTGCCTTCCAACATTTGATGCGTTTTTATTTGTTTGCTATCTTTTGCCTTTGTGCCAACAGCACATCCTTAACGTCCTTAACATCCTGAACAACGGCATCAGCCACGTTTCGTTTGACAATTTTCGGGTTGACATTCAAGATTTTAATCGCCGAGTTCTATCATACATACATAAAACTGAAACTAGAAGTGCTTCTTGGTGGTTTCACTCGTTTATTCAGTCTCAAATTTCGACCAAGAGTTGAGGAAATCTTCGATGTTTTTGGATAATGGTTTCACAGCTCTGAACCCACAAATGCACATCAAAGTCAAGTTAGATTTAAACAGAATTATAATTATATTCACATTTGAAGCCCTAATCCTAAAATATAAATCTAAAAATGTTTTTTAAAATCATTTGCTGATGACAATGAGAAAGTCACTCCTGCGCAAATCTTAACTAAACTTAATTTTATCGCATTTAAAATTCCTCATAAGTTGTCTAGACTAGTGTGTACCTTTGTACCTTGGAGCACCATCCCCAATCGATATAAGCGCCTTGTTGTGTTTCTCTGGTGACTTTGCTTTGATTTCGCTTGTTTATTTATTTGTCGGAATAAGAAAAAATTGTATTGTGTTTCAGTTGCTTCAGTTGTTGCCTCATTAAAATTGTATATTTCAATCAAAGTTCGCTTTCGCCTTTGACTCAAGTAAGCGTCTGTCTGGCTGCTTTGTGGGGTGGCTGCCCAAAGGGGTAGCTGCTGCACCCCTTACCCCTCAAGCAACCTCGTCTAGAAATTAAGACACGCAGTAGCGCTTTGTGCTCCTTGTGTTTCAAACTAGAGATGGAAGTATGTATGACACGAAAAGCACGAATTTATGAATTGTAAAGAAAACTTATTGAACAACTGTTTAATTATCTTCAAATAATATTAAAATTAAATAAAATAAAATTATCTTATATGGATTGTATCATTTTAAATAAATTTATTAATCGATATGATATGCACTCATCTCTATTTTAAACTCCCACACTAAACCACTTTGTCCACTATGTGCACGACCTCTGTCTGGTATTCAGTTCCTCTGTTCGTCTGCTCGCCGCAAGCTCTGCACAGTTGCCTCCAAAAGTTATGCGCCGTAATCGGAGCTATCAAAACTACTCGCACACACTGGAGTACATACAACTTTGGTAATTATGCAGCCAGCTCTGGCACTGGCAAAAAACTGTAACAGAGACAACGACCAAGACCCAAACCCGAACCCAAAACTCAAGCGAAATGTCACACGTGCCCAAACTGAGACTGAGACTGAGACTGAGACCAAGACCAAGACTGAGTTCTCCAGCTAGCCAAGTTCTCCCAGCTTCAGCTCCAACTAAAGTTCCAGCTCCATTTTCAGTTAACGTCGCGGATGCAGACAACGGCGGCGGACTTAGAAATTCGCCGTGCTCGCAGCGAGGCGCGCTTAAGTAGTTTATAATTAAGACATAACTGAATTAGCGTTGATAATGTCTATTATGTTACACACACACACACGCACACACACACACTGATCAGAGTACCGTAACTTGAAGCTGCACACTTTTCCCATGTGTCTTCCTCCCCCTTTTCACTCTGCATTGTCTCAACTTCCCATCATTTTTTGTCGCTTTTCATGCTTTTGTTTAACTCTAATGAATGTCATTTACTTACGCGGATTGGGAGTGGGAGTTGGAGTACAAGAATCAGGCCATGGCCAAGTAGGAAGTCATCTGGCTTATCAGACTAATTTAAATTTATTGCCTCTCATGTGTGATAAAAATTTAATGCCTGAAGTTGAACAGGTGGGAAAAATGTCAGTGTCTACAAGAGAAAATGTTATCTCTAGGGTTTCATAAACTAAATTAGATACTTTTTTCGTAACTCTGACGAAACTAAGCCGATAAACGATAGGAAAATTCTAGCAAAAATATTT
The DNA here is from genome assembly GCA_037043405.1 of Drosophila subquinaria. NCBI lineage: Eukaryota > Metazoa > Arthropoda > Insecta > Diptera > Drosophilidae > Drosophila > Drosophila subquinaria. Next base: position 159,420 of record JBAMBL010001695.1, read on the forward strand.
TGTACTTCTAAAATTGACAAATTAAACAGAATTATTATTACAAAAGTCTTCTTAGTGGCCATTTATTTTATTTATAATTTAAAGTCTAGTCTGCATTTCAATTGAGTTTTCTACGTTTAATTTTTCAATGCAACAATCTGTCTTTCGTTTTGAAAGTTACCTAAGAAGTGGGAGTAAATTGTTGTGGGCATCTAAAATTAATTGAATATCCTAGGAAGTTGCCCACTCAACGCCGAAGCACGCAACTTTCTAGCTTGTTTGCTCAGCGCTCATACGCCACGTGAGCCCAAAGGAAAATGTTGTATAAATTGGTTAAAAATTTAAACTGGTCACGTGCCGTTGATTAATGGCAACTGGCGCTAGCGGCCAGTAAAAGCCAGAAAACATGATGAAAAATGAAAGGCAAATAAGTGAAAATAAATACAAGGAGTACACGAAGAAAAGGAGTAGGACAACAACAACAAAATGGAGTAAACACTTTGGGAAATCAAAGCACAAGTTGCGAAGCAAACACTTTAAGAAACGCTTATGACACGCATACGCCGCGAATTGAAAGAAACTGGCGCATACAAATTGACAAATATTTAGAAAGGATTGTAGGGTATATTATGTGTGTCTTCCTTCCTTTCTGCCAGGAGAGGGAACGAAAAGGGGCGACAATGACATTAAATGAGCGGGTGTATGGAGTGCGAGTAGCAAAAGTCAAACAAGAGATAAAAGCAAGGATTAGTACATTAAAACGCAGACGACGATGACGACGAAGAAGTCGAAGACGAAGAAAGAAGCTGCCGGCAGAGCCAGAGGGAAGACGGAAGACGGAAGGATAAAAGGGGGGCCAACGTTAAGTAGACAGATGAACGTAAAACACGCGCGTGGCTGCGGTAATGTCTACGGCACTGCAGACGCATTCCAACCTCCACTCAGTCAAGGAACTCAACCCCCAAAGAAAGCTCACCTCATCCCCTCAACCCCTCCAGCCCCAACTCCAGCCCCAACCCTAAACCGACCGTGTGCGTGCGCCGTATCGTTAAGGCTGCCCCTTTCTTTCTGCTTTTCCCCCAACATACACATGCACAAAAAGCGAAAACTCCTCGAGAGGAAAAAGCAAGTTGAAAGTAAATTGAAGCTGGAATTTTCTGCAAGTGCGCAGCAAAAGCAAAAAAGCAAAGCGGCTACAAAAAAGTTGCTAAGAAACTTCAGCAGCTGCTGCTTGTTGCAGCCACTCCGCCATATGCAGTGTCATAGCAAGCAGCTTTAAGATTCTTTAGACTAGATTATTATACATAATTTAAGAAGTTGAAGTTGTTCATCGGAGTCAAAAATACACAACAATATAATTCCATTGAATATTAAAACTTTATGGAAATATTTTTGCAGAAACGTGAAATGTCGATAAGTTGATCAATAGTTTAAATAACAAGATACAAAGCTGGGAAAACGGGTTAAAATTTACTTTTTTATTGAATCTTCCATCAATATAATTTATATGAGCAAACACTAAATTTTAAATTTGTATAAATTTTACTTCAGCTACTTTTTAAATCATTTGTAATTTTCGTTGATTTTTTCGAGTAACTTGTATATAATATTGGATTGAATTCCAGAGCCAGTAAATATTTGATATTTTATTAATCTGTGAGTATAAAGTGGCAACACTTAAATTATTATATAAAAAAAAACTTTGTTAAGTTCAGTTTCATAGCAATCAGCTTTTAAGCTTTAAGCTGCAAGTGTTGCAAAAGTTTCCGAGCATCTCTTTAATTTTCATAATTTTTCATTCAGTTATTGTTATTCACTTATATTCGAATTGCACTTTAGCCTCGCTCATTAGGTAAGAGATCGAAACTTGTCTACTTCAACTAACCTTTAGTTAATTTCAACTTGATCTTTGGCTTTATCACGTGCTGTTAAATTTACAATTCCAACCGACAGCACTTATTCATTTGACTTGCCAAATTTGTCTTAGCCAATTTGATGTCTTAATGAATGTCCGCCTCATTCAGTTCCCGCCAAAACAATTCACTTCCCTCTCTCTCACTCTCCCAATGCCATCAACCAAAAGTGGCAGCCAAAAAGCTAAGCCAGCTACCACTTGAAGGCTTCATAATCAAACGCCCAACAACACCCTCCAGCACCATTACCATTTGTAGTCACTGTGCTGCTCCCTTGTTGTTGCCTTGAATGTGAGTGAATGAGATGAGTGTCTGCTCATCCGCTTCGTTGCTGATAAATTAACTTCATAATCTGCACAGTTATAAGCGCTGATGTTTGGCATTACTCTTCCATATTTTGCCGTCCATCCCTCCCCTTCCCTTCTATATACTATATACCACCCCCTCCTCTCGTTAGCATCATTACAACAAAAGCGCCGTGGGTCAACAACAACAACAACCTGAAACACGCACCTTATTGTACACTGAGCTATAACGGCAATGTTACAGTCAACGGCATAACTTTTCACCTTTTGGGGTTCGACTGCCTCGAGGGGGTGGTTGAGGGGGAGGGGCAGGGGATTGTGTCTGGGATTCAGCAGGTGATGTTTCTCTTACCTTTTGCCTTTTTGTACCTTTGTGTGTATTTCCTCTCGAAAAATTGCGCACAATTTAATTGAATGTGTTTAATTTTGCTTTTAATTTTGTTGGCAAATACTTTTCCTTTTTGTTTATGTCTGTTGCACATAATGAGGCGTTTAAGCGTTTTCTTTACCCAAATTCGGTTATAATTTAATTGAGCTATAAAGTTTAACTATCAACTCAGTTAAGATGTATGGAATATAAGTATTTGTGAGACAACAGTTGGTTGAATAAACTCGTTTATTAATTTTAAATTTTGTTTAAATACAATTGACTGCTTATTGATTGTTAAACTTTCTCCTTCTTATATAAAATAAAGAACTTTGGATTCTGTTACATCTCAAGAATATTTCGCGAATTCATTTAGGTTAAAGAAATTTTTAAGAAACATGACAAATATTATATTTGAGTAGACAAATTAATTTTTATCTTTTGAATGTAGATAAAACTCCTTAAATATAATTCAAATTATGGAGTTATGATAAAACCACTGAAGGATTCCAGGATTTTTATTCACATTAATCACATTATTGTAAGATGAATGGCATAAAAAACTCCAAATAAATTAAAATGAAAACAGCTAGAACCCAAATATGATGAGGAACCAAAAATAAAAGAGTGAAGGAGAATGAAGTAAATGAGGTAATAATTAGGAGCCAACTAACCAACTACCGATAACAGAGCGAATGAGTGCAAAGAAAGAAGCTAGAAAAGAAATATCCCAAAAAAAACGACAAAAAAAGAGAAACATACACAAAACAAACTCATATATAAGGAGAAATGATTAATTATGCCGGCAACTACAAGAGAAAGAGCTAGCGAATGTGAGAGTGAGGGAGAGGGAGAGAAGAAATGTGTGAGATTTGAGTATGATTTATTGTAATTTAATTGTGGCACATTATGCGCTCGATTTGGGTTTTGTTGAGAGTTTCGCCTTCATCTTTTGCATTTGAATGTCATTTTTGAGACTGGAAATTGCTAAACAAGATAAACTTGAGACAAGCGAATGGAAATGGAAATGGAAATGGGGCAGAATATCTTGTGTCTAGGGTCCAAATGCCGCAGGGCTAAGCAACTGCGAGCAGCTGAAGATTTGTGTGTGGCACAGTTATGTAAAGAAATCGATGCAATGCCTCTCTCTCTCTCTCTCTCTCTCTCTCTCTCTCTCTCTTGCCACACAGACAGTCAGCCAAGCAGCAAAAGTTTTGCTGCCAAGAAAACAAAAGCAAATTATCATATCATTGAAAGTGGAAGGACCTAAAAGGAGCCGAAGGAGGAGGAAGGAAGAGGACGCAGGAGGAGCAGCCAAGTCACTGATGGCTTTGTTTGTTTGCCAATGCAGGAGGAAGTTGTGGGAGGACGGGAGGGAGGTAGGGAGGCAGATGTAACCAGGTGAAAGAAATTATATATTCCCTTGATTATAATTTCATCAGCGGCAACACTAAAGAATCATCGCTGGCATGTCGAAGACAGGAGCAGAAACAGGAGCAGCTCCTTGTTGTGGTTGGTCCGGGACGAGCATCAGTGGAATGTAGCGATGATTGAGTGACGCTTGGAGGAGCCGGAAACAGCTCTCTGTATGCTTCGTTGTACATTTATTGACTGGCAGTAAGTTAGTCAGTCAGTCAGTCAGTCAACCAGTCTGTCAATCTGTCAGTCTGGCTGTGGCTCCGGCCTGGCCAGACAGAAATCAATTGTTCCCATTATTATAATGAGATTACTTACCTACTGAACGACAAAACGTAGCATCGAGCAAGGACTCGACTACCTATCTATCTATATATATATATGTATGTATCCCCTTTCCCTACTTATTTCTTACCCATCCCCCATCCATCCATCTATCTATATGTACTTATTTACCTGCTGCTTGCAAATATAATGACTTTAGTAGTCAGCGGAAAATGTAGTCTGCAAAAGTGCTTGGTAAAAGCTAAAAATGCTCAACTTGAAGATTTGCTCCCCTCTTTGGTTGTAGCTCTTTTCCACTCCCTTCCTCTTTTTTTGTTGCTATCTCTAGGAATTCGAATTTTATTCATGATTTTGCTTTTGTTTTCCCGACTCGCTTTATCAGCTTTGCATTGCATTTGAGCTGAGATTAGCGCAAGGATTTGAAGTAGACGCTGCTCGCAAAATAGCTAATACGTCAAATGGCGTTTTGATTTGCCAGAAATTCTCCAATTGAATTGCATTTAACGATTTTTCAATTGGACAATAATAAGCTGCAATCCGTTCTTCAAGTGAGCTCAGAAAATAATGAGTTGCGATAAGAATTATCATGCTAAATAAATGATGTCTGAAGTTAATCATGAAAATTTATTAAATATATTTTAATAATTTATTCTTTTCTTGACTGTTATTAATTTTATTATCTCATTGAAATTCTTTTAAACGTTTCTTATTCAAAGAGGTAGGTTAATTTATTATATTTAGACAGTAATCAAATTCTTGATTAAGTACAATGAACCCAAAGCTCAACACAGTTAAATTGATCGATCCATTTAGTTAACAAAGTTTTCTGTTTCTCCCACGCTTCATCTCAACTCAACTCATCAAGAACTCATGATATTTATAGAACGCTTTCTGGAGCAACTTGACTTCGAAGAACAGATCTCAGAATGTGTGTCAAACGCATCTCTTTAGCCCAGACAATAGAAAGTAAAGTGAGATCCATTAGAAAACAAACAATTTTGATAAATACTCTGCCATAGATACTGTGACCAAGTTTTTTGTGGAGTGTTTGGTTATTGAACTTAACCCAGATAAAAAGAACGAAAGCCAGAAAATGATGTACTTGGGAAAAGGTGTGAAACAACTTTCGTTTTTTCACAGCCAAGTAAATAACAATAAACATGAGTAAAAATAAAAAGTAAATAAAAGAAAAATAAAATAACAAAAGATTGTGAAAGAAAAGTGGGGAAAGCGAGAGGGAGAGGCAGATAAAGAGGCGGAGGCTGAGGCTGAGAAAGAATGGCAGCTGCTGGAGCAGCTTGACGAGCTCTGGACATGGACACGGCTCAATTTCAACGGCAAACTGACAGACAGTGGACAGAAGGAAGCAACGAGAGGAAGGGGGGAAATGAAAGAGTTGCTAGTAGGAAAAAGATATATCGATTAACGAGCCTCGTAGGCAGCTCAAGTCATGGCTGTTTATATGGAGCCAGCTTAAGTGCTCCAGCACTGGACTGAAGTGGACTGAGAGGTTCAATATATATATATGTGTATGAATGTGTGTGTGTGTGTGTGTGTGTGTGTGTGTGTGTGTGTGTGTGTGTGTGTGTGTGTGTGTGTGTGTGTGTGTGTGTGTGTGTGTGCGGCATGTGTGAATATCACATGTCAGTGAGCTATAATTAATGCGGGTCAGACGCCGATTACAATGCGCCAACTGACAGCTTGAAGTGCATGTGTGTGTCCCGAGTCCAATCGAATCGAGTCGAGTTGAGTCGAATAGAGTCTAGGCAAAGAAATCCCCCGACGGGCAATGACAAGTCAAGAAAGAAACCAGCTAAATCGATGGCCAAGTCAATTGGCAAGACTCTACGACCGAGCAAAAGACAGACGGATGGACAGACAGACGGACAGTCAGTTAGAAAGAAAGAAAAGCAATGATAAGCAAATTTCAGCGGCTTAACTCAAATTAAATACACTCTACGAAAATGATGAGTAACAATTGAATGATGATCGAAATAAAATTGTTATCAGAAAAACTGCAAATAATACTAAAAAAAAATGCTAGAACTAAGTATTTATTACAAGCTACATTTTATTATTATTTCCTAAATATTGATTTAAATTTTAGAATATAATTAACACAATTAAAAATACAAATTATCAGATATTTATTAAGTTGCAATTATCTTGTTTTTCAACCTATTATCTGAAAAGAAAATTATATCTTGGCTATCAAATGCTTGCAACTTTCTCTCAGTGTACCCGTAGGACAAGTGAAATTTGTAACGTTAGAACTCACTTTCTATTGGGAACTATTGAACCGAGTGGCACTTGAACGAATTTATTACAGCAGCAGCCGCAAAAATTTGTCTAGCAATTTCTATGCATTTATTTTTTCCAATTCACATTTTTTTCTTACAAACATTTCTTATTTTTTTTTTTTGCTTAGCGCGACAAAATTAATGAATTTTCTATGCAAATGCAAAACGCGAAATAAAATTTAATGCTTGGGAAAAATGCGCAGGCGACGTGCAAACGACAAACAAGGCGGCAGGAGAAGCTATGGGAGTGCAGGAGAGAGAGAGGAGGAGAGAGAGAGACGAAGAAAAGACGGTGGGTGGAGGAAGGCGAGTCGGCAAATTGTAGCGCAAGAAAAATTAAACGCATTAGGCCAGGACATGGCCAAGAAGTGCGCATATCCTGGCCCCAGACAATGAGCGACGCTTTAAACCTGTTTGTAGTTTTATTTTTCATTCTCACTTTATTGATTATGTTAAACAGAGTTTGCCCCCGACCTGCCCCTCTGCCACTCTTGCCATGCCTGTCATTATTATGTACGTTTGGGCATTGTTGCTTCAGCTTTTCTTCTTGCTGATGATGTTGTTGTTGTTGTTGCGGTTGTGGGCTTGGCTCTGACAGGCGCTTATTCGATTTGACTACCTGCAACTGGGTCAGGCTCACAAGTTGATGAAAGCGGAGGGAGGGGGGATTGTCCTTGCCCCAGTCTCTTTGACGTGCAACTGTCAGCAGCCGCCAGAGGCGAATGTGTGCCACAGCAAAGTCCTTATTTATTGATAAACAATTTGCAAAACTTGCAGTCAGTTCAGAAAATGCAAAGCAGCTTCTAGCTCTCAATAGACCTTCATGAGAATAAAACAGCAATTGACATTGAAATGGCAAAAAAACACAGCAATTGGCATTGAGATGTTAAACAAATATTCAGTCTTAATTAAACGAAATTAAATAGTTTTTAGAATTCTTATAGAGAACTAAGCTAATTGATTATTTAAGAAAATAATACATGAAATGTAGTAAATGTTTATGTGATTAAAAGTCTTTTATTTAATTTACATTAACATTTTATCATCATATAGTTGTGTTTTAAATTTTAAAGGGACTTATATCAATTAAATAAATATTGAAAATCAATTTAATTTTTATATTGAATTTTGAATTAATTTGTTCCTATATTTATTAAAAATAAATCAATTGCAATCTTTTTTTATGTGATTAATTCCCCATAAGTACCGCGTCATCAACTCATTTTATCTTTTGCCCACTCTTTTACTCAATTATTAATTTATTTATTGCCGCTTGAAATCAGCTGGGTAATGAGAGCAGAACAATGCGACAGGAGTTTATGTTGCAGCAACACAAAAGTGTTGCATACTTGCAGGCGTCGCCTAGTCAACGCCCACGCTCCCTCCAGGAGACAAGGCGACGTGGAGACAAGGCAAGAACCGCAAGTCAACTCAACGTTGCAGCATTTTGCACATCACAATGTCGCTGACAAACGTATGAGAAATGGGAGGAGGGAGAAGGAGGGAACTGAAGGGGAGTTTAATATGCTTAGAGCAACACTTTGCTGCCAGTTAGACAACAACAGCAACATAAATTAGCTAATTAGGCACAATTAAATATCCCTTTTGATTGCGGTTGCCACAGACCCATACACACACACACACACACACACATACAGATTACACCCACACACATATACACACAGTGCCCGCCAACTTTTTGTGCTTCCTGCAATTTTAGGTCCTGGACGACGCGACGCGTGTTGCCAGCCACGCCCACAAGCTGCAATGTCGTACGCCCACACAGATAGCAGCACACACACATGCACACTCACACACACATGAACGAGAGTTTTTGCCACAACGTGGAAAAAGTTTTTGCCGCCAGAGCCAAATGTTATTTTCAACTCTGTTTTGTCTTCGATGTTTGGCTGGATGACAACGACGGGGGGGAGACTAAGAGGGGGCTGGGGAATTTTCCAACCGCAAACTTTTCATGTAGCAACGGAAAGTGCTGTGCGTTCAAATAATTGAGTTGGCATTGGTCTCTAAAAACAACATAATTACCATAATTAATTGTAATTATAGTCAAATAAATTATGCGCACCGGCTGCAAATATCGCTTTTTCTACCAACTATATTGGTCCCATCTCCCACTCTAATTTTCCATCATACCCCCCCTACCTTTTGGCCAACTACAAGTTGAAGTGTAACACGACTAACAACTGTAACAACTTCCAAGTGTTGCCCGTCCCGAGCCATTGACACATACAACTGGCGCAAATGTTGTTGCCTTTCTAACGGTGCCTGACATCACGCACAACAACAACTGAATCTACAACAACAACAACAACACGATCGACCTCAAGTAAGCAACTAAACAGGCAACAGAAAAAAAAGAAACTAAATAAAAACAAAATACAAAAAACCAAAAAACAGCGCCTAAAATTTGTACCTACAACTATTTCAGCTAATTTTCAAGCACATTCCCTAACTCGCAACACTCCGCAATCCACACTACGAACACTCCACACACACACACTGTGTCCACTCCAATCTTCACTCGAGGTGCTGAAAATTTCCGCTTGAGCCGCACAGCAACGAATTCAAATTGTTGCGGCTGCTGCACAGTGGTCAAATAATAATGAGCATTCAAACTGAAGTTTATTTCCATTAATATTATAATATCATATTTGTAAAACTTATATTAAAAATCAAATAGTGAAAAGTATATAGATACTAAAATGATTAGATTCTAGATACCTTCTCAAAATATATAACAAACTCTTGACCATCAAAATATTCAATTTTTGTATAGCTTATAAATTTTCCTATTCAACATGGACTAAAAATAGTCGCCAGAAAGATAAAAACGTATAAGAATTAAATGGCATTATAAATAAAGAATGTTAAATTATATTAAAACGATTATAGTTCGTAGCCAAAAAGATAGAAAAGTCAACATAAATTTAATTTTGACTGCAAAAATAATGGTAATAATGGCAAAAATAATAATTATTTAATTTCTAAATATTTGTAATTACATATTGTTTCTTAAGATATTGCTCTATTTTTAAAATCTGTTATATTACAATTGTATTATCAATATCATTTAGTATTATATTGTCTTTTGGGCTGCTTGACTTATTTCTATCTCTCGCCCCACTGTGCGTCGTGATTGTTAAGTTGGCCTCTGCTTGGCCCCTGTCTCCACTTTGTGGTGCAGCTTAGTGTCTGTGCTGCCGACGCATGCGCAAAATGCCAACAATTTTCGGCGCAGCTGTGCCCGACTGAACTTATCTTGGGGATCTGAATCTGGATCTGGATCTGCGCTAACTATGCTGACAACGCCGAAAAGGCGAAAAGTGCCGAAAACAACAAGAGCAACAACAACAATGACAACAACAACGGTTGTTAGTGAATTGGATTCGGGTTCCTTCTTGTTGTTAGCTCCATCACTCTCTCTCTCTCCCTCCCTCTCTCTTTTTCTTTGTTTGTAATGTGGGGCCTAAAGCGGTCTGCAATTGGTGGTATAATTTGGTCTGTTATATTATGTCACACACACAGACACACATACACACACATACATATGCTGAGCTAACAATATTCAGATGCAATTTGGTGGCAGCCGCAATTAAACGTGTGGTTTGCTGTGGTTCACTTCAGTGGTGCAGCAACTGGAGGCGTTAGTGTCTCTGTCATTTCTTTTGTGCCAGCGGTTAACTGAGTGGGTTACTTAGCTGCAAGTTGGTGGTTGCGGTGGTTTAGTTGCTAGGCTGTGGCTCTGATTGGGCATTTGGTGGCATAACTAACTCGAAATGTGTCCAAGTGGCAGCATTTGCATTGCAATTGCCCGTTTTAGGCTGCAACATGTTGCATGCTAATGAGGAATGCGTGATAGACCCAAATGATATCACAGATGGACGAGATTAACGGAGAACGTTTAATCTACTATAGGTATAAACTGTGTGAATATAAATTAATATCTGGAAAATATACAGATTAACTAAAACTAGTCTTTAACATATGTAGTTTCTTTTTCATGTGAGAAGATATTGAGATTTAATTCTGAAAAGATATCTCAGACAATGTAATTAATAGAAATAAGAAAATCTGTATTTTGATACTGATGAAATGATTATTTTTATTCTGATTATTATTCTGATTGAGTAGAGATATTAAATTTGACATGTGGCTTCTGCTGAATAAATAATTATAGATCTTATAATAATTGTTAGTACCAAATATAATTTTCTTAATGATCGTTGAATGAAACTTAAAATTCTCTTGATTACATCTATTTTATTAAAACTACGCAGTACTTTTCTGAAAATCTTTTAGAGCATTTTCTAGGCAATTTGTCATTTAAGTGCCACCACGGCACCACCGAAGCACACATGAAAGTCTTCGGTAATCGAGCAATCGACTTAACTAACCAACGATAACATCTGCATGGGAAATTTATTATTTCATGTAATACGAGACACGGAAGTAACAAGGGTAACTATTTGACTTTCTGTGTGTTTGTGGACAATGTGGCAACGCCCCACCCCACCCCCTAAAAACAGAGTTGAAGCCAGACAAAAACGTGTCTACAAATGATGACCACCAAAGTTAGGGATCAATGCAACAGAGGTTTTCCCAAATGAAACACAAGACTATCTCAAATCTAAGTTAGCCACGGTCCAAATCGAAGTCGAAATGGGAAATGGGAATCTGAATCCGAATCCGAATCCGTAATAAATAACGGCTGAAATGTAGATTTGTCCACGCCTATTTAGGCTAAAGAGGCAGCTGCGTATTTGCCTAATGGGAATGCTGCACGCGTTGCACAATCCCCTCTCCCTCCCCCTCTTCCACTCTCTCTCTCTCTCACTCTTACGCTGTCTCTGTGTGGCACACGTGCGAGTTGCTCGCTTATCTTGAATGTTGCAGCCTTGTTTTCTAGCGTCGCAAGAGATGTTGCAGGGAAAAAGGAGGAGAAGTCACTGATGGTCGCCATCATGTACTTAGCACTGATATGATAATGAGGGTTTTGGCCCAAAAGAAGTCCAGGCATAAATCATGGTTAAGCTGCACTATGTTAATTGGCCCAAAGCAAGAGAGAGCAACAACAGCGAACTGCAAACAGGCCAATTTCGAACGCACAAATTCCTGCCAATTTGAACAATTTTCGCCAAAAAAACAAAGGCAGCAAACAACGTTGAATAAGGAGAGAGGGCATCAATTGTAGGACAGGGGAGACAGGTTGAAACGACAGTCAGTCGGCACTTCAAGTGGCTCCAACAAACACTCGAATACGCAAATTTAAATAAAATCATCAAGAATCGGAAATTTGAATTTCCGAAAAGAGCCACTCAGGCCAAGCCAAAAAGGTAGCCTAACCACCACCAGAAGAACCACTGCAGTGCCACCAGCACCACCCGCACCACCCTCTCTCCCTCTCTCTCTCTCTCCCCTGCTCCTGCTCTGTCCGCACTTGAAGTTGAAAATCGCTGCTTGGCATTGCCAACTTTTTTGTGGGTCTGTCGTTTTTTTGGCCTGGCCAACGTCAGTCAGTCAGCACCTCATTCAAATGGCCGCGTCGACGACCTGTGGCAATAACAATAACAACAACAACAACAGTGCCTGCAACATTGGTGCTCCTGAGTGCGGCACTTGCCTCTGGCCGGTGCTTTGACTGCCGCTCGACGTCTTCTTGAAATGCTCGTTTCGCTTCCATTTCTCTCTCTCTCTCTCTACTCCCTCTTTCCCAATTCCCATTTCAATTTTTCTTCATTTCATTTTTCATTTTTTATTTTTTAGTTTATGCATTTTATTTTTTAAGCAGTGGCTCGCCTTCAAGTGCATACAATTGAAATAATTTCCGTGCGCCCTCTTAGATGATGGGGCAGCCTAGCTAGAAGCACCCCAGGGGGTGGAAAAAAAAATGGAGAGGGGGTTGGGGACTAGGGACACACCGAGTGGTCGCCGCATGGAGTGCAGCACACTTTTTGCATAATTAAATTTATTTTTTAGTTGCATGCAATGGCATCCTAGGGACAGAACGAAGTTTTTCACTCAACATAAAATAGCTGTAATATTTTAATTAAATTTACTTATATTTTATTTTATTTTTTTTAATGCAACAAACAACAACACAAGACTGTAAATCATTGCATTTGTAAATATTTAATGCTATAAACAATTTATAATATTTTTATATTAAATACATATCTATCTTCATGGAATAGTTTTAAATTATGTTAGCAGGGAATAAAATAAACGAGAGCTCAAAAATGTTTTCAAAAATTAATATAAAATCTAAAAGGATAATGATAATAAGTTTATCTCACAAAATCATCATAAAAGGGTACAGGGTATTCGTTAAATCCAGTAAAAATACATTCACTATTCACTATGATATTCTTTGCATATTATAAATCTGTTTTCAAAAGGAAAAACCACTTTCACATTCAGTATTTTTTGCAACTGCAGCCCATAAAAAGTGAAATTATATAATTATATATCTGCATTTAATGGCGGATTTTTGGCAACTGCACCACAGCTTCTTTTCAACCCCCTCTCGGCACCACTTCTCCTCTCTCCTGACAAAAAATGGGTAATAATAGCGCATTGCTCCTGTGCATTGTCTGTAAGCAATTTCCCCAAAAGTAGGCTAACAAAATTTATGTCAACTGACTGCGCACAACTTTTGTTAGCCAGCGACTTGGCATTTTGCATGGCCAAAGGAAAACTATAATAAAAAGGGAAGAGTGAGGGAAATAGGAACAGGAGTTGGAGTAAAATAAAATGTAGCACATTGCATGGGATAGAGGGGGAATAAAGCTGCCCGGCCAGATATTTTAATATAACCCGCACTCTCCTGATGCTAAAAACTATGTCACTAGGCACTGCAATGGCAGGGCGAAAGTGGGAGAAAGGGGAGAAAGGAAGGGAAAAGGGAGGAAACAGGAGCTCCTCTCTAACCTCGTCTGGCCAGATAAGTTTGCCCAGTAAACGAAGCAAATCCAATTCCGGCCACGACTCCGAGTCTGTTCCATTTACGTGTAGCAGCATTTTGTCTTTGGGATAGAATTTAATACACGGCAGTTTGTCTTTGACTTTTGTGCGGCAAAAGGAAAGGAAAGTTTTAGCCAAGCTACCTGGCACTGCACAATTCGAATATCCTAAGAGTGCGACTGCTTTACGAGTTCCAACAAATGTGCAAAGGCTGTGACTTGTCACCACTTTCTGCATTTGCTCTGTGAACTCTGCCCTTTGCCCTCTTGCCAACAACTGCAACTGCAAGAGCAACAACTGCAAATACTGCAAGACGACTTCAAGTTTTGTGTTTTACATGACAAGCGAGCACTCGTAAGTTGACGTGGCTTATCGTTCAGGTTAACAGCTGCCCAGGTTGCATTGCCAAATGGAATTGACTTATCCCTGACTGTGCTGAAGTAGCAGCATATGAGTTGAGTTTCTTACTCTGATGAGCAGCTGTCGCAAGTCTCGAAGATGAGCATCGATAACTCAATTGCTGAGTGCTTCCTTTGGCTGGATAATCAAACAGAGTATTTGGTATCCAGCACAAGTAATTGTTTCTTGGATACTTATCTATTTTATTATATTTATAGAGTTGCTTGTGGTTCTTAAATAATAAATAAAAAATTCCTCAATATTTGTATCTTTCTCAAAAGGAAGATACAAGACAACACAAGTGAATTTATAAGTGTGTTAAATATTACCTGCTTAGTTAATTTCACATTATAATTTTAAAAATTTAAATTCTAATCATTTGTTTTTCTCTCTGTCGACTGTTTTAAGTTCCATTCAGTTATCCTCTGGATCCTGTGAGAGCGTAACTTTCGGTCAAAATCGTTCCTTCTGTCTCTTTCTCTCAGATTAAGCGCCTCTCTTTCGGTTGCCAATGCTCAGATTCGTTTACCGTTGCCTTCAGTTACAGTTTCCGCCAACTGCAATAGCCTCCGTAACCCGACTCCTACTCCCTTCTCCTCTCTTCTATCTTCTCTCTTCCTCCGCAGTGAAGGCATTTCGCAAGCGCTTTAAATTGGCTCTCAAATTAGGTCGCAGCGGCTGTTGTTGTTGTTGTTGCTCATGTTGTTGCCATTGTTGTCACATTTGGTTCGAATGCGTTGGCAAAAGGCAGCGATAACAGTCACAGCAACAACATCAACAACTATAACAACAAAACAACAACAACAAGTCGTACTACACCGCCAACACACTCATGTGGCACAGACAGTGTTCATGTCCAGTTTGCCTGCCTGGCGTTGCCTTTGCCTTTTAATTGAAAGCGGCATATGCAGAGCAACACCAACAACAACACCAGCAACAACACCAACAACAACAACAACTACCACGGCAACATGGTAAGACAGACGCTGTTAAAAATTGTAATTTCCATTGCTTTCAGAACTCAGATGCCTACGCCCCCCTTCGGTTTCCCCTCGATTCCCCTTCGTTTACCCTGCTCAACAGTTTTGGTTTCCAATTCGCAAGCTGCAGGCGGCTTTAAAACGCGTGTTGCAAGTTTCTTTGGGGCAGTTGGCGTTGCTGCCGCTGCCGCTGCCACTGCCGCTGCTGTTGGTCGCACAAATTAAATTGGCTTTAAATTGACACCTCCGGTGGCAGGATATATACACACACACACATACACACACACACATGTGTGTGCCTTAACTTTATTAAGGATTTCGTGCAGCTGCTGCCTAGATTGTTGCCTTTGGTGTTGCCTTTTCTGTTGCTGTTGCCTTCTCTGCTGCTGCCACGCCCACAGCGGCAGCAGTTAATAAAGAACCAAATTATTGTGTTGTTCACACTTTGACACATTGAAACGGAAATTTAATTAAGGATTTTCTCAATAAAATTGCGCTTTTTATAGCAGGACGCAGCTTTAAAGCCGCAGCTGCCGAGTTGATAAAGAAAAGGAATGAAATAAAGCAGGACAGGGCAAGGGATAATCTAGAATGAAATTTGTACAGAGAAGCATACGAGTTTTCAAGTTAATAAAATACCAACAGATATCACTTATTACAGACAATTTTTAACAAGATCTAAGCAATCATAAGTTTATTAAAGCTCAATCGACCAGCACATTAATTGCTCGATTTCTTCATTGATATTACGAATTTCATTTAAGAAAAATTTAAATTTTTCCCATGATTTCGAATTTTTTCCATACCTACCTTTAACTTATTTTTAAAAGCTTCCAAGTCCTTGTTGGATCTTAACCGATTTTGAGAATCAATGTCTTTTTGGTCTTTGCTTGATCTAAAAATTGGCTCTGCATTTAAACTTGGTTCATTTCAAATATTGTCATTTTTGTTTTTGATCATGTTTTTGTAAACTTAGAAGGTTCATAATATTGTAAAATCTTCATCGATTTGGATGAGCAATGTCTTTTTTGTTATTGTTTAATTTTTAAACTAATTTCTTAGCTTAAGAATATTCATTTTTTATGCATTTTATATTTTTTCTTAACATATTTTTAAAATATATTTTTTATAGAAATAACAAAACACAAGTCTCCTCGCTTTTTTATATTTTGTATAACTCAATTGTCTTTTATTACAAGTTGGATGTAGATAAGCCCCCACTAAAGAAATAAATAAACTACTATAAAGAAAGTGCTCTAAAAATTAGTTTGCATGCGATGCCATGTAATGGATACGACTACAAATGAGACGCAGAGCTTGCGGAGAAGTTTCCAAGGATGTTTTAGGCGGAGACGTGGCCGAGGGCAAGTCAAAGGGGGGAAAAGGGGGGCAAGGAGCGCTGTGGCAAGAAGCTGCTTGCTAGACGGCACTCGAATGCGCAACAACAAAAGAACTAATTAAAAAATTAATCTAGCTTAAAGTTCCATTAGAGCGCCAGCGAAGTTTTCTCCGTAGCGTCGTCGAAAGGGAGTGAAAGAGAGAGAAGGGCGAGAGGGAGATAGGGAGGGCAACATCGGCGTTGCGTTGAGGAAATGGAAAAACTTTTACAGTGCAGTTCTGTGTGCATTTGGTGAATGCCGCCGGCAGCAACAGCCTGCTGCCAAAGACAAGGCAAACAACAATGGCGACGAGGGGCAAAGCGGAAGCGGAAGTGCAAGCTGTGTACAAAAAAAAAAACAAAGAGAAAAAGAAAGAAAGCTCCTGAATAATTAAATCGCCCTTGAACAACTGCATAAAATGTGTGCAAGAAATCACAAAATTCAAATGACCAAACATCTTCCATCCCTCTCCTCAGCTATAAAAATAAAAAGCAGACATCATAACTTATGTTCTTTGTGCATTAATGGCCCCAAGGCCTTTAGCTGCTAAAAGTGCACTTTCAGAGACTACCCCCCCTAGTTAAAAGTGAAAGTTCAGCCGTTTGAGGCAAAGGAATTGCAATTATGATTAGTTAGTGGGTCACTCGGATGGTTAAGATTTGCTTTGAGGAGATTTTAATCAAAAGAGATTGAAGCAATGATGGCAGAGCACAGCTCAAGTATATAAAACGTAATTTAAATCAAGTGCAATTTGATATTTATCAAAAGAAAAAGTGAATCAAAAATGATAAAGGACGAGATTTCAATCAACCGCAAAGGATTTTATACACCAAATACTTTTCTTAATATTAAACATATTTACATTGGAGTTGTTGAGCTGCAAACAACTTTCAATTTATATTTATATATTACTAATTAAATATTAAATATGTAATAGTATTTACTTGAAAAGTTTTCTCATGGCTGTCGCAACTTTAGTTAATTACTCGTACTACTTTGCGTAATATTTTCAAGTGTTCAGCTGAAGATGAGTCGGTACAGCGGCTGTCAGTTTTATTTGGCCATAAACTATACGTAACCCACATCGTTGACACTTTAAAAGGGGTCACAGAGCACTTCAAATTAAACTTATTTCATGAGTGACTGGGGGAGACAGAGAATCAAATTTTTTGGCGACAGTTTAGTGAAAGTGTAACTGTAACTGTAATTATGTACAGCTGTCTGTCTGTCTGTCTGTCCGTTGGACTGTCTATTTTGGGGCCTGAGCACGTCCAATGTCTGCAAGTTGATCCAACGGTTTGCCGCCCTCAAACTTCAACCCAGATCCAAACTCCAGTCCAAACCCGAATCTCAACCTCAACTTCAACTAGGAACTCATCTCTCTAAACTGCAAGTGTCGCTCAAATGTCGGTGCCATTTGTCTGTCTGTCTATTAGTCCGGCTGTCTGTCTGACTGTCTGTCTGTCTGTGTCTGGCTGGGCTTGCCTGTCATAAAATATAAAACTTTGGCCCAAAAAATATATATATATGTATATACATTATATATATCTGTAGTACATATCTAACGTTGTCTGTTGTTGTTCTGATCCTGCTGCTGGTTGTGGGTTGTGAGTTTTTTGCTTGCCAGCCCCAAAAAGTTTTGCAGTTTTTGTTGCCAGCAGACTTTTTGTTGGCAACAGTCGCCAGCCTCCATCCAGTTAGTTGCGTGGGTGTAACTCGAAGCGCCATTGGCCCAATTACACTAAACGAGTGTTTCGCAGATGACAACCTCCTTTTTGCCCCCTTATTCCCATTTCTACTCCACGTTCTGCCACCGAACTCATCTACGTTATCGCCTCGGGCATTCGCCGGCCGTGTCTGCCTTGCCTTGCCTTGCCAGATAAACGACATGGATTCGGGCCAGGATTTCACATGCTGCGGCGTCTGTAATTTCGGGGCGTTATAATAGAGCTTAATGCACAAAACTCGTTATCAGTAGCCGGCGTTGAAAACTTTCAAAAGGCAAACAAATGAAACTCAAGCTCAAGCGTTTGATTAAATGCATGTCATTTGCCTCAGTTGCCATTTTACCATTCAGCAGTTGCCAGACTTTCAGCTCCAACTGTTTCAACTGCTCAACTGCTCAACTCGACTAATGCCAATGCCAACAACTGCCATCAATCGTCATTGTCTATTGTCAAATTGCGCGGAATGGAGCGCCAACGAGACGCAGAACAAGACAACAAAACACTCCATAGACAAACAGCACCTACAATGTCGAGAAAGCATCATAAACATCTTCCAAGAAGGCCGTAAATGAGGGTATGCTCAACTGGGAGATACTCTATGTACTAAAGGCATACAAAAAAATAAAATAAATAAAATTAATTGTTGAAATATGATTGTAATACAAGTTTAAATATTAATATTATTATTACATTCTATATTATATAATTTCATTTATAAAATAATAAATCAGATACAAGAATTTTTATAAATTTCAAGTATCAGCCTCAAATTAAGTCTCAAAACTGCATTTAAATTATGAAAAGCTTTTAAAATTCTTCCAGCTTTGATTACAGGGTACATTTTTCTTAAGGTAAATAAACTGTCTGGTTGAACTTCGAGAGAACTTATTCCGTTGGCATCATAAAGCAACGCTTTGTTGCTTATTAATCTCTTCAGCTATTTTAGCGGCAACTTGTGAATTCCTTTCGGTTCTTAAGTCTCCCTCGCCAGATCCCTAACCCAAACTTGCCGATACCCCTTTTGGCTATTTATGACTCCCACTCAACTCAACTGAACTCGAACTCAAACTCAAAGTTGAATACTTATTGTGCGTGTAAACGTATTCTTCGTGTATTATGTGAAAAATGCAATTTGATTGCTTGTAAAACATGTTAAATTCTTATGTGGCAACAAAATCCAACAGCTTTTATGTTTCTGGATTTTGGAAGAATTTATATGACACGAGGCGTGGTCCAGGTTCTTATTCTTATACTATACTCGTCTGTAACTCGTAACCATACTTTTATGATTTGTTTGTTGTGTTTGATCTTTTCGGGCTCGCTGACTCACAGATGTGAAAACTCGTCTCTTCTCACAAATGTCTGTGTGTTGTGTGTTTTGGCCTTCATCATATTCTTGCTGTTTTGTTTTTGTTTTGTGCTCATTTTTATATTCCGCTTAGAATGTGACATTATGCCCCATGTGGAATATTATGCATTGTACTTATGTATTTTTGTGAAATTGTCAACGCTGCTCGTTTTTATGGCACATCATCGCCATTGACATCGTCGATTTCACACGCCCACTTCCCTCCTCTTGGCTGAAAATCAAAGTGGGCGTGGCACCACAAGAAGGCTTGCGGCCAAGTTTAATCATTTGAATTTAAGAGCTGTTGACGTGAAGATCTTGGTTGTTGTGGCCAAGTGTTTATTGTGATTAAATTGGATGTCAATCGTAGTTAGGCAATACCCGAAGTGTTGTCAAGGAAGCTCATAGTTATTAGATATACTCAAATAAATAAAAGTAAAAGATATTAATCAGAGAAAAGCTGATGACAGCAAAGATTATATAAAATACAAAAATTAAATAAAAAAATTAAGGATATACTCAAAATAAATAAAAAGAATATTAATAAGAACATGAAAATAATTTCACAAATAATCTAAAAATAATAATAATCTAAAAAAGAAACATTCGAAATAAACAAGAAGAATATTAGTTATTAAAGAACAAATATTACACTTATGTTTCAACATATTTTAAATAATAATTGATTATATGAAATTTTTAATGTTACCCCGAGAATTGATTAAATTGTCAGAACAATTGGTATCCAATTAGAATATTGACAAATATACCAACAAATTCGTATAACTCAAATTTGATTAACATGTTATACATAATGCTAACTGTATTTTGCTCTACTAAAAAGTCAACTTGTGTTTCATTTAGCTTTGACAATCAAAGAGTTATCAGCGCTGTGAAAATGTATGCATAAGGAGTGAATTTAATGTGTGAAATGATCGTGAGTATGTGGAAGGAATATTATGATTATTATTATTGTAACTGAGTGCAAGGCGTTGATGATGCCGCTGAGGATGAGGATGAAGATGACGAAGACGATGACGAGTTTGCCACCATGTGGCACAGAGCGCATTGAATGAGATGAAAGCGCAGCGCCGCCGTCAAGTGAATTGAAATGAATAAGCGCAGAAATAATGGGGGAATGTGGAATGGGGTTGGGATGGGGTTGGAGATGGTGACTGGGGTGTGGCAAGCAAAAGGGCAACAGAAAGCAAACAAAACGAGTGGCACTTGAGCGCCAGAACGAACAAGCCTAAATAAGTGCCTGGATAAAGAGTGCCATAAATATGTGTGCGAAAATTATGCAGACGCGCAGATACACAACCTCACAGATACATAGATACTCGAACATTTACATGCAATGCGTCTCTCTCTCCCTCTCTCTCTCTCCCGCTCTCTCTCTCTCTGGTCTTGCAATTTGCGATGCTAATTTGACAGCCGTCAATGGATTTGTCTTGCCTGTTTGGCTGCTGCCAAGGTGTTCCAGTTACAGTTCAGTTTCTGCCCAGGGTGGGCACTCGATCTCAGAATTGTACCGAGCTAAGTTGAGTTGGGTTTGGGTCACGTGCCTTTGGCTTTGATGTTTCCTTCTTTTTTTTTTAGCGCAGCTAATTAGCTTGTGGACGATGCCACAGCAATCCCTCAACACTCAACACTCGGTGGCAGCTGCCTCGCCCTCTGTACATATGTATTTACATGCTTATGTATTCGTATGCAGCCCCGAAATAAAATTTAATTACGCAGATATTTACGCCTTTCGCTCATTGCTCAAATAACACATCGAAATGTGTTGTGTGTTGTGTTCTGTGTTCTCTGCTCTGTTTTAGCCCCAGCAGACCGTCGACTATTTCCTTTTGACATTAAAATGCGTTCTTAACAAGCATTTCAACAAATCTGTCCACACTGCGTACAATTAAAATGCTAAAAAGCTTCTAAAATAAAAGTAAAGCATAAAAATAAGAAAGGCTAGCGTAAAATAAAACATGACGAATGACAGATGCTCTTATTTAGTTTGAAATGTAACTTTTTTTATCGACATGCTAATTTTGTTTCTTTGCTTACAAAGAAGATTATTTTTTAATAATTGCATTACCTAATTTTTTATTTCTAAGCTCCACTGACATTTTATAACTTTTCGCATTCATAAATTTATTTAAACGTTGTTGTGAAATTTTGTACATTTTTTTTAGAGTTTTTTCTGTGATTACTTATATTTATAAAAATTAACAACCATTTTCTTAAGTGATAACTAATTTTTTTTGATTTTTAAATCTTTAAATACTTTTCATTTTTAATTTTATTTAATTTTTTAGAAATATACTCATAATTCTATTATACTTATTTTGCCTGATGCACAACAATTTATTTCTTTAATTATTTTTTTAGTTTGAACTAGAGTATCTTAAATATTGTGCAAGTTTCAGAGAGTTCCCTATTTAGATTTGAACAAATCCACAGCCAACTTTATGACCAATTGGAGATACCCTTTCGCCAGATGCTTAATATGAATAACGAGACGAGCGAGTGTCGAAATGAGTGTGCGTGTATGAGTGTGTGAGTGTATATTGGGAGTGTTCAACGGGGGTCAACGTCACCCCTTTTTGGGGCAATGAAGCGCATCCGTGGCAGATCAAAAACAGCTGTGCACATGACAACATCGTCGTCATTATGATCATCATCATCATCTTCAACATTATTAGTTCCACAAAGGAAGGCGCTTAACACTTGCAAATGCCTCGCCAGAAAACAGAAAAGAGGCTGGAGGAGAAGAAGTAAGGAGAGGAGGAGAACAGGGCATTATGTTTGCGTTCAGTTTTGTTGCTGTTGTTCTTTTGACATTTCAACTGTCATAAATGGCAAATGCAGTGCGTCTCTGTTCCTCTGTTTTGTTCAGCTGGCCTCCTTGGCAATACTCTGACTGTTCCAGCTGAGCGCCTTTAATGCTCATGTGGAAAAGATTCACATGTTGCCCCCCTTGATTGACATACAACGAATGCCGAATGCCGCCGTATGACAAAATGTCGTCGCACCTCCAACAGCAACACCACAAGAACAACAGCAACAGCAACAATTGCAAGTTATATTTGCAATGACTTCAACTTCAATTGTAATTTTCCCTCTTGCACTCCAAGTCTTTCCGTCTCTTTGTCCCTGCTTGTGGTTCTATTCGTATCTTTTCCTCTGTGTCTGACTGACTGACTGACTGACTGTCAACAATTGGCGTGAAGTAGTTGATGCTTATTGTTGTCGTTAGCATCAGCCCCTTCACCTCTCCTCCCCAGAATGACAGACTGCCTCTGGCTTCTTCATAGCTTTGTGGGTCTCGTTTGCTAGTTAACCAGCCATGTCTTATGTGCTGGCTAATTAATTTCAATTAAAATGCCTAGACTCTTACTCAGGGTCCCTTGTACTCTCTGTTATTCTCTCGCACTTTCGCAAATGCTGCAAACTCGCATAGACCTTTTAATTAATTTACGGCTGTCAAGTTACTTAACTAATGAGCAATAGAAATTTTATAATTAAAACATTTGACAATTATACTACATAATAATGATCAATCTTAAAATATTTTAGTCCATTTAAAAAATATGTAAGGCTTAATATTTTATATTATTTACAGGAAATATAATAAGAAATAATAAGTAAGCAAGTACTCAAAGTCAAAGCTCAGTACTTCATACTTTAGTTGGTATCTATTCCTAATCGACTAGCTTCTCATGCCTGGACTGTCCACACTTCGGATCATAGTGGCCACAGCTGCCCCAGGGTTAAAGCCTAAATAGAGCTCCCAATCCGATGCATGGCCAATTGGTTCGCTTTAACAACTGTCAACTTTGCATGTGGCTCGCATTTATAAAAATCAATATTTTGTCTAGGCATTTGGATGCGTATGTAGATGGAGCACGGCAGATGGAGAGGTCAGGGGGAAGGGAACACAGGACGTTGCATGCCCCATTCAGCCAGACAGCGTCATATAACTCAGCATAAAAAATGTCAACTGTCTGCGACACACAAAACTTATTTGTCATGCAATTTTCCCCAAACGCCTTAAGAGGCGGATGAGGTTCAGGTTGAGGATGACGATGAAGTTGAAGTTGAGAATGAGGTTGGGGATGAGGATGAGGATGTGATGGCTATGGATGAGGTATAGAAATAGGCGGCACACATGGCATAGGCAAAGCAAACGCAATAGCCACGGCAATGGCAATGGCAATCTATACATGTCCATTAGGGTGTCCCTTATTTGGCCAAAGTCAATATTTTTAAACGCATACGGGCTAGTTTTGTTTATTAGGTCCTAAAGAACTCAGAAATAAATTTTTACCTCAATCGGAGTATGATAACCCGTGCCGACTTGGATCGGAAAATTTCAAAATTATATGGGACAAAAAAAAAAATTTTTTTTTTTTTTAACTTTTTATTTTTTTATTTTGTTCATTAGGTCCTAAAGAACTCAAAACCAAGTTTTCACCTTAATCGGAGTACGATAACCCATTCAAATTTGCATTGAAACATGAAAAATCATCGAAAAATGTATAATCAGTGTTAAAATACTGTTTTTTCATGTTTCGATGCAAATTTGAATGGGTTATCGTACTCCGATTAAGGTGAAAACTTGGTTTTGAGTTCTTTAGGACCTAATAAACAAAATAAAAAAATAAAAAATTAAAAAAAAAAAATTTTTTTTTTTGTCCCATATAATTTTGAAATTTTCCGATCCAAGTCGGCACGGGTTATCATACTCTGATTGAGGTAAAAATTTATTTCTGAGTTCTTTAGGACCTAATGAACAAAACTAGCCCGTATGCGTTAAAAAATATTGACTTTGACCAAATAAGGGACACCCTAATGTCCATGGATGGGAACCTGTTTTGCCAGACATAATAACTTATGGCGATTGGGTGGCGGCAGCAAATTGTGGGCTGCGAATCAATAACGTCAATTGATGCGGAGCAGGTGACAGTCCACAGTCTCAGACCCAGACTCAGAGCCACGTTTAGAGCCAGATCAAGAGCTGAAGCTGAAGTTGGAGCTCTACTCTTGGGAGCCTGAAGTTGACCTAGGCTTACGGTTAGTTACAGTTGGATTAGCTGCAAACTGGTTTCCCACTTAGTCAGGCAAATAAACTTGACGTTTTGCCTGCTGCTGCTGCTGTTACTGGCCAACTGGCCAACTAGTTGACTTGGCAGACAACGGTCAGCTAATTGGCCATATTACTAAAAAGTGTTAAAATATGAGACCAACTTGACTTGACTTGATCGTATTTATTCTTCATTTTTCTGTCCTACAAATGGCTTCATCACGCACAAAGAACTAGACTAGAGCTAAGCTCAAAGGAGTCTTATAGAATCAAGAATCAAGGATCCTGCGGACAGGCTTTTAACGTGGCACATTAACACTTTAACGTGCCATAATTACCAGCGCCGACAGCCAAGGAAATAAAATCATGTACACGCGTAAAAATGTCAGCCAATGCCTTTTTAAAAGTCAGCGAGCAAGTTAATTGTCTGCTCTAAAGGTAGCCAAAAGGGGCAGAAGAAGGAGAGGAGGAGAAGGAGACAGAGACAGCGACAAAGTCCGAGTGTCCAGTGGATTGTGGGCTGTGCAGTGGCAACAGCTAAAAATCATCATCATCATTGTCATTGTCATCATCATTATCGTCATTATCATCATGGTCCTCGTCGTCGTCCTCATTTGAGTTGGGCTCCCTGACAAAGTTGTAAGTTGTTGATGTTCGTCTGGTTGTTAATGTGACTCTGCCTTGTTCCTGGGCCAGTTTAATGCCTTTGACATCGAATGTGCACAGTGGGAAGTCGTCCGAGTTCCTTAACAGAGAGATTTCCCATAAAAATGTCCCAGGAACTGCAAAATTTATAGCCAATAGCAATAACAGTCAATTCTTTAAGACAAACTTGGCTGAAACTAGGGTAGTTAACTTAATGAACATTTAAAAATGTCATTGATAATTATTATAAAATAATTAGAATCATTTCAGCGAAAAATAATTATAATTAAAATAATTGGAATCATCGCGACTTTTACAAATAAATCAAATTTTATTGGACCCAGATTTTTTTAAAATGTTATGTTTATTAAAAAAAAAAAAATAAATATGGGAGGTAATCTAATAAACCTGTCTTTTGGATTTAATGTTTAATAATATCAATACATATATCATATGTCACGTTATTAGTCGACAAAACTCTGCTTGAATCTCAGCAAAATTTCCTAATTAACCACTGTACTTTAGCTAATTACAATTCCACACCTTGAGGCTACAAAGAAAGGAAGTGAATTGGAATGAGAGTGAAGGGCAACAAAGCGCGAGGATCGACGCGCTCCAATGTCTGAAGATCGTTAAGTGAATTCATATAAAAATTCCTTAAATGTCGCATTATGACAAAACGGTCGTTTAGAGGCCGTCAGACACAGCCAGACAACATGAGCTTCTTTTTTATTCGTTTTTATGAAGAACTGAAGTCAACTGGAGTCTGTGCATTGTGGCATGGAAGTTTGCGTGATAAAAATGCTTAGCACACGGCACATTTTGTAAACATGGCCAACATGACTGAGGACTTTGGCAAAAACAAAAAACGAAAAACAAAAGCCAAAAGGCGAAAGACAACTCTCGATTCCTACCGATTCCCGACTTCAATTTTGCGACAACATATTTTGTTGTTTCTTTTTCGTATATTTTTGAAAAAATATTCCGCATTATTTTCGTTTCGTTTGCAGCTTCGGCAAAAGTCCCAAAACCAAATCACGAACATTTTCTGTCGTCGCCTCTTCCATTTAAAAATGTTTTTTCCTTTTCTAGTTTTGTGCTTTTGTTTTTTGTTAGGAAGTCTTTATGAAATATTTAATACACTTACAGAGGGAAACATGATATTGGCAGGTGCTTTAAATATTTCATAACAATTTTACTTTAATGAAAATTTCGATTTTGTATTGGTTTTCTTTTGAAAACTCACTTGAATGGCAGTGAAATGATCTTTAACTTTGATTGAAAAGAGACAAACTATTATAGAGTATTCACTTCAATAGAGGGTATCTTATCTTCGGTTCTTCAAAGCTGCTCGGGTTGTTCTTGTTGCTTTTATTTTTGGCATTTCTGTGGCTTTTGGTCATGAATCATGATTTATTTGAGTTTTTTTTTTACTTCTCGACTGCGCAGGACATTTTCACTTTGTTGTTGTTGTTGTTGCTGCTGCTGTTTTTATTATTGTTGGCATCCCAACTGCTGTTGGCTGCTGCTGCCGTATAAGCCAAGTTTGGTATTTAGACGGGCGGCGACAAAAATGGCTTAGTTTGTTGCACACGTTTTGTTTAGCTTCCACCGCTTGGTGGGAACTTTGCACCGCCGAACCACCACTGAATTTGAAGTTGTTGTTGTTGTTGTTGTCGTTGCTGTGTCTCTGTCTGTCTACGAGTTGCTGTTGCTGTTGGAGTTGTTGTGCCGGCAGCCGGCATAAATATAACCACATTCACAGTATGTTTGCATGTATTTCGTTAGTCGTGATTTGCAGTTGATTTTGTGCCACAGTTGTAACAGACGACGTCTCCCTCTCTTAAAGGCCAAACAAACGCAAACCCAACGCACGAAACAAAATTTAAATATTTAAAAATAGTCCTACAATGCTGTAGTTAACTACATGCCGAATAACTCAGAGCTGGTGCACGAGACTCAGGTGAATTTAATAGTTACTTCTCCACACAAGGAGCACCATGGATCTGTTAAGAAAAGAAAAGCCAATACAAATATTTTAGTAACTACTGAATAAGAGACTTACACTGAAACGAAGAAAAGATGAAGAATTTGCTCATATTAATTTGACCAGAATTCATAAATTTAAATGTTAAAAATTGAGTTCTAATGTCTACCAAAATGAATATTTCTATGTTTAAAATGCAATTGAAATAATTAAATGGAATCACTTGCTCGTAAATATACAAGTATGTATGTTTTTTCTGTCAGCATTCTAATATTTCCCACATTATTTAGACTTTTAAGTGCTTTACATTTATTTTCAATTGTAAATATATATAGGAATTTCGCATTTCTGTTTAAATTGGCTTTTGCCACAAAAGTGCCAGCAATTATTTAATTTTCACATTTATTAATTGAATGAAATTCAATCCATTCGAGCGTCCTTTTTGTCGAGGTTCCATTTTAATAGCTTCGAGCTGAATTCACGCTTGTTTCCATTTGCCCCACCGATTGCATGACTTCATATTTATGTTTTATTTTATATTTTTCACTTTTTGCTAGCATTAAACCGGATATTGTCAGCTTTGCCGAGGAGGCGTGTGGGCCAAACGTCAGTTAATTTGCCACGCCCCCTGTCGCTGCTTAACGTCCCTTCGGGCCGCTGCTTGTCAAACAAACTAAGCGAGTTTTAATTAGGTGATGAACAAAAATTGAATTAAACTTGCTACTTGCAGACGGAAATTAAAGAAATTATTGACAGTCTGTTAAAACGCAGTTTAAATAACAGACTTGATTCATAAGATATCAATATTCTTAATAAAATAGAATTATCTTTTAATTATAATAGAGTAATTTGTAATACAAACACTCAGCTATAAGCTTAAGTGAATTTAAATAAATTCACAATATTCAAGAAAGAGAATTACAACTTCGGTCTCATCTACTGTATCTGACTCACTCTGGAAGTCAATTAAAGGCAGATGACAGGGCTCTAAATTGGCCAAGTTAGCAGTTGTCGAGTATCAGTTTTCTGTTTACTGTTTTGCGCGTGGGAAAATCAATTACAGTGCCTTCAAGCGCTTGTAAATTAGCATATAACAGAAAAATAAATGACGTATGCGACATGTTGCCGGATGATGTTAATTCAAATCATTGGAACAAAATTAATTTTCACTCAAGAAAATTATTGCCTGCCAGGCATGGCCAATTGAATTTTCCATTTTCCGCTGGCATTTTCTACATTCTATTTTCGGTTTTTCATTTGCCATTTTCCATTTTTTACTTGCTGACAACAAGTTCGCTGCATATGTTTGGCAATTCTCGACCTGACTACGTGCCGCTTACCTTGTGCCATGTGGCATGTGGCATGCCACAGCAGTGCAGCCCACTTTCCAGCTCCACTCTTTACTCTCTTCGCAGTCCTTCGATCCAATTAAAGTCACACAATTGAGCCACTTACACTTAAAGAATTGCATTAAAAATCTTACTGTTGGCTGGGGTTTGGGTTATGGTTTTGGGTTCTGGTTCGGTTCACTGCTCTGGCAAACTTCCGTGTCTAGGACTGGGACCGAGACTGCGACTGCGACTGGTTCTACGTGCTTGGATTATGTGGCAGAGCTGTGAGAGAGTCCCTGGAAATTATGTTATGCATTTCACGTGCAACAAGTTGAAATCATAACAAGCCCAAGTTGCACTAAGAATAATACTTATATAACTGAAATGCAATGAAAATATTGAAAGAGCCGTTGTAGAAATTGAAAAAGCAAACCATTCTGTGTATTTGTGTGTGTGTGTGTGTGTATGTTAACAAGAGACAAATACATTTCCTGTTTCAATTTCATGTTGTAGTTGCAGTTACAAGTTTATTCTCATTAAAAAGAATCTTATCATGTTATTCTCTATTCGGGACAAAATGAAAAGTCTTCTTCAGATTGTCGGGATGAATTGTAATAAGTAATAAATATAAAATAAGTAATAATAATAGTACCATCAAAAAAATAAATAAATACTATGTGTAGTAAAAATAAATAATATCAAAATTAAAGCTTCCTCTACAGACAGAACACAAAAGTGAGTTCTGGCTTAGTAGGTCTGGGAATGTTGCTTACAGCAGTTTCCAAAAATAGTCTAGATCGATCAGTTCGGAGTGGGACAGTTGGGGAGGAGGTGCTAATTCTGGCCGGAGAGTAGTTTGAACTTAAGAACAAAATGGCTACGAGTGACAAGCTGCAGGTGTTTCCATCACGAGCCAATCAGGTGCTGATGAAGCAGCGAATTCTTGCCGCCAAACGTGGCATGGGTCTGCTGAAGAGAAAGCGCGATGCGATCGACCTGAAGCTGCGGGATCTGAAGCGCCAAATGGGCGACAAGGAGGAGTTTGTGGACAATCTGATGCGCACTGCGATATTCTCAGTGGCCAAGGCCAATCTGCTGGGCACGGACTTCAAGCCCGTGATTGTGGCCGACAGCGAGACGGGCAAGACCTTTCTACGCCGACGCATGCAGAAGATTGTGGGCATTGCCTTGAACTACTTTGAGCTGGAGGTCAACGAGGAGCTGGCCTTCCCCATGACCGGCCTCAGCTGCGGGGGGCAGCAGGTGCAGAGGGTGCGCCACAACTTCCTGGAGGCACTCCAGGCGATTGTCGAGTACGCGTCCCTGGAGTACATGCTGCGGATGCTGACGACGGCCTCGCATCAGACAAACATGCGAGTCAATGCCCTGGACTATGTGGTCATCCCCAGGCTGGTCAACACGCACAGCTACATCTGCGGAGAGCTGGAGGAATTCGAGCGCGAGGACTTCTATCGGCTGAAGCGATCGCAGGCCAAGCAACTGGAGGCCAAGATCGCCTTCACTGAACTCATCAGGACCAAGAACATGACGGACCAAGAGCTCCAGGATTACTTGAAGCGTGGTCGACCCGCCCATCCCGTTGCCGATGTCCACTTCGACTCCGACGTGTTCGAGTACAAGACGCTCGAGGAGCGGCTCCGCGAGGCCTACGTTCGCCGTTCCAGCCGGCGGGACAACGCCACCGAGGAGGCGAAGCTGGATCCTAACGTCAAGGCCTTTCTAGACCAAGTCGCCTTCCAGGCGGATCCTCGCGCCAGCAAGGCCAGTTTTATTTCCCTAAGCAGACGTGTCTTGAAAAGCCAGCCAGACTCATCAGACTCCTCGTCTGTGACTACAAAAACTGATTGATTTTAATCATATTTACCTGTAATATAAATATTAAATTATACGTTATTTTATCGATAAAACATTTATTTTTACTATAAGATGGACTAGCTAATAATTGAAACATAGAAATTATACGTTATTTTAACCATGATATTCTTATGTTATTTTAAATTTCATCAATTTATTAATTTTTATTATATATTTATTTATATATCTATTATTTTAAGAATCTTCTGTTAGACATTTGATTGAAGTAATTAGGCATTGACTTAACATTTCTATTTTTTTTAGTTACGAATTGGATATCAACAATTGACAATACTCGAAAATAAAGCAAAACATTTGACAATCCATTTTTAAAAGTGCAATTAGATTTCAGAACACTTGATTGTATCATTTGGAATGGTCATAAATTTCATTTAAGGACAAATAACCATCTAAAAGTGGAAGCTTCGGCTAGTTTTGCCTTATAAGTTGCTCGTTAGCCAACATTTCACCTGCCCCAGACGACAGCAACAGCAACAGCAACTATGCGGCACATGCAACATATGCTACAGAAACAAGGAAAACTATTCAATGGCAGGAGACAACAGCAACAGCAACATCTACAGCAATTGCTGCAATCCATTGCCAGTGCGTCTTTTGTGTTGACAAATGCATATTACAAAATGCAACTGGCCATAACAAAAGGACGTCTATTACGACACATGATAAAGAGAAGGGGCTGAGAAGGGGAGTTAAGAGACAGCAGAAAAAAAAAGTAATACACACACACACACACAGACACAGAAAACTCATAACACAAATATTGTAAACATGCAGCAGTTTTTTTGCTCTTGTTGCTGTTGTAAAGCCTGCAACACAAAGGCTTACAGCAGCAACAACAACGACAATGTCGACGACGACAACTTGCAACGTGCGCTGCGGTGAACTCACGTGTTAGACAAAACAAAACAAAAACAAAAATAACAGCAACAACAATGCAGGCGCAATGTAGAAAAAAATATGTATATAACAACAAAAAATAAACAGCTGCAACAATTGGCAGCAGCAACAACAACAAGGAGGAGAAGAGCTTGCAGCATCGGTCGCACTGTGGCAGCAACGGTAGCACCAAATAATAAAAGGATGATAGTCAAAGTTTAATGACAGTTCAAATGATGTTGCCGCCGTTGCAGTTGCTGCTGCTGCTGTTGTTTTTGTTGCTGCTGCTGCCGTTTGCTGCATTACTGCACTTTGCAATGTGCCGGCAAACAAATGCATGAGGTAGCATTCAAATCACGGCTATTACAACTATTACGTATGATACGTATTTATTTATGGCTTTTATGACAAAGAAAATAAAGTTATAGTTAATTTTCAAACTTTTCAAAGTAAGTTTAAAGTTGCTGGAAAATAATTAAATATTTTTAAAAATTAATCCACTTTTTTTACTTACTGTCTGCATTAGTTTGTTAATTTAAATTATTTTTATTACAATACCAAAAAATAAAGATGTACGCAAATGTTTTATTGTTCAAACAAAGAAATTTATATAAATCTGTCATTCAGTTTAATAATTTATAATTAAAGCGTATCAAAATAACTTCAAATATGAAAGGAAATAATTAAATATTTAAAAAACGATAATGCTTCTTAAGCTTACTGATCGCATAAATATTTATTTTTAACTCTTTTAAAATAAAGCAAATACAAATCGGTAATATATTTTTTGCACAAAGAAATTTATGTATTGCAACGCACGAATCCCTGCAATGTAATTCCTTCATTTACGTTCTTATTCAAATAGAGTAATCCAGTTTCGTTGTAAAAATCAGTTGCATTTTGCATGTTTGATTTCATTTCAGTTTTTTTTTTCTTCTGTTCACATTTTTCCCATTGCGCTGTGTTGCCATTGATATTATTATGATGGTTGCAGGCACAGAGAAGAGGCACAGGCACAGGCAACATGATGTTGCAACATGCGCTTGAACATAATAAATTTTTATGCATGATTTCTCACATTGCATGTGATGGCTGCCACTTGATGTGCCTGCTGCTGTTGCTGCCACATGGGGCGTATGCGCATTCAACGAACGAACGAACGAACTCCGAAAGAGAAATGTGCATTTTAAATATTAAAGTAATTTATGCCAAACATACAAATAAAGTACAAATCGTTAAATATTTAACAGGTTTTGAGCAACACACATATAAATAGGGATTTTTATTTTAGTTGAGACCCAATTTCGCATTTTTCACATTTTGCAATAGAAGTCATTAAAGTTTCACCCAACACTAAAAGTGACAGATCGAAATGGAAGAAATGCCTGGTGCTCTACTCGTAGAACGCCAAGATCAAAAGGCCAGACAGAGACATCAAATGGAAAATGGAAAATGCAGACACGGTGTTAAAACTATGCCTTCAATACACAGTGGGTGAAATTGAAGAAAAACATCTCACAATTTGAGTACATATTTGTAACTATATCTAAAATAGATATACTTGTATTAGAATATAATTAAACCGTCTTATTTATTAATTTATGTTTATTTTTTTATATTTTTTTTAAATTTATTTATATATTTATTTGTTTATTTGCTAATATGTTATTTGTTAATTTATAAATTATTTTGTTTATTAATTTAAAAATTTATTAGTTAATTTATTTATTTAATTTATTAATTTATTAATTAATCAATTAATTGATTTATTTATTATTTTATTTATTTACATCTATCTATTTATCCATTTTAATTATTTATTAATTTATCAATTTATTAATTGAATTACGTTTATATTTATTTTTTTGTTTATCTATTATAATAAGCTATAAAATAAATCTTATAAATATTTTATGCTTGAAAAAGTGGCTTAAAAGCATAAATGTCCAAATGAAGATATATTCGATGATTGATAAATTTTGTAAGATTGTTATTCAATGCTCTCTAGGTATATTTAGTTTTCGTGTTAATTAAAAGAATTACGTTTGCAATTCACACGGAATCATCAATATGATTAATCGATTGAAATGATAGTTAACTAATTGGGCAATTCTGTGAAATTAGCTGCCTGCCTACCATTGTACAGTACAGAGCTGAGAAAGAGCAACTAATCTCTGACAGCTCGTTATGCCAAATGCTGAAACCAATGCCCGGGAAATGCCTAGTGAATTTTCCCCAGCTATAACTTCATCATCATTTGTCGGCGACTCTTTTAAGGGAAAGTGGGGCGGCGTGGGGAGAGGGGGAAGGGGGTATCAAAACACTCATAGACTTGTTCAGCTTGTACATATGGAAAGATGATTTAAGAGCTCATGTTGGTCGTGCCGATCATAATGCGGATGTGGCTGATGCTGATGCTGATCACTATATAGGCCTGGGCATTATAAATCGCCCGGCACTTGTGCATTATGCCAGCTCAATCATTGGAACTGCCCCTCCTTCCCTTTGCCTCCCTCTAAGCACCATACTCATGTGCCGTTTGTTTGTGTCTCTGGTCGAGTACATTCATTGTGCAGCAGTTTAATTGCAAAATCACATTAGCATAAATTTGTTAAGAACATTTTGAAGTGAAGATATGAACAGAGTGCAGAGAAGACGCCCCCTGCTGTGGTATGTGGAGGGGGTTGAGGGATGGAATGAAGAAGGAGTTGGAGAGAGTAGAGTGCAGAGGATTGGCACAATGACATTAATAAGCAATTATAAAACAGAAAATAGCAACTGCAAATTACGAGTACTTCAAAAGGCTAAAAGCCAGGGCAGTCCCCCTCTGTCTGACAGTATATCTTTCTCTCTCTATCAGTATATCATCATCTACAGCCTCTCGCTGTCATATATACAAATATAACTTCATAGAGCCCTGTGAATGCAAAATGACCTCCAGTTACTTCTGCTTCGACGTCTCTCTATGTCTATCTCTCTATATCTATATCTGTATCTGTATCTATCTCTATATCTTTATCTATGTCTGTCCCTCTGGCTGACATTGCACTCTTATAGCTTCAAGTGACTTCATTCATGGCATGTCCTGAACTTCCTCTGTCCTTCTCTTCTCCTGTTTGCTGTTGATGGACAAGCTAAAACTGACGCCGACACGACAATGAGTTGACTGTTTAATGTCTCAACTACAGTACACTGCGAGGAATGAGGGGCTTGTCTACTAATGCCTCTACCACTACCAACAATTTCGCAAAAACAAAAACAAGAGCAAACCTTTATTAGCAAAAAGTTTCGTCTGTTTTTGTGTCTGAGCCAAGAAAAAGAGCCGCTGGCTGCGTTTGTCCAATAGACGAAAAGGGTTTCTATTTATTAGCCAACTGAGTTTCAGTCATTGTGTGTTTTGTTTCTAGCCATAATAGAGAGGGCTAAGAGCAGATTAGGCCAGGAGTCTGTCTGGGAACTGCGATCCAGGATTGTCGGCTTAGCTGGACATTGGAGAACGAGAGAGTTGAGTAAGAAAAGACTTCACTGAGTAACTGTAACTGACTCCCAAATGTAAATGTATGCACAAGAAGTGGCTTATTATGTTGCAGCTTAAGGAACAAAAGTCGTGCTAATTTGTATAACTCATCTACATATCTGTGGCAGTTGCAACATGGAGTCATAGTTACTTGCAGCACCGCAACTATCTGAGAACTGAGAGTCATGTTGCATGCATTACGCAACATTTGGCGTTGCCACAACAACACGCTGATTATTGCTGATAATGATGGCAGTTGTACTCGTAGTCGACAGTCCCCCCCCCCCCCCCCACAGCGTGTGGCATGCAACGTTGACAATGCAACTGCACTCGACTTTTTGCCAATTTGAAAATGAAAATGGCCAAAAACGAAAACACAAACAGCAGCAGCAGTCGCAGCTCCAGTTTTAGATAGAACCGAATACAGCCATAGATATGAGCGACAATTAAGTGTTTGCCGCATAATGATGTTGCCGTTTTTACAGCAACCAACAACAGCAGCCAACAACAACATTCAGCATGCAGCATGTGGCAAGCAGCGCAGTTTGCAGTCGCAGCAACTTTTTATCGACATTAATACACGTCGAGTCGTCGCAAATATGCAGAATGCTTTTTGGGCCAGAGCATTGCGGATGCGAATGCGGATGCGGATGCGGATGTGGATGCGGCAGTTTGCCCCGTTTTTGTGCCCCCAATTGTTGCAGCCGCATTGCCTAATGACACAAGTTCCCTCTGACAGTCTATTTCAACTAACTTTCGAGACTCTTCATAACTTAGACAATGATCCATAAAAATCTGACAATTGGTAGAACATCTTCGCAAAATGAAAACAGATTTAAAATATTAAAAATATTTTGCAAGGAAATCACTTTAGCTTGTAGTAAAATGTAGAAATATAAGAAATTATCAACTGCTTTAAATTGACGGTAAATAAAAATGAAGTAAATAAAAGTTAAGCAGAAATAGTAGGATAGGAA
Source organism: Drosophila subquinaria (assembly GCA_037043405.1). NCBI lineage: Eukaryota > Metazoa > Arthropoda > Insecta > Diptera > Drosophilidae > Drosophila > Drosophila subquinaria. The sequence goes on from JBAMBL010001695.1 coordinate 195,105, forward strand.
TAAAAAACTTCAAAAATGACAATGACATTTTGTATTAAAAAGAAATCAATAGATTCCATATTTCATGAAGAATTTCGCTTGAAATATGAAGACATAAGAAAATTTAAGGAATTGTAATTTTCATTTTCATTCGCTGTTTAATCAAGAAAAGAATAGCTATAATAAATTTGTTATAGAAGTTTTGTGTTATCAATGAAACTATAAGATTTCAGTCAGTAATCAAGTCAGGCAATCTATTAATCTATTGTAGGCATTTTGTTTGAACAAGTGTAATTTCAAGTGTTTTGTGGGCTCGTTTTTTCTAGGAGCAACTTTTTGGGGTTGTATTTTTTTGTTAACGCTGCGGCGCCTTGAGAAATATGAAGCCATTTTGGGCTGCCAGGGGGCCCATTAAAAATTCGATAATATTTTGTTAACAAAAATTAAAAAAGGCACAACTAGAGTGGGGGATATCTGAGGGGGATATCTGTTACTGCCACTAGGCTGACCATTTTGATTGAAAATCCAATCTGCTGCGTCTGAGTTTGAGTTCGAGTTCGAGTTTGAGTGGCTCACATGTGCAGTTCCCACAGCAATTAAATTTGAACACAGGACGCAGGATAACACACACAGGACATCGAAAAGATGAAAAAAACGGAGATTGTACTCGTCGTAGAGGAGAAGTTGACATGCTCAGCAAGCAAACAAACAAACAGGGCTGGATGAAAAAAGAGGCAGCCAAAAGACAACCGCAGACATGCAACGACAACAACAACGACAACAGGAACGGGAACAACAACTATATTGAGTCGCACATATGGGCCCGCCTACCAAAACAGGACAACGCAGCCAGGACAACGACAGGATAACACTCAGCTGCTTTTTGGGCATTGGAGGAAGACATCGCAACAACCACAAAGCGACGCCAACTTCTACAGTTTTTTTTGTGTGTTGTTATTCGATGTTGTTGTTGTTATTGTTGTGCTGTAGTCCTAGAAATAACAACTGCAAACTAAAAAGGACAACGGGCATACAAATAACATTAAGCCGGCGAAATCAGCAAAAGGCAAAAGGACTCGACTGCCAATGCCAATGCGGGCCATGTGGCCCCGGGGCCAAAACCAAAACCAGGACCACACTATCGAGCCAAGCCATCGTCTTTACAGACAGCCAAAAGGACATCATCAGCAGCAGCAGCAGCCACAGCCACAGTCACATCGAGTCCATAGAAGGTGAAAGCGCTCCACAGAGCCATGACAATGACAATGTGAATACCCCTGCCCCCTAACCCTCATCCCCCCATCCCCCTGTTCATCCTCTTTCTTCCTATCTTCCTCCCGCAACCGGTGTGTGTGACACAAAACTGGCATTAGGCAAGGATTTGCCTTGATTATGGACAGCAATGGGTTTTCGCTTTAGCCATTTTCAAATGAAATGAAAAGACAATGAAAGGTTTGTCCACATTCTCTTGTCCACACCCCTTGTCTTTCCTCCTTCCTTTCCCTGCCCTTCGATACCCAATAAGTAGATAATGCCATAAAGAGCCCAATTTCAGGTATAACGTTGCGCCTTTCAAGTTTTTTTTTTCTGTTTTTCACCTTTTAACGTTGTTGCAGGCATTTTTAAAATAAAGCTAATTACAAAGCATTACTTTGAATTCATGTGTAAGGAGATGTTAGAAAATATTTTGAAGTAACATTTAATAATGCGAGAACTTCTAAATAAAATTGTATTTTCAACAACTATTCTGTGATTATCGATAATAAGTATTGAATTGAAATTTTGGCTATCAAGTTAACTTAAAATTTTTCTAAGCAGTAATAATTTTTCTAAGTTTAGTAATATATAAAATTGTATATGATATACAATTTAATGTTAGTTGTATTTCATTATACAAAATTTTTACAAGGAATTGGATTAAATTATAATTTTTTCCTAAGATTTTTCGCTCTTACTTAAAACCATTCAACATTTTAACATTTTATTACCCATAAACAACATTTGGAACTCCGTGTTTTTGAGAAGTTTTCCAGAGTTCATCATTAGCATTTGACATAATGTAGATTGTTTCGGGCTGGCATTGGGAGTTAAGGGAACCATCGCTTAAGAAGCCATTCACATTCACTGGCTGCGAGGCACTTAAAAATATATTTTATTATTAATTCATTAGGCATTTTTTAATGGGCAGCATATTTCAGTTGTTTGTAGTTATGTTTCTCTGTCGAGGCTGGCAGTTTAATTGTTAATTAGTTTAATGTGCGATACAGGCCACATGGCACCCAGAGTCAAAGCAGATCCCTCCCAAGTTGCCACTGCCTCCCTCTGGAAGACAGACGGACAGACATTCGAAGACTCGAAGTGTCGCACAAGTGTCGCCCCCAGTCAGACTATTTATTGGACGGTTCTAATTGAGAGTGCGTTGAATTGGAAACCACAGAAATAGGTCTGACTGTCTGTCTGTCTGTTCCCTCTGACTGCCTGAAAGTTATCGTGTCCACGTACTGGGCCCGCCCACTCAGTCAGGCCATAAAAAAGCCCGGCTAATAATTAAGAAACGTCGCACTCCCTCTGCCTCCCATCTCCCACATCCCCTCTCTCCTGCTCCACGCAAATGAACATAAATGGGCGCAAATTGTGTCGCCCTCGTCCCTCTCTCATCCCCCCTCCCACCCCCTCTGGGGTTTCGGTTAGGGCGTGCTAATCATAAAAAGAAATACAACGAAAATTATGAATTTGTTTGGCGTAATTTTACGAACCGCCCAAGACACAGAATGGGCAAGAAGAAGCAGCTGAAAATAATATAACAATATTGGAAAACCCAGCGAACGGTGCTGCCAATAATGACCCAATTTTGTGCATCAAATTTATGTTTATTCCCTTGCTTCAGTATCTTGTTTTCTTTCTCTCTCTCTCCACTTTTCTTTTCTTTACTTTTCTCTCCTATGTTTTTTTCCTCTGGCAGCATTTTCCAATATTAATATGTATAAAAATTAACGGTGGAACAAAAATCGTTTGCGTCGCATAACAAGAAAATTACTTTTTAATCTTATGAGTCATTAGAAGACATTCTTACCATAATGCTCGCACAGGGGCAGGGGAGTGTGTGTAATGCGAATGATAAAGCCAAAGATGCTACTTAACTCCAATTCAAAATTTAACCAAAGCTGCCTCACTCTTTCCATTTTTTGGGGGCAGCTCTTTGTTTAGTCGCGGTCTGAGTTTTAGTTATGGGCTTTGAATTGGGCTCGGTTCGGATCTGGGAATGGAAATGGGAAAGCCAGACGGCTAATTTGGTTATGTGTGAACTTTTGTTAACGCTTAGTTAGAGCTGATAACTGGTTGGAGTTGGCCTATGGAAATGGAGCTGTCAGTGGCAAAAGGTGTGACCAGCTCGCAGTTATCTGCCACTTATGGGACATTTGACCAAAACAAAGTTGACCAACTGATTAGTTGGGAATATAAAACTACAGCTCTTAACGAGTCGTAAACTAGACTTAATTGCGTGATCTATTAGTTGATAATATTCTAGCTCACAATACAGAATAGATGACATACATTTATTGGAGTATTTCTTTCAGTAACTTAAATAAAATTAAACTAAAAATCACGTTAAAATGTTTGAAAATTCTTTCTTCAATAAATTTATACTTTAATCCATTACTTATTTTATTTACTTTAGTAAATGCAGTTTAAAACTTTGTTAAATATAATAAAGTAGCTCTTTGATCTTTAGATTTTATTTATTATTACCACAAAATACCATTTAAAATTAGACAAAGCAATCGGATTTCCCTATATCATGCTAAGATTATCAGATACCTTTTCTTTCTACATCCATAGCTCAAACCTCAAGATTTTTGCGCATTCAATTTGCAACATGGGGGCATGTGGCACATGAATCTCTGGCCCCGAGTGCCACAATGTTTCCGAGCGACCTTTGACATGCAGCTGTGCATGTAGTAAATGTATCTCCCTCTCTCTCTCTCTCTCTCTGGGTCTCATTCTCTGTGTGTGTTGCCATATGCCACATGTCATGCGCCCCGTAGAAAACATGTCACTGCCCATTTTATCCTTGCTTCCTGCCACCTTTTCCCTGACTTTTGGCTATGGGTTCTGGGATGGTGATTCTGATTCTGTTTCTGGGTTCTGGTTCAGTCTCTTGGCCACAACACAATGACACAAAAACCCAAAGCACATAAAAGAAATTAATCAGATTTTTATTTAAACGCCCATCCATGTCTCTGTGTGTGTGTGTATGTGTGTGTATATGTGTGTTGTGTGTTGTTGTTGTCCATTGTCCCTAACAAAACCTCCAAATCTCTCAGCATTTTGTGTGCAATTTTTGTCAACATGTTTCCCCGCACAACATTTTGCTTTTTGTTTAGCCTTCTTCTCTATTCCTCTCTCTATCTCTACCCCTATCTCGCTCTCTCCCTCTCTGTTTTTGGTATTATGCTATCTAACACTATCGCCAACAGTCGCCGGTTCTTTCAATGCCCAAACTCGCTGTCAGTTTTCTGTGGAATTTTTGGAAACCCTATGAATGATTTTAGCAGATTTTTATATTTTCACAGTGCCATTGTATAAAAACTGGTTGCGTCCAGCCAAGCGGCCATCCATCTCTAAGCATCTATTGCGATCTATCTACTCACACACACACACACACCATTTACACACACTCACGTACACTTTCGACATTTATCCATGCGTCTCTATCTCTCTGGCCTTTGGTTCGTGTGGTTAGTTTGGTTTTGTCATTACAATTGTTTGCGTTCTCCACCATTCAATGAACGTCCTTTGTTGTTAAGGACTTGCCACAAAAGGAGTCGTCACAGAGCTGAGGCAACTATCTACAAAAAGTTGCGAGTTGTTGTCCAACAAAACAACAACTTGCTGTGTTGTGTGTGTGCAATCGAGTTAAGGGCTGAATTTTTCATAGTTAGGGTTAGTGTTTTGCATTATGCATGGAGAAAGAATTGCATAAAATATTTGTAGAATAATGTTGTAAATAAATCACATAAGTAGCGGAGGAGTTCAGACATCAGAATTTGTTCAGCACTTCTCAGTCTCTGGAATATCACATTTTTCCACTCATTTTTAATACTTTCAATAAAGTGTTGTTCATTTGTCTCCTAATAACTCTTTTAATTATTTCATTTCAACTCTTAATTTTCACTTTATTCTTAGGATTTCTTAAGCATTTCACTTGCCATTTTATTTTTCATTTTTTCCTTCTTTGGATTATCTTAATATTTTCCACTTCATATTTTTTACCATTTTGATTTTGGTCTTCGCTTGATTATTTTCTGCACATTTTTTAATGCCTTCTTATTATTTTCGTACTCGTACTTTCATCTACATTTTTGGCTTGTTTCTCTCATTAAGCAGCTTTTATACCTGATGGCTTCTCCATATAATTATCTCTTGTTCTCTTTGCTTATTTAATCCTCCCATTTAGTTTGCCATTTTCACTCAGACTCTCATCTTATCTTGTCTAGTCTAACTCCTATTATTATTTTCTTTGCTAAATTGTCGCTGCGTTTATTGTTGTCGAAGGAAGTTTTTCTGCTTGCTCACTTTCTGCACTATTTTGCAGCACATTGCACCACAGAATGATGGCAAATGTGTTTTTAAACCGAACCTTGCCAAAAAGCTGTAGATTCTCACTTATTTTACAGCATATTAGTTATGTGCCATAAACAAGATGCGACGGCCACAGCGGCGCCATTGAGCCAGCCAAGCACAAAATTAGGGTTGCCTTTAGGGTTGCCCCAGCCGCAGGCATCATCAGCATTATGAGCAACCTGCGACAACTTGCAAAACACAAACCAAATTGTTCAATGGCGCCGCAAAAATGACCAAAATGCGATGCCAGCAAACGGAAGGAATGGCGAAACGAAGGCGCCGCCGCCATTTTATTTGCAGCACTGCCACTTCCGGCCGCCATTTGCACAGCCACCCGCCCCCTCCTCTTCTGCCCGGCAATGGTACCTAGGACTTCTGTCATTTCTGCAGCAGTGGCGAGCCAAAAAGCTGCAAATTGATGGCGACTGGCGCGCATTCAAAACGCTTTCATTATTGTCATAAGCTGCGGCGACATCGTCGTCTTCCTCTTCCTACATCTTGTTGTCGCTGAGATAGCGCTGAAAAATTTTCCAGCGTACTTTTCGATTTCCGCTACGTAATATTCAAGTGATTACCAAAGCGATCCAACCAACCTCCTCCTCCACAGGAAGCAACAAAGTGTGCTGGCAACTTTTCTGCTGACATGCGCTGATTTCATCCTTGGACTCGCCTCGGACTTTCTACCGAGCGAGCTCTGCCCGCATTATTATACCCTATCGTCGTAGGCATCTTGGGGGTATTGTAAACCAGCTGAAAACATATTTAAATTCACTATTTACTAAGCTCTTTAATCTTGTAAATAATAAGTACGTGAGTAATCCATATTTTAGTTTATTTCATACTAATATTTAGTATTTATATAAGTAACTTAGCTTGTTAACTATCAGTCCAGATAGTTTCATAGGAATACTTTAGTCAATACAAAATTTATAATTTTTTTTTTGTTTTTAGATATGATTGCAGGTCATATTCAAGTCGACTCTGAATTTGTTGGTTGTTTGTGTTGAGTGTTTCGGACCTCGGCGGGGTTCAATGACAAAGTTTACTACCACTAGGTATTTATAACTATTATTTATGTAGACCCTGGACCTCTCTTGCTCCATTTTAAATGCTCACTGATGCGCAACGAATTTCTTAATGGTGCAATTTGGCGTTTTATGTCTGAAGTTTAGGCGAAAGGCGATTTCGGCAGTCCGAAGTAGATGGAAGCGCAGGGAAGAGAGGAAAGGGGAACTGCACCATTTTTGATGTACGCTATCGCTACGTGCATAAACTTTTTGCAAACAATTATGGCTAGAACCGATTCCTGAACCAAACCGAACCGAGCCGCCTGGCAGACGACCAAACCAGGCAGAAAACTCCCGATTCCGATTGCGTCCCCCCCTCGATATTTGCCATTTTTCATTAAATTCATGGTGTGATTTCCGCGACGCTTTTTGGCTTCCGGCAAAAGTAAACAGTAATCACAATTTTTTGTGCCCATCGAGTTGTCAATTTGAAAATATGCTCCGTAGTAGTCGTGCTATGATAGCGGGTGGTTCCCGAATCGAACTGGCACTTAAATTAAACCGCAAACGGAAAAGAGTCGTGTGAGTAATCGCAGTGAAAGCAATTCGGTTATATATTTAATTTAATAAAAATGTACAGTGGTTTATTCTTTGAATTTATTTGATATGACTTTCAGTTAAGCAAAATACAACCATTTTAAAAAGTAGAGAAAGTTTTATTTTATTACTATATAGTTTACTGTAATAAAATCAAACTAATTAAGAAAAATTTACGTTTTTAAATTTTATTTAATTGAAAATTTGCAGCTATTTATATTTATTTCCTATATCAAATTATAAGTATAAGCTATTTAAATGTAAAGAAATTAAAGTAAATAAGAAAAACACTAAAAAAAAAATAAATAATATAAAAAACATGTTGGAAATTAAGTAAATTTTTAACTTTTATTCAAAATGTCCATTAATCTAGATTTGTTTTCGATATTCATGCGCCCATCTCTAGCAGAACAATGTATGCTGGCTGGGGGGGGAAATAAAACTGAAACTCAATTGATAAAATCAATAAACTCGACGCCGACAAAAAATCAAGTCAAATATCGAATGTTTTGCATACGCGCGTTGTGTATTGATTAAAATTCAGTGGCGTGCCCAAAGGGGGTCGGTCAAGCATTTAATGGATAAAATTCTTCTGACAATAAACTATTTTGACACCTTAAATCATAACGGCAAATTTACAAGTGTGTGTGTGTGTGTGTGTGTGTATTGTGTGTGCATGGGGAATATGAATATGTTGTCATAAAGAATGAAAATTAATTGAAAATGCATTTTGTGTGCCATTGTCTTCAATTAATTTTCATTTCAATCATTTTCGATAGCAACCAAACAAATTGTGTATGAGGAAAAGAGAGAAAATCTTTAGAGTTATTTAAAGAAATGTGAAAACTTAAAGCTGTAATATATGGAATGGAATATAAAGCATTTAAAGATTATAACAGTAAGTGAGTAAGTGAGGTCAATCAGAATGATTGATGGCTAATCGTTTATCATCTGATTTTGTTTAATTTTATCTAATATGCATTATTCAATTCATGTTCAATATTTAAGCTAAGCTCCATTAAATTCGAATTGCATTTCATTGAAATAAACAATTCTCACATATCATTTGTCTTGATTTAACATTGTTGGCCAAGTAAAGCATTTAATTTATGCTCCGTTTAAATGCATAATTGTCCCATAACTAGTTGAAATAACACAGTTCCATTTAGGATGCTCGATTGTTTGTCCTGTCTCCGCTCTTCAATTACCAACTTGACATAATGTATTCAAAACCTTTAATGTAATTAATGCTGTTTGTTTAATGAAAGTTGTCTGAGCACCAAAGCCTTTCAAACACACACAAACACACACACAATCACAAGGACATTTGCCAGGATTCTCATCATGTGCATGTTCTGAGCATGCAGCCAGGACATTGCGTACTGAAATGCTGTTACTTTTGTTGTTGCCAGTCATGTAGCGGACATGCAACATGCAACAGCAGCAACAACAACAACTACAACTACAACAAGAGCAACAACATCTACACAATATGCTGTCTCACGCACCGTTGCTGTATTTGGAGTTCAGCTTTTCGGTTACGTTTCTAATCATCGACAACTGTCCAGGCCATAGATTTGGCATCCTGTCCGTCCTTCCGTTTGTCTCTCAGTCTCTCTGTCTATCTGTCTGACTGTGTGCCTGCCTGCTGCCGTATTTGACCCCGATGGGGTCCCGTGCCGTGGGCTCTAATGCGCTAAAGTGCTTTTTCGTAAAAACAAGTTACACTTTGCAATTTGCACTAAATCCCACTTGGCTGTGGCCGGGGATCACTCCACTGGGTCGATGGTGCATACTACATATAGGCAGAGTTGTCCTATCGTCCGTTCTCTTGCCTCCCTGGTCCCTTCCCCTCTGTTCTCTACTACCTCCTCTTCCTGTTCGGTGTCTCTGTTTCTGTGTGCCTGTTTGTGTGCAAATCCTTTGGCCGTTGCGTGGCAATTAAAAGGGATTTTCATGGCTAAAACGTATTTATTTTACACACACACACACACACACTCACACACATACACACATGTGAGCTTCCTGTTCTATCCCCACGCCCTCACATTTAGCTCACTTAATATTTGATTTTTGATTTGTGGTCTGTTGTTGTATTGTGTGCTTTGTGGGGTGAGCAGGAAGGCAGGAAGTTCAGGGGAAGAGAGGGCAGGTCGTTGAGTTATTGGAATGTTGGTAAAAGGAGAAAGGGGAAGGGGAAGGGTAAGGGGATTGTGGTGTAGTCAAGTACTCATATTAATTACTATTGATTTTAGTGCTCTGTGCGCGTTAATGAAATTGAACTACACGCTATAAAACTGCCACGCCCCCCAACACTAACTAACAGCAACAAAAAATCAATAAATTGAACGCAGTGGCACAAGTCGTATTTTTTTTTAAGCGGTGCATTGAACTTGTAATTTCAGCAAATATCCAAAAACTATGAGCAAAGTGATTTAAATAAACGAGTTGATAATTTGATAAATAATATTTGTGATGATATTAAGTAATACTATAAATTAAAGTGATAAATTATGGTGATATAACTTCCATTTTACACGTTCTAAAAATTAGATGTTAAAAAAAAAGAAAGATAGCTGACAAATAAATACTTAATGGCTTACATTTTTCAGAAATGTTTTTGATAGCAATAGTGTAAACATCGCATCGCGTTGGCAGCCCAATCTGTTAATCGAACAGAATGTTAAAGTTATCGATATGAAATAATTCGATAGAAGAAGAAGAAGAGAACTGGCACTGGTGAAAGACAGAACAGCAAGAGACATTAATTTTATATTTTATTAATAAATATTCATTATCATTTAAATCGGAGCATTTATTCACTTGGCTTGGATTCTCGCACGAATCGCCTGACAGGAGCACCAGTAGTGAAGCCAGTGTCTTTCAGTTCAGAAGTGAGATAAGTGATGCGTTCGCCTATCCGAAGAGCAGCATAAACGCAGTCAAAGAAAAAACGTCGGCGTACCAGGTTTGCAATGGAAAGAGTTTCCACGGTCTAGGTGACCAAAGAGATTGCAAATTGGGATTGGTTCCTTGGTCTACGTGGCAGACGGTTTTGGATTTGGATTATTAAGTGTCGGATGTGTTCTGGCAGCTTAAGAAGTTTTTGCGCAGCGTCGGCATACATACACAGAAAGTGCTTGTATGTATATGTGAATTTCAAGGGAATTTCACAATTCGAAGAAATAGCAACAACAAATTGCGTGAGAGAACGCACGAGCAGCCATTGCAGATTTTTGATTTATACAGGGTGTGTATTTCAAGTGAAGAAAGATGCAGAAAATAGCAGAATTGAAAGTGGATCAATTGAAAGTTCTTTTGAGACAAAGAGAATTAGCGACAGGAGGTTCGCGCAGTGATTTGATTCTACGATTGGTGGAATTTGAACAATCAGAGGAAATAGAGATGCCGCATGCATCAGGAGATCATGCAGGTAAAGCAGTAATAACACAGTTGCAAAGTGAAATGCAGCAGTTGAAGGAAATGATGACGCAGTTAATCAATCAGCAAGCAGCTAGTACAAGCACAGGAGCTAGTACAAGCTCAGCAGCAATCGAGCAGGCAGCAGCCATTGGAAACACGTTGGATGCAGCTAATGAGAATATCCGACTTAGCCAATTCAACGCGAACACGAGACAAGCATCGGTAAAGGAAATTGCCAGAACCTTACCAGAATTCGATCCGAGTGACAAAGACGCTATTTCAGTAGAGCAGTTTATCGATCGTGTCGATAATGTCATTAACGCATACCAGTGGGAGGATAAATTCTTATTACTCGCCATATATTCACAGCTGAAAGGTGCAGCTAAAATGTGGTTCGATTCGTCGCCAGTTGTGCATATCTCATGGAGAGCATTTGCAAACGCCCTGCGCGATGAGTTTGGAACAACACCAGATGAAGCCGAGATTCACTATGCGATGACCAATGCTATCAGACGGGCAAAAGAAACAGTTAAGGAATATTGTTTTCGTATGTCAGCCTTAGGTGTACGATACAATATAAGCGAAGCAGCAGTCATAAGATATACGCGTTCAGGATTACAACACCGTGAGCTTCAGCAGAGTATCGCAGCAATTAAGTTCACGACAATGAAGCAAATGAGGGATACCGCAGATGAGTATTTCGCTAATCGAGGAAGATTACCAAACGTAAGACATGATCCAGTTAGACGCAACAATACCGATCAAATGCAAGAAACTGAAGCAAAGGAAACAAAGCCAAAAGAAAATCTGAAGTGCTTTAATTGTGGCGAGATGGGACATTTCGCAAATGTGTGCCCGAGCCCACAGAAGAATCCTCGTTGCGGAAAATGCAAGAAGTTCCATGGAAGCAATGAGAGCTGCAAACCACCAGAAGCTAATGTTCGACGCATGGGTGCGGAGAATAGAGACAAGTGGTTCACCAAAGAAATAGTCGTGCAGTCGAAGCCGTATAACGCATTCATTGATACGGGTAGCCAAGCAAGCATCGTTCGCAAATCAGTAGCTCAAGGAATCAGTGCTGATCGACGCAAGTGCCCTATCCAGATGAAAGGTATTTGTGGTGGCACACGAATACTAAATGAAGCTATTATTGTGGATATAGCCATTGATGACATGACAACAACAGCACAAGTATACATCGCAGAAGATGAACTACTTCAAGAAGATTTCTTACTCGGACAAGATGTCATGGTCAACACGCACCTCACGCTAAAGTTTGAGAATGGGCAAATGAATTTTGAAAACAAACGAGTATTGCAAAGTCCCATAATTAAAACTAATGCATTTTCTAAACTTCTTCTCAACGTAGAGAACGATGACGACAAAGCCAAGTTAAGCAATCTACTGGAGACGTATGCCGATGTCTTTTCAACTGGGTTGGAGGGAATCGGGAAAACAAGCATCGTAGAAGCCAAGATTTGTATTGAAGAAGGCAAAGTTGTTTCACAAGCACCGTATCGTATACCAGAGCCCAAAAGAGAAATTGTCAGCCGAATGATCGATGAGCTATTACAGCGTGACATAATCAGTATGTCTACATCCGAGTACGCCAGCCCTATTGTTCTCATCAAGAAGCAGAACGGAGGTGATCGCTTGTGTGTTGATTAGCGCCGTCTCAACAAGTGCATGAAGAAGGAAAACTTTCCAGTTCCAAATATCGAAGAGCGCTTACAGGAAGCCAAGCTGTTCAAATATTTAAACCGTGCACCACAAGAGGAAGCACATGAGTTAGACACAGCCAGTTTGAAGATAGGAAAGCTAATCATTGACGAAGCAGACTGGTTGTTCGCTATACAGCTACAGGATAAGAAGATCCAGACGATAATCAACAACATGAAATCCCAACAGAAAATCGAAGACAACGAATACGTGATCGAGCAAGGACGCCTGTATCGTAAAAACGAGAGCAAACTACTATGGGTCGTGCCTAAGCAGCTACGCTATCACATTCTTCATGAATCACATGACAAAGCAGGTCACATGAGCGTGGACAAAACAGTAAGTCGGATTCGCAACTTGTTTTGGTTTCCCCGCATGAGAAACTACGTAAAGAGCTACATAAAATCCTGCGTGGGTTGTGCGCTAAATAAGCAACCAGGAGGACGCCAAGAGGGTCAATATCATTATGACGATATGAAGCCAATACCATTTTCCACGATACACATCGACCATTTGGGACCCTTTCCAAGAAGTTCCAAACGTAACGAGCACATCTTTGCCATTGTCGACGCTTTCACAAAATTTACAATCATTCGCGCTGTAAAGAGCACGGCAACCAAACATGTCATAGAAGTCCTACGAGAAGTAACAAGCTACCTTGGAATGCCAGCACAGATCATCTCCGATCGTGGTACAGCCTTCACATCCAAGGAATATGAGAAATTCTGCCGAGAGAATAATGTCAAGCGTATCCTCAATGCCGTTCGCACGCCAAGAGCAAATGGGCACGTGGAGCGCACAAATCGTATTATCCTGTCCATGTTGTTGCCAATGACAGATAATGAGAAGCGATGGGACGAGAAGCTACGAGACATCCAATGGAGCATCAATACCATGATCAACAAAACAACTAAATGTTCTCCATTTCAGCTATTGTACGGGTATGAGCCGCGTGATGTACTGCAAAACACGTTGGTAAATGTTCTCCAAGACAAAGAAGCCGACATGATGACAGATGCTGAGCTACAGAAGCTTAGAGAAGATGCCGCCGATAGAGTCAATGATCAACGAGCAGAAGCTAAGAAGAGATATGATGCCAAACACTCGAAGCCGACTATCTACGAAACAGGTGATCTCGTTTTGGTTGAGAACGAGCCCTATAGCACAGGAACATCCCGGAAATTAGAGCCTCACTACAAAGGTCCGTTTCTGGTCAGCAAGGTGTTGCCACACGACCGATATCTTATTGAAGATATCCCACATGCACAGCGAACTCAGAGGCATTACAAATCAGTATACGCCTCCGACAAGATGAAGCCGTGGTGTAAGATACCGCCAGAAGACCCCGATGAAGATGATGACCAAGACGATGACGAATACGACGAATCTCGCGAGGGCGCTTCGAATTGTCAGGAAGCCGAATTGTAAACATCGCATCGCGTTGGCAGCCCAATCTGTTAATCGAACAGAATGTTAAAGTTATCGATATGAAATAATTCGATAGAAGAAGAAGAAGAGAACTGGCACTGGTGAAAGACAGAACAGCAAGAGACATTAATTTTATATTTTATTAATAAATATTCATTATCATTTAAATCGGAGCATTTATTCACTTGGCTTGGATTCTCGCACGAATCGCCTGACAGGAGCACCAGTAGTGAAGCCAGTGTCTTTCAATAGTAGGAAAATGTTGTGAAAGTTAAAACTTTGTGAGATAAAATTTATTTTTACATGGAAAAACGTTTCTCACACTTAATACACTGATTAAATTACATTATTTATATCTAAAATGTGCAAATTTATTTGGAATATTCGTTAAGAAGTCCTTTAATTACTTTCTTTAAAACTCAATTAACTTCTTAGTTGCATATTTTACTGTCTGCAAATGACATTAATCTATCGTTTCAAATGACATGTAAGAATTATTCTTGCTTAACTATAAAGTCGATTAGATTCCTGCTGCTTTTCACAGTTCCAGCGATAATTGTTATTACAAATTGAAAGCCAAGTTGTGTGTCTGACGTCATATATTAAGCATCCACTTTTCTGTCTATGAACTTTAGTCGAACAAATGCTTTAAGACATCGCCACCGCAACAATTTGACAAGGCTTAAATCGAGCACCAACAAGGGTGGATGGACAGACAGACAGAGAAAGTCCCAAGTCCATCGTGCAACATCCCCAGTGGAAAACACCTTGCAACCACCGAACCAAACGAGAAATGAGCAGGCAACATAAATTTCATTTCATGCCAATTTAATCAATTGGAGTTAGGCCTAGATAGCACTAGCCACAGACGAGGGGGTTGAGGGGCATTTGGGGGGTAAAAATCAAAATAAATGTGCCCCCAAAAATGTGTTTGTCACATGCGACTGAAATTAATTCGTTTTTGATTAGGCGCAAAAAATCAATTTCTGTCGACCAAACTGAGTTTTATTTGTTTATTGCCAGCATCAGTTTTGTTTTTGGCCCTGTTCCCTGTTTCCTGCTCCCCGCATTCCCCGTCTCCACTTCCCCCCTCTGTCTACACAATTGTGGCAGCTGTTACGTCACATAATTTGTTGCTGTCTGCGAGGCAACTGTTGATGCTCCTCCCCTCTTCCCTGTTTCTGTCTCTGTCCCGCAGTCGATTAGACGTTTATTTGTTTTTGCTATAGGTAAATGCAAATTCAAGTGCTTCCCCCTTTTGTCCCCTTTTCCCCTTCTTCGCCAGCTCTACCTCTCGGTTCTAGTGCCGGGTTTATAAATCAACGTTAGCAGCTTGCGTTGTCAGCTTCTCCACCAGCCGCCATGTTGACAATTTTTTGCGTCAGCGACCCTCTTGACCACGGCCCAGCATCAGTAATAACACATACAGATATCTAATGGGGGAAGGGGTAGAAATCCAAGGGAGAAGGGGGAAAGATGGGTAGGGGAAAGAGATACTCGTGCTGGCCAATTTGGCACAACTGTTGCCAGGCCAATTGTCCATTTGCCTATTGGGGCGTTTTAATTTCAAATTCAATATTGGCAGCAGTGTCAGACAGACGGACAGAAGAATAAATTGACAGACAGACCGGCAGACAGACTCGACAAATTGGACACACTGGACGGACAGACAGACGGACAGACAGGCAGACAGACAGTCGGCAATTTGTTGTCATACTCGTATGTTCGGTCGACTTTCGTTTTATTTGTGTAACAATTTTACATAATTAATGGAAGGAAGGTCCAAATGGGGTAGGCGATTTCATTCAGCAATCAATGTGAAAACAATTTGAGAACAGTTGATGATTTGTTTTGAGCCATGGCTAATAAATGTTAGAGGCCATTTATCGATTTCAATAAATTCAATATTGGAAAAAAATACAAATAAATATTCGAATTAAACAACAAATTAATAACTTATTTATGAATTCAATAAACTTAAGCAAATTAAAAATAAACTTCCACTGGATTTTCAAAGATAACAAATTTGTTTCCCCTTCAAACTCCTGTTTATTTTTATGAAATTTTGTTTATCGACTGAGATAATTTACTCAAATATGCAAAAAGCAATTACGAGCTGCTGATAAAGACAAAGCAAGTAAGTAAATATTTAATAAACTTTTGAGATTAGATATTTCAATATTTAAAGACAAAAATGTGATTGGACCATTGAGAACAAATAAATAAATTAAAATAAATATTGTCAGCAATATTTAATAAATTCTTTATTATGAATGCCATTCGGCTGCTTTTAGATTGAATAAATATAAATTTAAATAGGCTGCTTTATTTATTCATTTGCTCCACTTTAATCATTTTTGAAGCAATGCCAATTTACAGCTTGAAACTGGAAAATATTATATATTTTTGGCAGAGTTTCATATTGGCACAGACACACACAGATACACAAATACCAACAAATACACATTGATTGCTTGCGTAATGCATTTTTGATGTAAGTAAGTAGGTCGCACATTACGCATACGCCACGTGCAACCCGAAAATATGACAGAGGCTGTCATAAAGCAAACCAAACTTTAAATAAATGAATGATATCCGAATATAACGAAATATAAATGTATGGATGTATGTCTGTGTGTTTGAAAATGGCCATAAAAAGCAGCCATAAAACCCTTTCCGCAAACCGGAAATCCCGCTTCAAAACAAACGCCATTAAAAACGAGGTCATGCACAGCAGCAGCAGGAGTAGGAGTAGAAGGAGGATCTGGGGCAGGAGCAGGAGGAGGAGCAGGAGGGCCTGTACACTTAGGAGTAAGTGTGGCAAGTGTCTGCTTCAAGGACTGACAAAAGTCAGAAACAAGCTCAAATTTAGAGCCTCGAAACTGGTAGAAAAAAAACAAAAAAATAACAAAAGTTGAGCTAACAAACAAAAAACAAGAAAAAATATTAAAACCAAAAAAAAAATATAAATATAATATAATATTTTAAAAGTGCGCATAGGGAGTCGCATAAAATATGGGCATGAAAAGTTCAAGTTTAAGCCATGGAGAGTGAGAAGACACACATACAGACAGACTGGCAGACACACACACTGACACCCACACACACTCACACATGCACACAGCTGAGTCGGATGTCTGTGTGGCAAGGTATTTATTTTCATAACGCAACACAACATAAGGAAGCAATAAATTTAAGCTGACTGACGACAGTTTGCCAAACACAAAGCAGGTTCAGAGAGGGAGGCAGGGAGGGATGAATACAGGGTTTGCTCCTATGTCTAGGTTTAGTTGCATTGGCTTACAGGACAACAGAGCGAGAGAGGAAGAGTGAGGCGGAGGGGGAGGGGCAGGGCATTACCATGTGTCGTCTGTAGGTAAAATGCCATCAGCCGTCTCTCTACATATTGTATAGTTATTGTTTTAAAGCTTAAGCCGAGAGCACACAACAACCCTCCCCCACCCTCCCTTGGCAACCCCTACGCCCCTCTTATCATTTAAATAAATTTTATGCAATTTAGTTAAGCTGTTCCCAGCGAGAGAGTGAGTGAGTAAATGTGTCATTTAAATATTTCGCTCCTCATGTCGTCGTCCTCGTCCTCGTCATCGTCATCGTCATCGTCATCGTCGTCGTCCTCGTCTCTGTGGCATTCCAATTTCTTTTGCACTGAGAGCCCACATTGCAATAAAATATTTAGTAGAGGTACCGAGAGGGGGTGGTGGTGGGTTAAAGGGGGCCTGCTAGGGGTTAAGCCAAGGTAGGGGTTAGCTGTAGATGTAGCTGTAGCTGTAGGATTGTTAGCTCATTCTTCAGTTTTTCGTTTGTGTTTTACCAGCTCTTCTTCTTCAGTTTTTCTCGTTCTTCTCTCGACTTTTGTCGTATGTCACCGTTGACTTGACTGAGTTGTTAGTTTTTACTGTTGTTCAACCTTCTGCTCGTTGTTGTTGTTGCTGTAGCACATCATAAAATTGTTGCTGCTGCTCTCAGTCTGAGTCTCATTCTCGTTTTGGTTATTTATGTTTGTCATGTTGCGTTTGTCAAGTTTTTGCATTTCAAGCGACGCACTTGAAAGCATTATGGCTTAATTCTTATATGAGCCTTGGCAGTAAGACTGTGTGTAAGACTACACACAGCTTACACACTCTGAATACACAACTGTAAACATGTGTGTGTGAGAGAGAAGTGTGTGTAGGAGGAGTTGGAAAAGGCAGGTGCGACAGGCATCCCGTGAATTTTAACTGTAGTTACGCATTATTAATTCAGATCAAAAGAAACAAGTTACAGATAAAAGCAAAAGAGTAAGAGAAAGGAGGAGAAAGAGGGAGAGAGAGAGAGAGAACTGGACTCATATGCCAGTTGAGAGTGCTTAACTTATCTACATCTCACGTTTCACAAGTATTTTTTACTAGTTAAAATCCTTTTCTTTGCTTAAATAATTTATGTGTACACAAATATTTTTAGTGTTCTTTAACTATTCCATTTGTATTACTTTAAAGCTTTATTATGAAATAACTAAAAGCTACAAGATTGTGACATTTCTCCGCTTTAACAGAATATTTGATTTGTTTGCTGCAATTTTTAAATTGAAAACTGTGCATAGAAAATGTTGAATTGCATACTGTGCATAGGTAAATACCAGGTGAATAGCAAAACATCACACAAATTGAATCAATCTTAATTAAGAAATGTTTTTTTTTATGTCATAAATTTATTTTGACTTTGGTTTGGCTGAGTGTTGACTTTAAGGCAAAGTTGGAGCTGTAAGGCTTCAGTTAGCGAGTAAAAACATATGCCACCAGCTGTTGCAACTATTTATTTGCACAAAAAATATATAACAAATGTCAAATGAATGTTTACATAGAATGAATACACACACACACACACATACTCAGTGTATTGAGCGTTGCCTTTAAGAAACAACAGAGAAAATTGCTTCAGTAAATCCAAAGGAAAATAAACACAAAAACACAACTTGAGTCGCAAAGTAAACAAACTCACACACACACACACATGTATATATTACTGCTACTACTAAGGTGCACCCAGGTGGGTTAGGTGGTTGGGTGGTTGGGTGGTGTTGTTGTTTGACTAGGGGCTGCTCGTTGACGCTTTTGCAAAAGTCAAAAAGGGTTAAGCCAAAGACGAGTGCTCCAAGTGTTTATTATGTGTGTGTGTGTGCGAGTGTGTGTGTGTGTGTGCGAGTGTGTGTTTGTGTGTATAAGTCCCACTACTGTCCCATTGCCACACTGTCGCATTGCCACGCCCACATGTGTCAGGTGGGCGGCACTCACGTGTGCGCTCTCAAATACGAGTATAGAGCGCCTTATGTATGACACTTAAACATGCAAAGCTGCTTGCCTAGATGATTTATATTAGCCATGATTTCTAGCAATTTTTAGCACTTTAGCTTTATGGTTACCTTTACCTTCACCGTTACCGTTAGCATTACCTCTTCTTCTTTTGGGCGAGGCGTCAAGGTGTTGATTGTTGTTGAAATTCTGTGCACCAGATGACGGACCGTGGAACGTGGAACATGAAACAGAAGTGGGTAATTCACAAACACACACACACATCTATACACACACGCACTGTCACACGTGGCGTATGACATATTTTCCGTCATGATAATAACAACTTATTCTGCTTCTTCACTTCCTTTATTTCTACATTTTTTGACAGCACTTGCGGAGTATTATGACATGGAACTTATTGTGCGTAAGAGATTGAAGGGTGAATTTTCAACAAAAGCCACGCCCACAAAAAGCAGATTAGGGCATAGATATTGAGCAATAGATATTCCAAGTAATTCTGAGCTGCACTTCGTGAAATTATTTCAAGTCTCCTCAAAAATAACATTTTCCGTCCTCATAATAACTTGATTATATTTAATCTGATTCTATCATTATATTTCTTATTTAAATAATAAATTAGATAGGTTTATGATGCAATACTTAGTTAAAATGATAGTTAAAACTTAAATTATTATTGCTCATTTTGTTGTTTTGATTTTTAACAATATTACTGCTTAGAAAGTAATGCAAACAGTGTAAATATCGATCTGAATTTAGTCCATCATAACTCTATTTCTTTACTCGTATCTTTGTATGCATTTAATCTTAATCGACTTCAGCTTTTTAAGTAGGTCAGCAGTTTGTTATTATAATCCCTCATATAAAATGTATCCACTTAGTTAAGTGAACTGTAAGAAACGCAAACCGAATGCAAATATCAGCTCATTTTTGTGTGCAGCGATTCATAAAAGCCGTCTCCCTAAAAAAAGAGAACTTACTCCTTCTAAACATGCACCTAATCCTAATCCAGTTTCAGTTGCTTATAGGCAATGCGACTGGTACTGGTATTGATATTGGTATTGGTGTTGTAAACAAGGCGCGTGCACAAGCCCGTTAAAACAATTACGGGCCACAAAGCAAAGTCAGTTTGGGCCACGCTACGTATACGTAATATTAGCTAAGAAAGAACTCAAACTCAAAGTCGTTGGTTCATTGAGGGGGTCTAAAGATGGCACACACTTGGGCCATCAAATTAAGTAATTGCATAATTGTTTCACTAGCATTTTACTATGCCCCACGGGTGGAACTTCTCTTCCCCCGTTTCCCCTCTTTTACTTGGGTTTCTCTCTGCAGTCAACAAGCTTTTTTTTTGGCTTTGGCTTTTTGTGTGTGTGTGTGTGCGGAGTTTTTCTTTTATTTGCCTTTTGCCACGACTAATCCCCTGGCCGGCTGCTACGTGCCTGTCTTTCAGTTTTTGTAGGCACTCACTGTTGTTCCGCCCCCATCCCCCCTCTCCACTCCCCACTCCCTTCCAACTTCCCCCTCTAATGCCACTCATAAATCAGCGTCAAATCGTCGAGGGCTTTTTTGCCTTTGCGTCGTCGTCGTTTCTAATTGTTTTGTTATAGACACATATATCCGTGAGATTCCGTGCCGTATTCCCTATTCCGTATTCCGTATTCCAAATGCCGTATGCAAAATGCAAATGTCCATAAGGCAACCCGCAATACCACAAATGTTGTAAGTGCCCCCCACGTTCCTCCCTCCCCCTCTTGAAGCCGCTTTGGGCCACACGAAAACACACGGGCACTTGCACCTGCCGGCCAACCTTGCGGTTGCCAACATTGTTGCCTGAGGTTGTCCTGGGCCTGGGCCTGGGCCTGGTCGAGTTGTGATAACGCCAACACGACGGTCAAAAATGGCGCTAACATTATTAGCCCGAGCTGGCCAGGAGTAACAAACAGGACCACAGTCCGAAGTGGCTGGGTGTTTTGCGAGGGCAATTCCATTCCGGACTCTGCTTGATTGTTTGAAATAAAGTGTAATTTCAAATTGACCAAACACATATATATTTTTATAAAGCAAATGGCACCAAGTGTTGCAGGATAGACGAGAGAAGCGATTGTCGGATTAAAGTTTCAGGTAAAACAATAATTTAAAACTGAAGTATGAGTAGTAAATTTGCAGATTTAAATACGCACCTACGTATCTACAAAACTAAAAAAAATTCATTTTAGGAATATCATCAGTTGAGAATTCGTGCTGTTCATAATCAAGTAATGTTCATCATTATCTACAGAACAACATTTTAATATCTCCTCAAGCTGTGAAGGGCTTTTATATTCTAGTTCCATAACTTAACAATAATCCTGTTGGCTTTGCACATTCCAAGCCCCCCTCGATTCCTTACCCCAAGTAGTTCTCCCTCAATTCTTAATTGCCTTTTCACCTCATCCATTGATATGTCTCTGATGTGCCAGTTTTCGTTTTCTTTTCTATTTTTTACCAAACACACAGACACATTGCTCAATTGGTTTTCGTCTCTCTGGTTTTTTATATTTATAACCCTTCCATATTGAGACTTCATCTGTTGTCTGCCCATCTGTCTATCTGTGTCTGTTCTGGATTGGGCATATATCATTCCTAATTACTGATACTAAGCTCTTGTCTTTGCTGTAGCTTCTTCTTCTTCTTCTGGGGGCCCAACTGATTGATCTACGTTTCTCGGTTCTGGACGTGCCCAGTAGTCAATTTATGGCATCGCTGGCATCTGTGCAACTGCAACTGCAACTGCAACACAACTGCAACTGGTTGAAAATCTCATTTGTTGCGCTTCGTTGCTAATTTTAATATTATTTTTGGAAATCTTATAACTTGCCCTTTGCTACTGCACCTTCCCTTCTACCCATTCCCCTCTTTTCCCCTTTGTCTCCTATCTTGTTGGTTCTTTGATGCCTCCGAACTGTTGATGTCTTTATTGCAGTTGCTCCGTTGTTCCGTTCACATTATAATTTTCATTTTCATTTTGATTTCGTTTTCGTATTCATTCAGCCTTCGTCTTGTGGATCTTCACTCTGGCATCTTCACGCGACTTTGCCTGTCTATAATTGGCTGTCTGACTGAATTTGCCATGCTTCTGCTCTTCCCTCTCACTCTTTTAATCACTCGCCATCTCGTTCTGTTAATCAAGATCAAGCGTGATAAATTCAAGTCTCTGTGGGAATTGAAAGGCGTTGAGTGTGGGCAGTGCTTGGACAATGTCTTAGGGTAGGCTTCACTCTAAATGGTAATATTATAAAAACTCTCCAGAATTGTAAACAAACCACAATAATTTTGAAACGGAATTCGATTAACAAAAGATTTTCTTTAAATAATTAAAAGACATTTCAATTGAATATCAATTGGATAAGAACATATCATCATAGGAAACAGTCTGCATAAACTTTTTTATAATTTTCATGATGCTTCGAGTATAAGCTGGCAACGTGGTTGGCTGAATCTCGTTCCAAAGCTCAAACCAGTTTTCATTGACCACACGATTGAGTATAACCGTTAGATCAGTATTTTCCTTATACAGATTATCAGCCCACAATATCCAGCTGGAAGAATATACACTGTCAATTAAAATGTGATCTAAATAAGTACATTAAGATCTTTCCTCACCGATCCATGTCGATTTGCGGAACCAGATCGTAGATCTTCAGATAGCGCTTGTTATTCCGATACTCGATGAATCCTTTTATAGTGCAGGACACCCGCACATTCTGAAAATCCGAATGAGTTAAGCCCGATGCATTCGTGTAGACAATAAGGCCACGCCCCTGAAATTCATAATTGCCCTGCAAAACGAGCCTGGGTATTTTGAGATTGATTTCCATATGGCTAAGTTCTGGATTGTGTTCGAATCCCGAAATATTTCTGACAGTCGCATTTTCGAATCCCTTAAGGAACTGATCAATCAGTTTATAGTGTATATAAATCGGACCTGGCGAGTTAATCAGCGTTATATCTTCAATTTCAATATTGTCAAATGGTTCCAATCCGATCTCCGGTATTCCTTTGCTATAGCGTCGAATCAATTCATTGGTGCTGTTTATTATACAGGGATGATCCCCAAAGCGACATTTCTTGATGTCCGTGGCTGTGGATGTGTTGAATATTGTAATTTCAGATTCTATTCTCAGCTTATCAGCTCACTCACGTAGCTCCACAGCGTTAAGAAAAGTCTTCCAAACAACGCACAGAGTTAAAATGTGTTTAAACATAATACTGATTCGATTCGCTCACTTTGTAATACTGAACTTTCGAACCTGCTAGAGCAGCAGTTGGATATGTTATAAAATTCTATGTGAAACTAAATTGCACTGAGACTCACTTTAATCAAAACCAGTTTCACTTGCTGAAAAGCTAGACACAACATTGAATCTTAACTGAATCACCTTAGTGAGAAGAAAATACAATAACAAATCCAACAGGTTTATTAACATACTTAATACTGGAATACTCAGCTCATCAAGAACATATCGTCATATGATACAGACGCAAATATCTTATCCAACAATTGAGCTCCCTTCTGGCTATAACTTGACACCACATTACGTTCTATATCATTCCAAAGCTCCAACCAATTTTCATTGTAGGCACGATTAACAGCCAGTGTAAGATCCAGATTTTCCTTGTACAGATCATCCAATTTGAGAACAAATCTACAAAGATATATGTTTTTAACCCGACCTCGAATTCTACTTTTACCCAAACTCACCGTCCTAATTCCAGTTGTGGCGTGAGCTCATAGATTTTCAGGTAGCGTTTCTCTTGCTGAAACTTTACAATTACCTTCAAGTTGAGAATTAGTGTGACATTCTGGAATTCCGCATAACAGGCTCCAGAGGTGTTTGACTGGACCATCGATAACCAACGTAGCTGCATCTCATATGTAGATCTATGAGTTAGTCTGGGTATCCACAGTTCGATCTCTATTCGGGTCTTGGTTGGATCCTGTTCAAAGCCACTAACACGGGTCACAGTTGCATTCTGACAACCACTGACCACCTGATTTATCAGTCTAAACTTTAAAAACGAGCCTCGAACCCGAGGAGAGTCCCATAACTGCATATCACTGGGTCGAAAGTCGTCAAATGGTTTGATATTCAAACTGGGAATTCCCTTAGGATAGCTCTTTATAAGCTGGTTGATGCTTCCTTTGATGCACTCGTCATTCCCAAATTTGCACTTTTTTATATCCTTAGCTAGGAGATTTATTGTTAATCTTACTTATTTCTTTTTGTTCGTCTGACTCACGTAGTTCCGCACTGTAGACGATTCTAAGGCATATCACAAAAGCAACTAACGTATACATCATATTATTTATAATACTGAGAGAACCTGCAAAAGCGAAAGCCAAACGGCAAATGATATCAGTGCACAACTTCAATCTCTGTTCAATCCGTTTCTCAGTTTAAACAGATATTGTTAACCTGTTTCATATTGAATAATAGAATAATTGGAAACCGGTAAATAGGAAATTCTTTAGTGAATCACGTACTCATAAATTTAAAAAGCTCAAACAGGCTTTGAATTGTTTTCAATAACAACAGTATTTTTGATAAGATAGTTTCACTTTATCACCTCAAGAATTTCATTAGAATTTTACAATCATTTTATTTAAATGCAATTATATAAAAAAAATTCGTTTCATATATTTGTCAAATCTGTACAGATTTTCAAGCTTAATGTGATTTTGATCAAGGTTTACTTAAACCAAATTCATGCTGCATTTTTACACCTCTACTTGTAAGAATTCTACAATTTAAATTTACAATCTTTGTTGTGCTATGAATAAAAATAAAATTTACGATTTAGTTTTTTTTACCTCTTTCTTTCAACACGTCGCTTTTCTTTGCGCTTCTCATGTACTTGCAATATCAATGAACTACAACTGTCTGTTTACGATTCAATTTTTGCATTGTTATGTGCACATTTATAACTCTGCCTGCAATTCACAATTGCAACTGGCCAATAAGACAATAATCATCAACTTATGCAGCACATTGAACAGATATATTAAACATGTCTTTATATGTACTATATAAGCAGCAAATATTCAGAAAATCAAAAACAACAAGACATGATAAAAGCACAAATGCCAAATACAAAGATGCTTGACTAAGAAATGATCTGTAAAAATATAAATGAAGAAATGTTTATTTATGAATAGATTGTATTGATTCTTTCTAGCTTAACTAACTTTGAATCTACATCTGTAATATCTGACATATAATCAATAAGTTAGTTTTTTAATCATTGCAAATGCATGCAAATTTCTACGATACCCATTGAATCCAGTGGATAATAACAGGGTATTTTGTGATATATATTTTGCTGGTGCAACATAAACAAATATCAAAACGTGGCCGGCACAAAGCGGGCCGACAAACGGGCCCAGAAACTGGCCTGTCAGTCAACGCCTTTGGTGCATACCAAAGCGTTCTCTTTATATCATGCAATTCTGAGAAACTTTTGCAAAATGTGCCTTGTGCTTTTTTGCATATCAATTGAAGAGCAGCAAATGCAGACAATGAAAGACAAAACCAAATGGACAAAAAACAAAATAAAAAAAAAGAAGGCAGAAAGTAAAGCCAAAAAGGCAAATTGCTGTCAACCAAAGCCATTTGACAGGGGCTAATAGCTAAGGTCAACAATTAAACTCATTTTTCTAGGGTAGCGTCTCTCTCAGTGCTCTAAAACTGTCTAGTTTCCCTCCCCCTCTCGCCCCTTCCGTGTTGCTATTTCCTCTCTGTGTATTGACAACTGCAGCAGCGTCTATTTGCAATGCATTTATTTTAGATTGCCTTGTTTCCCTGCCCTCCCCCCTCTGAGTGTTACTTGACTCGCAGAGGCTGCAAACAAAAATCTGAAAACACAGGAAAAATCAATCGCCCGCACTGTCAAATGCGCCCGCAGTTTCCGAAATATTTTCCGTGTTTTTCTTCATTTTTGTTGGAGGGTTGGTAGACCAAAAATTTTACCTACACACGCGCTCACTATGTAAATATTTGTCATGACCGTCTGACAATATTTGTGCAGACTCTGAGTCTATTTGTCTATAATCTCGCCTCGGGGCTGACAACTAGACAGAAGTCAGTCTATGCTCAGAGGATCGTTACTAAGATCGCATAAAGTCGTATCAAAATTATTATAAAGAATTTATATATTTTATAGGAATATTAGCAGATAAGATTAAAATACTGAATTATCATAAATTGATAGAATTGATAACAATTTTTATTTATTATAAATTTTAACAATAAAACATTTCCTTAAATTCTGCATACTCGGTTATCTTTTTGACTTTTGAAAGTTTGTTGTTTTTTTTTTACTTTGGAGTATATCAAAATTCAAGCTGGAGGCATTTGTTTGTTGTTATTGCGCAGTCGCTTTTTAAAATATGTTTATTCTATATCTTTATCTATAGTATGTACAAATGTGTAGTTTGTGTTTCTGTTTGTGTGTCGCATTGCATTTCCGCTTTGCAGTGCAGCACAAAAGTATTTCGAATTAACAGTAGTAAATCAGACGGCGCTCGCTGACGTTGATGTTGCATGCCCCACGACCCCGCGACGACTCCGCAACGGCAACGGCAACTGCAACTGCAACGGCTCCCAAAACATATAGAGAAAAAGAGAAGAAAGCACAGAAAATTGTTGGGTAAACAAATATCGAAATGATGCGTGCCACAGTGGCTGCTGCAAGTATTGTGCACTTGGATGCATGTTGCATGTTGCATCAACAAGACTGCGAGGCAGTTTGGCCCCGGCCATGTGCCCTATGATAAATATGAATACTTCTGTTTGTCTACTATGGGTGAAGCATTCAGCCAACATGGACTGCGACATGTCAGCAATGCACTTCCCCGTCAAAAGAATGACACACGTCATTCATGGAGTGACAACTCGAATTCTCCTATAACAGCAACAGGTGAATGGAATAATAAACTATATATAAATTTAATAATTTTGGTAAGAACTGGAATAGAAAATCACAGCAATAAATTAAAAGGTATCATGCTATGAATAAATATGAAATAAAAAATTAATTTATTGAGCATAAGTATTCTTACTAACAACACTAAAGAAAACACCTTTCCATTTATATAGTTTATCATTTATCTGTTATGAAATATATTATAAGTCCCACAGAAGAGAAGAGCTTATTATTTATTTAGTTTATTAATAAAGTTATATAAAATTTCGTCTTCTTATTCTAATTATTTGTAAATTTGTTAAATGTCGCAATTGTCAAAATTATTTAAAGCAGCAATCATTCAAAATTTGTCTAAAGAAAAATTCATGAAGATTTTCAATTTCTGATTTCTGGTTGAAATGTATTCAACGGTTTTCATCTACAGTAATCCCTCGGGTTACAGCCAGGCGGAGAAGGGATGCGACTGCTGGCGACCCGACAAGAAGGATTGCCGGGACATCAACAAAGCGAATACGGAGTATATCGAGCTGGACTTGGACGACATTGCCCAGAGTGTGATGCAAGTGATGCGGATCTGTCGACTGAAAGCCTGGGAGGTGAAGCGGACAGAGAATGCGATCAAACGATCTCTCAGGCACTACGAGGAGATTCGCTACAGGATCGATCGAGTGCCCAGGAAACGCTTCAACAAGGAGAACTTCCTGCACGACGTGGCCGTGGAGGCGGGCATGGATCGCATTGACGGACAGCTGGCCTATGGCATTGTGAAACGCGCTTTCCGCGCCTACTTCCATGGCACGGGCGAGGGGGGAAGGCGGGTCGAGTCCTTTAGTAAGCAGCTGCGGCATAAGCCCGAGTGTCTTTGGCTGCATGCCGCCAAGAGGACAGCCGAGATCTTTGCGGTCTACGCGGGTCTCATGTACTCGGAGCAGATGCAGTACGAGCAGTGCATCCAGTGTGTCTACCAGAGTCTGTACAAGGAACTCCAGTCTCGGTTCAAATACGAGTCATCCGTGCCGCGGATCTGTCACTGCAAGCCCCAGGAGAATCGGGTGGACAGCATCTGGGATGCGATCTCGGGCACGACAATGATGAGTGCCACCACCAACATAACCACTGAACTCTTCTTCAACAAGCACACCTTCAACGTCAGCAATCCCACCTCGGCGGTGTCCATTAAGCTGGACTTCACGATGGTCTCCATGGAGCAGACACAGACGGCTTCCCGCTCCGAGGTGCCCTCCAATCACACTATCAAATCCGACACCAGCACCAAATCGAAGAAGACCGAGAAGGCCGAGAAGAAGAAGAAAAAGTCCAAGAAGAAGAAGAAGCGCGACATAAAATGCAACTGTCCGGGTCTCCAGTGCATCGAGGAGCGACCACCGCCAGTGATCACCGCGGAGAGCAGTCAAGGCCCCTACATCTGTCGCTGGATTCCCTACGAGGAGTCCTTCCCCGCCCACCGAGTGCCCTGTCCACCGATGGAGGACATCTGCCCGCTATGTGGCGACGACACGAGACCCTGCGCCCATGATTGCACCTGCACCTGCGAAGTCTGCACCTGTCCACCCGCCGACGAGTTCCTGGAGGAGGAGCACGCCGAGAAGCTCTCGGGATCCGGGCTGGAGGATCGGGACACGGACTTCTGCTGGCTGGCGCCATTCCGCGAAGGACCCAGAGTGGAGAGGGTACTGGAGCCTGCCGAGGATGAGGAGGGAATGGGAGAGGATATGGGTGAGGAAGAAGAGCTCTTCCAGTGTCGCTGCACCTGTGAAGTTAAGCAGCGAGCTTTTCCCCATCTCTTCACCCATCTGGAGCCATTTAAGCCGGAGAAGAAAGTTGCCGAGGAGGAGGAGGTCCCTGTGGAGGAGCCAGTTCGGCGCAGGAGACCTCCTTGTGGCATCTCCATGGAAACTTATCGCTGCTGGAATGATCCTGTGAAGTCAGAAGAGGAGGAAGACTCGGAGCCGACATGTAGAACATGTCCTCATATCTTGGCCTTGGTCGTTGCCAACCTTCCAAAGAGGCCAACCAAAGTGAAGACCATCAGCAAGGACACCACTGTGGAGGACCAACATTTTCCATCCCAGGGAAATGGTTCCACCGAGGTCCAAGCCAGAACTTCGGCTGGGGGGAAGTCCTCGGATATCGCAAAGAAAAGCTCAATAAAAGACGTTCAATCGAAACTAAAACAGGCAGCTGTCCAAAAACTGACACCCAAATGTGCAGCAGAAGGAAATACCTCTGGCAAGGACCAAGCTCGTGATAAGGATGGAAAACCCTCCAGTTCAACGACCGCCAAGTTGCCTGAACCCAAGCGGAAAAGTGCTCCAGCTGCCACAGCAAAACCTCCTGAAACTGCTCCTAACAATACTGAAAGGCCAACTGAGGACAGATTAACCAAGGAAGATATCTTAAAGATGTTGGGCCTAAATAAGTAGCGAATAAAAATTTTAAAAGTAAACGAAAATTAGTTATTAAATAAAATATAAAAAAGGCATGTTATTAAAATTAAAATTATTATATTAGAGTGTGTTTAATTTGTAGTTCATTCTAATATTTTTGTTGATGTTGATGTCTCCTATATTGTGTTCCCCTAAGTTCTGAAGAAAATGACAACTTCTTGACAATACACGAATTTGAGTGTCGAAATTCCACTGAATGATGCTCAATCAAAAGCATACAATAAATTGTTGAAATAATGCAACATTGAAACACTAGACGCCTTCGCATAGAAATGAAAATATGCTTTCAAATAGTTTTTGCCATGTTATTTGATATTTTTTGATAGCCATTCTTTTATTTTATGATTGTCAATATTTTTCACAAATTTCTGAGAGTGTGTTTATGTTTACCAAACGAACTGTCAATTGATTGTCAAATTAAAAATCAAATATTAAGTGGGGCTGGGTCCATACGAGGGTCCTTTTTGAAATTGTAAACTGTTTTTGTGGCAACTTTTGCAACTGTTGACACGGGAAGGGGCGGGGAGGCCTTGAGGGTTCGGTTCGGTTCGGTTCGAACTCGAACCACTTCAGCTGCAAAAACTATTTGAAATATTATACAACACGCACAGGACAACAATAACATATCACAGCAAATACAAATACAACTACAAATACAAATACATATACTACAACAACACGCATCATTTCTTGAATTCTGACACACAATATTGTGTATTGTGTCGCAACTAACAATGGGCGGCCAGTTACGCCCACAATGGACAACATTTGCTCGTTCCCACTGTCCACTCCCCAATTCAAATACCACCACTTCTCAGTTGAGTAAATTTCAAAATACAATATTTGCATTGTCAATAGTTTTCTTCTTGTGGCACACACAAATCTCGTTAAAAACAAATCACGTAGGGGTTTCTTCAACCATTTATGGGTTTCGAGAACTTTTCTGGCTTCGACTCGTAGTCGAGTCGTAATTGCAGACAAATTGTAAATCTACAACAGTGCCAAACATTTTTCGGGTTCAGGGTCCTTGACAAGGGACGTTTCAAAGTTTTTTGACAGACGCTTTTAAGCAGAAAATTGTTTGCTCATAACTTTTGATCTGACCTCCCCAAAGAGGAGGTTACAGCCTATCAAAAAACGAAAAATAACAATTCAAACCATACTTTCAACTAAAACGAAATTTCATTTCGAACTCAATCAGTTTTTGTTACGAATTTGTAAAGGCCATGCAAAACACAGTTTGACAGCTGTAGGGATTCTTTGCAGGGACATTTGAAACAAATAATAATAATTTAATTTAATAAACTACAAAAGCAAAAGTTCTATTGAACAAATTTGTAGGCATAGATATGAAACAATATTACTAAAAAATTATGGAATGAGAAATTTACTAAATGGAAATATACTCCATTACAATTTTTATTATATTTTTAATTTAATATTAGATTTTAAATTTAAACTTTTTCATTTAAATTTCAATTTATATTGTTTTCAAATTTGTGAAAAAAAACAATTTTTTCAACTATCAAACTCGATTACTTATTTTTAATATTACTAAAATAAACAAGTAATTAAGAAGATAATCATTTATCAACTTATAATTTAATATTTAGGTACAATTTATCAAAGGTTATCGATTGAATTGCCATTTGGGACGCCTTTCAGCAATTGAGCTACTTTTTAAGTGGCAACTTTCGCCAGTGCACGGAATCTAAGCTGATTGTTAGGCTGGCTCGTTGTTAGGTTGCAGCTGCCTGTTGAATGCAACTGCAACACCCATGGCAATTACGTGCAACACATGGATTACAAGTATGTATTTGGGTGCCTAAAACATTGGAGACTTTCGCCGGATTGAGTAAAAGTTTCGGGGGCAGTTCAAACATTGGCAGAGACACGACTTCAAATTAACACGTAAATTGCGGCAACTTAACGCGCGTCGCGTTGGAGTTGCAGCCGAGTGGAAGAAGGTGCCACCAGAAGAGAGTGTTGGCCAATGGGCAAAGACTCGTTAAAGGTTGCCCGCTTGGCTGGCTAGTTGGCCAACTCGCTGGTTGGCTGGATGGATGGCCTAGCGGGCCTTGTTACAATTAATTGCATATGCCAGGCAACATTTTTGCATACCAGCAACATGTTGTAGTTAACAATAAATTAGCGTTTAAAATGCAATGGGCTGCCTGGCTAACTGGCACTCTTTGCTAGCCCTATCCCTGTCCCTATTCCTGTCCCTGTTTCTGCACTTGGTCTCGCCTTGTTAGCTCTAAAAGATCACGCAGCCAGACGACGGCAGTTGGTGATCAATCAACTGCTTTTAATGGGAGAACCGCGACCCGCTCGCAACATGATAGTTTACTTGAATTGCGCAATTAATTAGTTTCGTGTTAATGAGCAATGCAATGCGCATCATCATCTCTGCCATCCTGATCATTATCATCGTGAAGAACAACAAGACGCTTTGGCATTTGAGAGAAGAGACGATTCGAGACGAGATGCTCCACACACATGCTCTCGATGATGATGATACTCGGCTTTTACGTCCAGGAATTTATTTAATAGCCTCTCTGGCCAAGTCAGCGATATTAGCCAGCCAACTACCAACTACCAACGGCAGTAGACGTTTTATGACTTTGTTTTATATGCCTTTGAAGTGTGTGCACCCAAGAATATGCAGCTTCCATTTATGCTTTAAAAGGCACTTCTTCTATAAGTAGCAAAGCTCTCTTCCTCTTCTTGGGAAAATAGTCATAATAAAAATTTATTCAAGCTGCCGCAGCACACATTATTATTTTAAAATCTTTTAAATTGTGCTTTAAACTCTATAAAATATTTCTCACAGATAATTAAAGCTCTGCTATTTTTTGAAGAATTTAAATACATTTTAAATATTTGGAAACTATAAATTTATTAAATACTGAATCGAAAAATTGTTGCTATTTTTTGCCAGTTATATTTATAAATGTTTAATTTTACATATACCTTTACAAAGTACACTCTATTCATCACAGCTCAAAATGGAAAAGTTTAGAGGCACTCAACTTACAAATGGCCCAGTTGAAAACGCTCGTATGTATCATTTTTTATCAGTTTTCTACAAATCTGTAAAATCCACACACCAATGTACTCAAAATCTCTCGAGTCTTACAATGACCCCGCAGCGAGTGCCATCAATCAAAAGTAGAACTAGCTGTGGAAACTATTTGCGAAATCAATAAATACCCATAAGCTTGTTGTACAAAACGGAAACTTTTGGCTATAACCATTGCCGCAGTTATATGCACTAGTTTGATGTATCCAACTATATATAAACTGAAATCTGTATTCTTTTTCTCCCACTTTACCCCATTTTGGTTTCGTTTTTGATGCGAATAATTGCTGACAGCTAAATAGTTTCGAATCCAAAAATGTTTGCCATAGTTTGGGGCAAAATATTTCAAAAACTTTTTGCCAAAATCCCGTTCCCGTACTCGAAATGCCGGCTAAAACCGCAGAATGCACATTTGCGCCGGCTCTTGGCTCTTGGGTTTGAATCCAGCTCTCGGTTTGGCTCTGGGTTGCTTTTCCAGCTTCATTTGAATCCGAATCCGAGAGAGTGCTCAACAACATGCAACTGCAACTTGTTTGTGGTTTGTTGCCGTCGTCGTATCTGTATCTGTTTCAGTTTGTGTTTCCGTATCTGTTGGATGCAAGATTGTTTTTGAGTAGTTTGCGATTGCAGCGATTCGCTTGTTTAGTTTTGAGCAAATGCAAATGTAAATGTCTATCAGCTAGTTGCATGCAACGCCGCGGCGCTGTGGCCACACACATGACAAATCTCATGGTGCTTTATGGCAGCCAACATATGTTGCCATTCAAAATATTTAACCACAGCAAAGCTTTTCTGGATGATGGAGATGGGGAAGACGGGGAAGAATCCGAAATCAGCAGCAACTTGATTAATGGCAGCATTCAATGCAAGTGCATCAAAAGTTTTGGGGCATTGTCGCATGTTGAATGTAGCATGTATCCATCAGATACACTGTTTGTCAACGACGCTTTCAACTGACATAATCATCAATTAATGCGCTATTAATAGAGGCTTTCCCCAAAGTGGCCAATTCCCCTATGTGCCCCGTTTGTCTCCATCTCTGTCCCTATTCCATTCTCTGTCTCCGCCACTTTCCCAATCTCTTTCTCAGTCTCTGTCTCTGTTTGGAGGCGCGACAACACTTAGGGCCCAACATATGTTTGTGTCAATTTGATTGAAGAGGCAGCCAAATAGAAAAAAACTAACAAGAATAAAAGATCATTATCTATGCAAAGACGAAGCTGTTAATACACTTCTCTTTTATAGTGATTATAAATTGTATGTTTACAATTTAATATATTTAATTAGTTATATTATTGAGTATAATCAATAAAAGGTATTATTTTTCATGTTCATACAAGTCTATATGACCCTCTTTCCTCACCTATACCCTTTTCCATATGCATAGAAAATACCTTCTAAATTGCTGCTAAATTACGAAATGATTATAAATTCAATTCGTAACCCAATTCGATTTGAATTAATCAATCAAATGCGTATGAAAAGCAATGCCTATAAGCTGAACTCTTATCAAAAATATAATAAGGGGGAAAAAAGAGTTAGGCACTTGCGTGTGGCTCAAGCCACAAACTGAAACTGCTGGCAATGAAGGTCGCCAAGCTAATTTACTGACCATAATAAGCATTGGGCTTCGAAACGTTTTACAGTTTTCCAAGCTGCTGGGATCTGGCTCATAGATAATTTTCAATAAGAGCAAAGAGCCATTTGCTATCCATTTAGTGATGTCAGATGTGTGTGTATATCTGTGTGTGTGGCACAGTTATAAGTACCATGCATTAGCCCTCTCCCCAACCATCGTCAATCGACTGGCACGCAATGGCCTTGTCCCTAAGCCCACTACCAATCCCAATCCCAATACCAATCGACACACAAGCGTGTTGTCTTGTGGCTTAAAGTGCATTTTATGCTGGCCTAAGGGCATAGAATTTTGGATTTTTTTCTATCAGTCATTTGGTTATTTATATTTTTTTAACCTTATTTTTTTTATTGACTGAGAAGTGCTTGGTATTCAAAGTAAAAGACTTTAGGGCAATTTTATCTTTTCTTATGGGTCTTTAATATATGCATGACACTTTGGAATAGATCATGTGAAAATTTATGTTTTAAATAAAAGTACATTTGAACAAATGAATGAAAATAATGAAGAAGAGCTAGGCACAGCAGTAAAATTCGATGCATGCCATCAGCTAAGTATCTGAATCAGCTCCTAAGCTGCAGCAAGGTAACCCCCGCCCCCACTCTACCCACTCCCCTCCCCTTCTCTTTTCTCCTTCCGACTTCCCTTCCAATCCAATGAACTTAGTCAAAACACATCGCACACGCATTTTTAAGATGCAAAAACTTTTACATTTAACCGCATTTATGAAAACGCCAGCTGCTTGCAAACTTCTAGGTATATCTAGATATACATACATTTTATATATGATATTTAAATATATATATATTTATAAGAGTATGTATAAATCGAAAATCCCGGTAAATGTTTCGATTGCGTTGTGTAAGGAAAACAAAACCTTGGGAAGCTTTCAAAAGATTTTCACCTTTTATTAGATGCCAAGTTTATTGTTTTGCCCAAGTTCGCGTTGTTGTTGGCAGGTGAATATCAACACCATTCGAAAGGATAAATCCTTGCCAGCTCACACGCAGACACACATACATGCATATGTTATGTAAAATTGATTTGCCTTTGCTCCGGCTCTGCTTTTGTTTTGTTTAGGGATAATCCCATACATTAGACTTTTGTTAGGTGCTTGTTTGATTTTGCCTTTTTGCTTGTCTTCTATTTTTTTGTGTTTTGTGTTTTCTTTTTTGAGAATTTGTGCATTCTGAGAAGGAATTTTTATAAGCATAAATGCGCCAGATTTGCGTTTACTCGAGAGGATTATGCGCGCCCAGTGCTCCAAAAGAAAGCAAAGAAAACTTTCTAAATTCACATAAAATTAGCAAATATTACATTTGCGCTTTGGAACAGCTCCCAAAAGGTTGAACATCTCTCAGCAGCTCTTAGGCTACACACTCTCTCTTCCCTTCTCTCCCTCTCTCACTCTTTTCCTTGCTCACTTTGGATTTCTCTTGTTTCCTGAGTTTATTTTGTATATTTTAAGAAAAACTTTTTTATTGCCGTAAACAAAGTTTGCCGCGCAACGGGGACTTATTTAACGTATATAACTAAAAAGTTGCTAGCCCAAGAACAAAATAACTCAGCCATGTGGAAATGGTGAAAAAAGGCGGCCCTAATTCTCCATTCCCTCCTCAATTCTCTCCTTTGCTCATATGCCATGGAGCGCTGATTGACTTCACTTCTGCATAAATCTCAACTTGGCCAGGACAATGATGCAGTTAAGGATACTCGTAGCTTCGTTCCATGTTAATGTGCGACAAAAAGTTTTCATTTTTCGATGGCAATTTACAGTTTATCGGTTATGTCATCTAAATGGGCAACATGCGATTTGCTCGGCATTATCATTAACCGCCTCAGTTACGGTTTCCCTATACGATAAGGTCGTTATGTTTACGCCTAGATGTAGTCAGGGAAGTGGAAAACCATTAGAGTCTATGAAATGCTTGAAGGAATGATTTCAGTAAAATATATTGCCGATACTTGAAGACTTAACTACAATATAAACGTTTAAAATTACAGTGTGAGAGGATCTTTTTGCTCCCATCAAGTTTAGATAATTTGTATTAATAATGTCTTCTATCACATTATATAGAAATTAATTTTTCTTGCTTAATTCTTAAAACTTCAAACTTTTTATTTGACTGCATTTATTCCTCAATATTTTATTAAAATAAAATCCTGTAAATTAAAGTTTGTGTGATTTAATACGACATTCCTTAGCTGGCGCCTAGCTCTTTGTTCTCGACATATTTCTGGTCTTTTGACTCCCCAAATTCACTCTTGCATTCCATTTTATATATCACTACAAGTTGTGAAACATACACGTACTCGTACTCGCACTCGTACTCGTATCTTCAACGTACCTCACGATGCGTGGCTAATTTACAATTTCAATGTCACGCTCCATGCAAGTGACGATAAATTTGCACTATGTACATAAGATAGTCTCGAGAACCCGGGGAAACTGCGAACTGGGAGCAATGGGAAACTGGGAAGAAGACGACGATTGTTGTGCCTGGTGTTGTTGGACCGTTCGTGCACTTAGCGAAATTACATGGCTGCCAAGACTTGTTGATTGTGCCCGTTGGCTAAATTTAGCATTATTAAAAAATTAAGCTGACAACATTTTGTTGTCATATAGACCGGAAAATACAACAACAATAAGAACCTGGTGCCTGGCCAGCTGACTTAGAGGCTATAAAAGAGAAGAGAGGATAAAAGAGGAAAAAGACATGCGTGCGTCATTTGGTCGGTTCGGTTCAGCTCGGTTCGGTTCAGTTCGGTAGTTGGAGTGCAACCGAACCGCCCGACACTTAGTTTAATTTCTAGGTGCCGACGAGGGCGTCTGCCAGTCCAAAAAAAAACGAAGAGAAATAAAAAAAGGCAACTCCGTTTGGTAGACATGCCACATGCCTCGCTGATTAATTATATTTCAGTTTTTGTTGCTCACTCTCGCTGAGTTTTGTGTGTCTTTTTTCGAGTTATGAAAATGACTCTGGCTAAATTAAGTGAAATTTTTCATCCACATTTAATTACGCTAATGATCTGGCAGTCAAGCCCTGACAATAATACTTATTGTAGTTCCCTATGCTAAAAATTCCCTAATCTTAAAAGAACATACACAGAAATACTTGAATTCCCTCTGAGGCTGCCACTTTATATCTTTCTTCAGGCTATTCCTCTAATGTTCCTTCGCTTTGTTTGCCACTTGGTGTCGGTGTTTTGTCTTTTATCTCAAAGGAAGAAAAATTTCTATCACTGGCTGGAGTCTGGAGAGAGAGAGAGAGAGAGACGGAATAATCTGGGGGCCTGTTTGACTCTATCCTGACATGATTACCAGTCGCAAGTGTACAGAGAGAAAAGTACACGAGTTGTAAGTCAAACTGACACTGAAGATTATGGTTTATGTCGACAAAGTTGACACGTTGTTTATCAAAAATGCAAGTCAAGGACTTCTTTGCCAGCATCCAATGGAGAGAGTCTGTCTGTCCTCAGTCTGTGGCAAGTCGTGAGCTGCAATATGCAACTAAGTATGTTTGCCACTCTGTATGTGTGTGTGTTTGTGTGTGTGTGTTGACGGATGCCTGGCAAGTGCAAGGCAGCAGCGACCCCCAGACAAAAGCCGTTGCTACTGACAAAAACAAATACAACAGCAACAACAACTACATATAACAACTATCAGTACTTGCAACTGCAACACTGACAGTGGGTGGAGCTTGCGGAGGGGGGCAACATCGATGCTGATGGCCTCTGATGTGGCCAAGTTGTAGCGCGTGTGTCTGACAAAATGTTGTAATTAATTTAATTCTCTTTTTTATTCCATTTAGCTTTTACACAAGGCGACGATATGCATCATGTTTTACTTAAAATTATAATAAATCAACGAGACATTTGGAGACCAAGAATCTTCAGCTGTTGCTTGGAAATCGAAATAATTTGAGATTAAAGTTTATTGAGATACCCACAGATAATTAATTTAATTTATTTTATTGTATAATATAATAAATAACATTCATAAATTGCGATATAACCATTAGACTTTAGTTATTTTTTTTTAAATTTTTATTATTTACATAAAATACAAATTAGTTATACATAATTTTATTTCATTAATTTCTAGCGCTTTTTTAAATATATTTTAAAGTTACTTTAACAGCTACCTCAAAAAAAGTACAAATATAATTTAAGGAAATGTAGCCAAAGCCAAGTCCACTCTATATCTACTCGTCAAATCTATCCCATCTCTTTTATGTGTACATATTTCCACTTTCTGTTGATGACTTGCAACGTTTGTTGTCTCAGTTACAATGAGAACATCTTGAGTCTGTTACCGATGCTAATCACATGCTGTTAAATCATATCGCAGATGGACAGGTTCTGTCAAGCGGCAGGCCAAAAACTAAATTCAGTTCAGTTTCAGTCGGAACAAGAGGCGAACGACGAGTCGAGTCGACAGAGGACACTCGGGACGAGTGCATTGTGCTCTGAAGTGCACTTAAAGGATTTTTTTATTTTTTTTTATTTTTAGTGCGCAGCGCAGCGAAAACACGAAACGGAACGGAACGAAACGAAAATCAACAAATGATGAACAACTACCCCAAGCAGATTTTTAGTCGGGATGTTGTGTCCTGTTCTGTCTGGTCTTTAGACTTGTCGTTCGTCCTTTGTCGAGTGTGTTTGTCCTTTCAAAATGTTTTTCTTTTCTAACAACTTAAGTGCTTGGCGTATTCTACTAATTTTATTTTTACACGCCCCGTGAATCCAGTTGACAATCATCTCAACTCGCTATCCATATCCCTCAATACTCGTATAATGATCCCCAACAACTCAAACCCAAATTCGAAACCCAAAACAGACAGCAGGTAGTGAATCCCTCATTGATTTTTATTCGCGCGTGTTTAATTCCCGAAATCAGCACCCGGAGATCTTCAGATCGTCATTGTCATTGTCATTCATTTGTTTTGTATTCTCGTTTTTTTTTTTTTTTTATATTTTTTTTGGCAGCGCTTTGTTCCGCTTTTAGTGCGTTTTTTGTTTGACAGCCGCTGATCTTATCAGCGTTTTGTTTTCTGAGGCATTAAAAATTTGTCATTTGTTCCCCATTGAGCTGTTGTTGTTGTTCTTGCCTTGGATTGTCCTTCCTTTGCCTCTAAATGCATTCGCTGAACAGTTGGAAAGGAAGCAGCTGGTGGCCAAAATCTCCTTGCTTTTATTCCCTCTCTTGTCGTTGTCTTTGAAATCAAAATCTGGCATGGATCATTTCATCAACTGCTTAACCTTCTGTCCAACTTGGTAATTGCTACCTTTCCATTTTGTTATTCTCAAAATTACAGTGGCTGCAATAATCTGATTATTGACTTTGCTTGCCTCATATTTCTTTCAAGTTGTTGAACATATGCAGCATAACTTATAATCAGCACACTTTTAAAAACAGGGTATATTTTATATCAATTTATTAAGAAAAAGCATTTTGCTATCTTACATCAGTTGACAGGTTTTTTAATAATAGTTTTTAAAACTCAATTTCTTAGGCAGTTTTATAGCAATTTCAATAAAGGGTATCATTAAATGTAACCATAGAAAATAAAATAAAATATAAAGTCATTAAGTTTTCCTCTCTCTTTTACTCTCTTCCAACCTACTTGCACCCTTCAGTAACCACAGATCATTCGCTTGCAGCTTTTGTTTAACCCCTTATTTCGTAGTTGAAAAGCAAAGAGTGCAGATGTCATCGACAAATTCTGTAGATGAGCGTACAACTATTCGATCAGTTAACAATCGTTGTCCACCCTTTTTTGCATAACAAATGCCAATGCGAAATTCAACGGGTTCGTTTCACATTTCGTGATGAGACTAACCCCAAGTTACCAGTAAATAGAGTCCCATTGATGATTCCGATTACAAAATCGAGATGGACCCGCTGCTGTTGCTGTCTGCACTTCTATTTGCAAATACTGATTATGTTTACATGCATACATCAATGCCTGATGCTCAAACAATGCTGAAACACACACACACAGACTCGCACACACACACTCTAACAACTCAATTGTATGCAGTGGACAATGGGTCGTATGCGTAATACTGCACAAAATGCCATATGAGCAATGCCAAATGTCCAAATGCGTAATGAAAATTGGCGCCCAACTCTGTCGAATGCAACTGACGAGCATCACAGCTCTCCCCTCTCTCTCACACTCTGTAGACTGCCACTGGCCCATATCCTGGCTTGAGTAGACAAAATCAATTTGGTTTTGTGGTTTTTGTGCAGAGTCTGGAATGGGGAATAGGGAAGGCAACTAAAGCTGTTGTCCAATTTGTCAGGCACTGCACATGTCGTTTGACCAGCTGCAATCAGTCGACTGAGCCCAGCTGCATTTTAGTTTAAATACATCAAAGAAACTTCTCAAAACGCCAGCATACGATACGATATTACTATACGATATTTCTGCAGTTCGGTTTGATTTAGTTTTTGAGGCCCTGCGACTTTTGGCAACTTTTGAGCATCCCGAGAATCTTCAGAAAAAGTTGCCAACGTCAGCGTTGAAATTTCAGACATGCACAGAGAATAAAGTTTCGACAAGGTTTTTTTTTATGTAGGAAAAACTATTATTTGCAGTTGCCACTTTACGCTTGCTACTTGCCACACTTGGGCAGAAGATATTTCTTTGGAGTGTATTTGTGTTATTGAAAAACTTTTTGCCGCCGCATGCAAATCCCGAGCCGAAAATGCTTCAGATTTAAATGAAGTGAAGTGAATTTAATGGTCAACAGACATTTGCCATACAAACATCAAGCTGCTGCACAGTAATAGATAGCGAATGGAGATGGGGAAATGGGGTGGAGACTATTTACATAATAGTAAAACGTTGCAGTGATGGTGGAAACGGGGAAGTGGGGGAATTGTGGAGTCCACTCTCACTCGAGAGTTTTTCGCACAGAGCGCAACTTGGTATCTATCTATGATATTTGCATAGTATACAATTTCGAGTACTTGTTTGTATGCATGAAACACAGGCTAGAAAGTTGGGCGGGGAAAAGGAAAAGAGGGAGGAAATTGTGTGTGGGAGAAGAGTCCTTAGTCCTGCTGTTAGTCAGCTCGGTGTAACTATCAACGCAAATGTACTTGAAAATTGTAATGAGCTCTAAGCTTAAGCGTCAACAACAAACAGTTCCCAGTTCCCATTTCCCGGTTCCCAGTTCCCAGTTTATACTCCAGTTCGTTTCGTTTTGGTATTTTGCGAGCATAACCATTCAGCCATATGCTTGGATTAGACATAAGAGATAGCAATGACAGCGCTTACAGTTACTTCCAACAGTTTACAGCTGCACTCTACAAATCGATTGAAGAGCTCTCCCCCGCTGCAAATGACTTTCCTCTTACCGAGCTACCAGAGCCAACTCCAAAGTGTTGAAGGGGCAGATTAGGCTCCGTCTATGTTATCAGCCAAATGTAACATTCATGATGGAAATGAGCCAAATATAGACATTAGACGGCACATAACGTTAAAGCAAACGAATATAATTGAAGTTATAATATTTGGTATTTGACTTGATTTGGAGTGGTAATATGTACGAGAAACATATATTGTAAAATAACAAACATTTTAATCAACCACAAAACTATCTTCTTTTTTTTTTTAAATTTAGAATAAAAACATTTATATATAATTAAGAGTCGAATTAGAAATTGCATTAAG
Organism: Drosophila subquinaria; assembly: GCA_037043405.1. Lineage (NCBI taxonomy): Eukaryota > Metazoa > Arthropoda > Insecta > Diptera > Drosophilidae > Drosophila > Drosophila subquinaria. Next base: position 237,028 of record JBAMBL010001695.1, read on the forward strand.
CTGCACATTCACGATTTGTATTATCTTGTTACTCAAAATAAATTCAAAGTATATTTGCAGAACTATTAAAAAATTTAATTTTTTTAAACTAAATACAGATATTTTATTTATAAAAACTTTAGCTACAAATCAATTGTAATAAGCATCCACATGCCATGTTTTTCACATCCTTGCCAATAATTTGTAAATTCCGCTGAACAAAAACTGCATTCCTATAACAAAATCCATTTAGGAGAACGGCTGCTGTTGTTCAGTTTTTGAAATCGAATAAAACCGAATGGCACTAACACTCATTAGTTGCCATAAAACACAATCAGCCGGAGGCCTCCTGTTCAAAATACTCGCAACAAAATGAGAGAAGGAGAAAAAATGAAATCACGTCGCGCCAGTGCAACAAATTCAAGTTAATTGAATTCCAAAGTAAGCATAATTTGAGCCAACATCATATCCAACAGGCCAACAGTCAACACTTTTGCTCTAAAAGCGAGCACATGGAGAAATATTGCAATTGCTGGAGAGAGACAGGAGAGAGAGAGAGAGAGAGAGAGAGGAGTAAGTGAGAGAGGTAATACTCATACTATATAACAAGTTGCAGAGACGACAGTCTGTCAGCCTCGGCCTCGGCAGGAGCAGTATTCAACGGGTAGGCATTTAAACTAAATTTAGCCTGAAATTGCTTCCTTTTTGTTGCCTGTTTGTTGTTGCCTGGTTGTTGTTGTTGTTGTTCCTGGCTGCTGTTTGCCTGCCTGCATGTTTGCCACTTTGCCGACAAACACAAAATTCAATTACAATTGGAAACAGCAGCAGCAAAAACAAAAACGAAAGTCGCGCTCAAGCTTAAAAAAAAAAAATATAACTGAAACTTGAGACCAACAACAAGAGCAACAGCTCCCGTTTCGAGCGGCTCTCAAAAGCCGGTTTCTTAATGTTTTCAGCACTTGCAATTATTTTGTGCCGCCAACGTTTAAAGTGTCGGAAATTTGGTGCGGTAATTAAATGAAAATCAACGGCGACCAACCAACGCCCGGACAAGCAGCCTAACCAACAAAAAAATAAAAATAAAAAAATATACTCGTATATGCAACTAATAATCCAATAAGTGACAAGTAACGAATATTCAATGCCTTGCCAAAGGCATATCTGAAAGTAAAAAACAATTGGCAATAATAAATAAGGGTAATCATTTTATGTCTCTTACTGCGGATTTGCGTCCTTCTCCGTAATGAAGCAAGGAAATTAACAACACTTTATATAATTTTCTTGACTGAACTTCATTAACATATTGAAAGACGAGCGAAATGAGCAGGGGGCCCCCAGTCCCATATTATAATAAGTTACAAATACAAATAACATTTTCAAATTATTTTTGTAAAACACCTTTATCTTAAGAAATATCTTAATGTTTATAATTTATTTCGTATAAAATATATGAATGCTAATAAAATAAATAAAAATAAATAAAATGCAAATAATAATATTTATTTCTATTAAAGAATACAACTAATTCCAATCAAATTATGTTTATATTCAGGAAATATAGATTGTGAATTTTCTTTGACATCATTTCTTACAGCCCATATAGAAAATGAACACTACCCATATTGGCTAGAGTACCTCAATAAAAACGGCTTGGAGCACACAGTAAAGGAAACCTCTCGCCTAACGCAGCTGCAAATAAACTAGTTCAACATGTTGTTGTGTCGGCTGTTGAACTAATCCCCCCAACTTCACCTCATCGATAGGGAAGTTTTTGTCTGTGCTGTAATCAAAATACTTGTGCCAATAAAACCAACACAAGAAACGATATCAAAGGAAAGGAGAGCTGAAGCAAAAGTCGTGGAGTGAAACCATAACAAATCAAAGTCCTAATGAATATTGAGAGGCCACTAAAAGGAACAAGAAGCAAGAGTAGCAACAATTTAATATAGAACAAATACAAATACACATAATAATAAATGCAATGTGGTACGATGAGTATCTAATAAAAGGGCAAACTTTCTTCGCAAAGGGATAATGAAGTGGCTTCTATAAGATAAGAGGAGGTGGAGTTAACTTGGCCAGAACGCACCTGCCTAACAACAGCCCGCACCGACGACAATGGTAATGGTAATAAAAATCGCATAAGTATCCACAGCAAAGACAACAACATGGCAGAAAATATTGTACGGGGGCCAGGAGGGGTTGAGTTAGCTCGTTAATTTGCAATAAAATCCGATTATAACCACAAAAATGCCCCCATTGAAGATATATGTATATCCAGCTGAAGCCGCGGCAAACCAAAACGAAATCAAGGCGCAGATACAGGTGGAAATAAAAAGCCCGGAAGTAAAAGCCAACTTGTATCAATATCAATAAGTGCGTGGCAGTCTGCAACCCCCGTTGAGTCCCCACTACCCCCATAATACCCTTCCCCTAACCAGTTAAAGGGCTGCTCGTGGAGTACCACATAAAACTTGCATTGATATTTAAGCCCGGCTATAAATAAGACGCCCTCAAGGCAACCAAAGCCCACAAATTATAGCAGACAGGACATGGCCCGATCGGGGTGGGTATTCTTTTCGATTAAGGTCAGAACAGGGCCCCATCCGAAAAAAAATTGAGATACCACTCCGAATTTGCATAGAGAGGCGTGTCAATTCCCGAATTCGCACCCTTTTCTAGTTGTAAGTTGCACCCAAGTTATGTTTAGTTTGAAATTTGTACCAAAAATTTTGAAAACCAGGGCTGCACAGCAAAAATATTGTTTTATGTTCAACTTTGAATTACATTCGTAACAAAATTTTGAAATAAAATAAATATAATTTTGAAACCAAATGTATTGCAGCGTTTAAAGAAGTCTTTATACCATAATAATTTCAAAATATAATTCAGCAACAGTGTTGTAAAAGATATTACATTTTTAGTTCAAACTCATATAACTTACAATACCTTAAATATTTTAACAAATTTCCAACCCTTCGCTAAGCAGTTATGTTATAATTTAGACATTACTCAAAGTCTCCTGCCAGTGATGTCTTTAGCATACTTTCAGTTGGTTATGACCGCACAACCCAAGGAATCCCCAAGACCATTGAAAGGACTACGACGCCAATCCCCAAACCCCCCAGCAAAACAAATAAAAGTGTAAACACTGATTTGGCACGCGCCGCGTTGGGCGGTAATTTATGCATAAAATTTCGCCCCCAAAAAAAGATGCGGAACACTCCGACCCCCTATCACCCTGACCCCTATCATCCTACCCCGTTCCACCCGCAGGATTGGAGAGAAAACGCGTTGGCCAAACATGGTAATTACCTGAGTCCTTTTGGCAAAAATTCACGCATATAAACACGTATTTTGTGGGCAAAAGGCTCTCGAGTGGAGTCGAGTCGATGTCTGGTAACTTTTTCCTTATCATTATAGGAAAAGCGAGAGAGAGACAGAGAGAGTTGTATAGAGAGAGAGAGAGAGAGAGACAAGCCGTAACATGCATATGAATATGGCCTGGAGTCATGTCTGGCTTTCTGGCTGTCTGCCTGGTTTGGTGTCTGTTTGTAGGTGTTATGGCCGGCTTCCGCAAGGACTTAACCGTTTTTGTAATGCATAATTTTATACGGCCAACAGACAGGCAAAACAAAAGAGATAGAGCGAACGTGAGAGAGGAACGGAGAAGGGAGAAGAGACACACATATGCATAAATAATGCGAGTATTTTTAACTTTTTCTCTGTTTGCATGCGGTGAGAATGTTGTGTGTGTACAAATTATTTGTAATTATACGCATATTAACAAGCACGAAAGAGAGAGAGAGAGAGAAAGAGATAAACATTAATGTTTATTAAATTAACCGTGTGGCAGTTTATTGACTTCGCTTAGAACAACTTTTGGCCAAAGCATTTACTATAATAATATCATAATTTCATAATTTGCAACAATTTAGTTAATTTAAGGCGAGTTGGGAGAAGAGAAGGGAAGGAAAAGGGGCGTGACTGTGCTGAGATCTGGCCTTTTCGTTGGCTCTAAAATAGCCGTTAAATGCACAAAGGACACGCAAAGTTCGCTAAACAGACACAGACACAAATACACAACTGAAACAGAAACACAACTGAAAGTCAAGTCTAGACCCTTTTGGCCACAGCAGCCTTCCAAGTTATTAAAGAGATGAAGGAGTCTAGGGAGGGGAGGGGAAAAGAGGAACTGCAGGTGAACGAGGGCAATCAGACGATAAACTTATAAATGTTGCAGACGCCGCAAAGAGGCAGCCATATAGTAATTATAGCTATGGGCCAAATTCTCAAGAGAGACTCCACACAGAAGTACGAGAGAGTGTTTCAAAACCAAACCAGCCACAACTTGTCCTTCTGCCAGAGGCTTCACTTTATGCATAGAGCTGAGTGTGAGTGTGTGTGTTAGTTGAGGCCAAATACAACGAACATTCGTATCCCAGTCCCAGTCAGTGATGAGTTGAAAGGCCGCTTAACTCTCGACAAAATGCAGAAGCCGGTTATTTAACCAGCTCTCTGACTCTCCAACTTATCGAGCTGCCATTTACCATTTCAAGTGATTATTTAGTAATTTGATTTTGTGGAACTTCGACGTTAATGACAGCCAAATCAAATCGAAAATTTAGCTATTGCAAAATTTACATATTAGTAAAATTCAAAATAAGTTTTCTATATAATAAATAAGATTGACGAACTTTTAACGCTCTGCAATTGAAAAGTCATTCCTGAGTTAAGTATAAAAACAATTTTATAAAATTAAATAGTTTTCAAAGACGGAATGGAGTTTCAAAATCTAGTTAAGGCCTAGATATATTGTCAATTACGTTATGGAGATCTAATATTTGAACAATTATTTATTAGTCTCTTCAATGACAAAGAATCCCAATCAATCCTAAAAGTAACAGAACATGTACCAATTTTAATACGCTTTGTTAGAGTATAAAAATCAACTTTGATGTCGGCTTACAGTTTAATGATAACTTGACAACTCTGGCCATAAGCTCCGGCCAAGCGGAAGTTGAGCTCAGTCTCAAATGACGTAATATGAGTTCTTTTTATGGACGAATACTCACTAAGAGTGTATTTTTGCGGCTTTGTCGACAATTAAACATTCAACATGCAACATTATTTGACTCATGCAACAACCCACGCAATCAAAAGCAAAGAGACAACAAACAATCGACATTTGTAGTAGTAATTAAGCAAAAATCAAAGCCAAATCAAAGTGCATGGCAATTGTCGTAGATTGGGGGGCTTAACAGGACTGAGGGGGGAATTGGGGCACTGAGAAAGCCATTAATTTGTAGCGCATTTAAAGCTGCTGGGCGGATTTTATGTTTATGGCAATGTGGTAGAAGGAGAGAAAGAGAGGAGAAAGGAAGGCGCATTAAGGATCGGCAATCCCCAAAAACAACTTGGCAAAAGCAGAGTCAAAACGATTATCTTAATTTAATTGTCTTTTATTTATGTCAGCCATGGCATTTATAGCCAAATGGATTTACTCGGCACAACACAAGCCACTGCATATTTATGGGCGTCTCCTACACACTGAGTGTGTGTGTGTGTGTGTGTGTGTGTGTGTGTGTGTGTGTGTGTGTGTGTGTGTGTGTGTATGATTGTGTATGTGTGTGTCATTTAGAGCCGCCTTCTTCCGGCTGTCTGAGCCTGAACCTCGTAAATAAGCTGCGTACGATAAACTGGCATTAGAAATTGACAAATTCAACTTACACACAAAAAGCCACACACATATTGGCAGCATCCCCTTTCCCCACCCTTATCCTCACCCCCTCACCCTGTGTCGTTCTACCCTTAGCATCTTTTATGTAAATTTCATCTCGTATTCGCGCATTGTATTTCAATGCTTTGCCAATAATCATAAAAACTAATTAATGTACGTCATCGCTCGGTTTAGTTACAAGTGCGTTGCAAAACTTTTGGTCGTATAATTAACGTTCTTAGCTTGTCTGGGACACCCTGTCTATCCCTTTCCCTTACCATTCCCCTGCCCCTTCTCCTTACCATTCCCTATCCCTTATTATGGCAGCTTGATATGCGTCCCGTTGGCAATCGTTTGTTTTTGCTTATGTTGTGCTCGATTAGCAGATAGCACTGAAATTAGTAAATGAAGCTGCAATCTGAAAGCCCATTTATTTTTTCTCAGCTTTTCTTTCTTGTTTTTCCTCACAAAATACACAATACACGACCACAGCAAATTTCTGGGGTTTGGCAATTGCAAAAACTTTTTGGCTGCTTGTCTGCTTATGGCCATAATCAAATTGAAGAACATATTTTGTTGTTTTTGGCTGAAGTATTCCTTGTATAGTTAACATTATGAGTCATTCGTGGAACTTGCAACGTCTTTGGTGGTATTCCAGATAATCAAAGCCGAAAGTAAATTGTAAAGATATTATCTAAACACGTTTAGGAAATGGCTAGCCAAAACAACGAGTAATAACATCTCAATTTCTAAGTAGACAAAGGTTGTAAAAAGCATCAAAAAGAAATGACAATGAGCTACAACTGATAAATGATTAAAGCTTTTATTTTACAAATAATAAACATTTTATATTTAGTTTATAGTCTCATATAAACTTATAATAAATTTATTTATCTGTTTATAATTATTATATAAACAAATGTGTTTAATTGAAGATGTGAAATTATTTCACAATTCTTTTTATGTGGAAATCTTTTTTGAAGTCTTCATATTTTATCAACTGCAGAGAGATAGAGAAATGTATTTGAAACTTAATATTTGATTTTCCGCTTGCTTTGACTTGATGCTTTTCCGGTCCAGCATGAAAGCCAATTAAAAGACACAGGACATTGAGTGAGCCCCAAGGAATCAGGCATCAGGCATCAAGGACGCCTCGTTGGCTGCTTAGCATGCCAGGATGCTGCCTGCGAGCTGTGAGGATAAGGATAATAATATATCAGCGGTCCGGACATGACAGTTTTGCCGTTTATTGGGGATTTTAATTTGAGGCCAACATGACAAAAACATCGATAACAATTTTCGGACATCTTTCAAAAAAACTCAACCAACTTTTGTCCCATTTGGTTGCCCATTTTGAGTTGTCGTCCGAGCCAAAGAAAATAAAAAGGAAAATTTGGCGCGTGTTTGGATGTCCTTAAATTTGGTAGAGGAAAGAGAGGAGGATTGCGGACTCTGCTGGAAGTCGACATGTCAAAAAGAGAAAAATGTTTGACAAATAAACAGTTGCGAAGGCCCCAAATTGCCTGCAGTTATTGTTTTGGCTGCCTGCGACGTTGCTGAACCTTCGTTTATGATGTCTTTGGGCGCTTTTTGACCTTTTTTGTTTTCACCATTTTTTTGTTTGTGTTTTTTTTTTTGCGCCATAAACTTGTAGATATATATTTATTTATACACAAGTATATTTTTTTGTTATCACATCATTTTCTTCACATTTCTGACTACCTGTCGAATGTTTTTCTGCCGTTTGTGAAAAATAAAAGTGAGCAGAAGTCGCTTCCAGGCAGGTTGCCACCATCACCATCACCACATCACCATCACCACATCACCATCACCATCAACCATTTACCATCAGCAGCTAAACTCTGGGTCCATCTTCATCTTGGCCACGACAGGGGGTCGAGCTGTGTTTTTTTTTTTTGCATTTTGGCCGTTTGGGTCAGAAGCAGCAGCAATCGTCGCTGTCGTTAACTTATCTCGGGTCTACATCGGTTAAGGTGCTAATGTGACAGCTACTTTTACTGGGACACATCCACTTAAATTGACTTCACTTCACTTCTCCATTCTTCTCTCAACTCCCAGTTTGACTTGACTTGTCTCATTAAGCCGCATTGCAAATATTTCATAATTCATTTTCATTTTGCCCAGAAAGTCATTTATTTTACAGCTCGTCACTTGCGGCGGGATGCCAAACACTCTGCCAATAATCAATACCTTATATCGTCGAACTTGTTGAGTTTCTGCTGCTGGAACTATTTATTTAAGCAAAATTAATGAACAATCATTTAAATCCCATTTAAATTTATTTAATTTGCCTGATATTAGTTTCAAACTTTCCATGTTACATATTGTTTTATTTAATTGATTAAAAACGAAAAATAAAATAATATTTATTGAAACATTACTTGCAGCAGTTTGGCAATTAAAGCTATTTGATGAAGGCTTACCTCCATTTTAGAATACTAATTTGACATAAAAGCTACGAACAGAATTTTATTTATTTATCTTTTGCCTTTGTCAACTTTCAATAAATTCCCAGTTCAAAATCTTTATTCAAATTAACATTTTAGACACATTTGGCTCTATCATAACAAAGAAGTAAAAGTGATTTGGAAAGTGAAAAATATGCAACTAATTTTCACTTTTATTTATCCAAAACAAACAAATCAATATCAAGCAACAACATAATAAACAACAGCAACAACGACACAACAAACACGACCTGCATAAATTTTGGGACCAGAAAAGAAGAGGAAAAAATCTTAATCAACGTTGAGCCTACAAATGAAAACATAATTCAGACGAAAGATTTGCATAAAACATAGTGTTGCAGTCAAATAAATTTCATTCCAAGTTGGACAACAATAAACTATGCAACTAACGAGAGATAACTTTATAATTTATATGCTCGAGAAATTAAAATTCAATGGCCATTTTTACTGGTTGATTAATAAAAGATACAAATGCATTAAAGAAACGGCAGATACTTTTGAATCTCTGCCAACTGCAACTACATTTTGCTGGCATTTAATGTATCTCGATTTCCAAATTGCTTGTCGCCAAAACCGTGGCTTGGGAGTGTTAATAGAGACCAGTTGAGGGGGAAGTTGACGCTATTGAACTTTCGAATCTGACGTGCCACCGTGCAACAAATACCTGACACATTGGCTATCTAACACACATTATGTGGAGCCTGGTACTGTGTGGAGTTTCCATCTAGACTTCTGCATACGAATTTAGTCGGGCAACTGGTTCTTATTTATTTTACCCTATAATTTAAAGATTGATAGTATAATAAACTAACAGATACTTTAATAAAGAACAGAAAAAATATTGTTCTTGAGGAAATAGCCTATTAGAGACAATAATTTGTAATTAAAGTACCAATTCAAAAAATACAATTTATATGTAGTAATAGTGAAAAACTGTTCCTCACAGATAACTTATTTTTATATTCTGACCAAGAAGATTGTTGGAGCTGTATTTTTAGTCTCAAATTGAACTATGTAGTTTGCTACATAGTATCTCTAAGCTGTTCATTTTTTGCGGCTATAATATTCATTTTTATTTTTTTGGGTTACCCATGCAGTCGCAGCCGCAGTTGGAGTTGGAGCCAAAGTTGTAGTCGGAGCTGAAGTCAGAGTCGCAGTTATCTACATAATTAATGCATGTCTGAGGCCACACGAAACATGCAAACGCTGACATATTGACCCAATATCTAGGCAAAGGGTTTGACATTTTGTGGAAGCCGAAAACAAAACGATATCACAGTAAAAACGAGGAAACATCGCGTGCCAAAAAGCCACAGACACAGTTTATATACAATTTATGCCTCTGCAACTCAGGAAAATAATTAAAACGAATCAGAGAAAAAGAAAAAATACAAAATAAAATATGAAACCAAATAATTATGAACAGAAACGACTCCAACTAGGCAGAGATAGTTTATGCAATGCAGGGAGAAACAGAGAGAGAGAGAGATAGATGGATAAATGGAGAGATAGGCACGAAAATGACACAAGACAGCAAATACGAGTATCTTTCAAACTGTGATTAATGATGGGTCGTGCGGTCTCGAGCAGAAATATATTTATTTTAAATTTATTATTAATTTATGTGAGCCAGAAAAAAAGGTTTGTTAAGTTATTTTATACGACTGCAAACACCGCAGAGCTTTTAAATTGGATGCCTTACAACGAAGGAAGAAGGGAAGTTAGGAAGATTATAAGATAGATGAATTAATTGAAAATAGTTATAATGTGGTTGTTCTTATTGAATAAATGTTGTTAAATTTTAAATACAAATAGAGAGATGTTTTAGAATATAAAATCGCACCAAAATTAAAGCTTGTTATGAAAATGGAGAAATCAATTCATAATATTGTCTGTTGGATTTGGTAAAAGTTTGACAACTACCAAAAATGCTGACTGTAAATATTTATATTCTATGTAGACTATTCCTATTGAGATCATAAACCACCCAACGACTGCGGACCGTATAACTCATCTTCAGTTATCGAGAGAATAATCACACTAAAAACTGTAGAAGCCCAGAACACTAACAAATCAGCATGGCACATAATCATAAATTATCTAATAATACGAATATAAAATGCCATCAATTTGATGCAGGAATTTATTATGGCAGCTGAAAGCACAATTGATAATTGCTGTCGTCTGGTTTTTCCATCATTCATTTTCTTTATTTCTCTGCTCTCTCTTGGAGACCAATTAAAACGGTTCTATGCTGTATTCTCAATTTTATGTATATATTTTTCTGTTGTTGTGTTTTATGATTTTGATTACGATTTCGGCGCCTCAGCAAACGACTTGGACGAACAATAAAAAAAGAGAGCTCAATGTAAATAATGCAGCGGAAAAACAAATCGAGCTAAAAACTCAATTTCAATTTGAAATCAATTTTTCAACAGAGTTGTTTTCAGGCCGTGCTTGTGACACCTCAATAAAAATCCCAAGTCCCAAGACCAAGGCCCAGTGGGGAGGAAGTTCTGGCGCCACTCGATGACCAAAACATCTCCAATCTCCAATGGCTGGACAAGATGCGATGCGCATGCATAAGTTAAGAGATTCAAACAGAAACAGCAACAAACACAAATGACCCCCCGTGGTATAAAAATTAAAATTTTATTTGTTTAGCGAGCAGCGTGACAACAACAACAATAATAACAGCAACAACAATAACAACGACAGGTATCGGAACTGAGCGACGCCGGGTCAAGAGTTGGAGGCCCCTTGATATTTGCCCATTGGCGCATTACTCAGAATTGTAATACAAGCTCAATAACAAACAATCAAACACTTTCGAATATTCAAAATTCAACTCCAAGTCAAATCCAATTAATAAAATCAACATTGTTTGCTGGGAGATTTAAATATCACAAGTGGAAATCAACTGCCCACGCTGTGAATTTGTTTATTCTCCTATTTTGGTTCGGAATTTTATTAAATTATGCTTTATATTTGAACATTTCAGGCGAGCTTAATGCGAATCAACTGCAAATTGTAGGGCAAATGCGGATAACTGTGGTATTTAAAAAGTTTTAATTTGTCAACTGAATGAATAAAATGTCAATCATATCTTTTTTGCACTGTAATTTGTGCAACATAAACTCATTTGGTTTAATCAAGAATTTATTGTAATATTTACTTTGAATAAAAATATATTTATTTGTATTCTTTTTACAATGATACAAAAACTTAACATGGTGATTGATTTGCACTTTTTTTATTGGAACTGTGATCAACAGCAGCATCTGAGCCACAAGTTGGCAAGTCCAAAGAGTGTTGGATTTATGCTATTTTTTTTTTGAGTCATGTTTTAAACCCGTAGATAATTTGATTGTAAAGCTAGCCAAACAAATTGCTCTTATTTATTTGTATAAAATACATAATTTTATCAATTTATTGATTTTTAAATATTTTCATGATTCAATAACATGTCATCTTCCATTTATATCATGTTAATTTTATAAATTTTTTTTTGTTTCCTTACATTTTTAGGGTATTTTATTTTTGCTGATGCCTAATTTGAGACTTTTTTGCTACCAAATTTGGTTTAGTTGTTATCGCTAATTTTTATTATAAACTCAGTTTAAATATTTAAATCATTAGACAGTCAAATATGTTAGTGTCACAAAGGTAAATTAATAAAATTGAGCGGAATGTTGATTAATTAAAGGAAACGCACATGGCCAAAGACACACATACTCCAACACTTAAATACATACAAACACAAACACACACACATAGAGGCGATTGGTTGGGCAAAGTTGAGCGTCGCGGGTTAATTACCATGTCAAATTCAAACAAAAACAGCAGAAACATCAGCAAGAAAAGGTAGTTTATCATTACAGCAACAACAACAACAATAACAACAGTAGCAACGGCAAGAGAAATAAAAATAAAAATAATAGGCTGCCAAAAAGGTAAGTAGAAGGCAGCAGAAATGGCAAGGCAAGGCAAGGGCGGGTAGACAGGCAGGTAGGCAGGTAGTCAAGTCAGTTAGTACGTCAGTAGGTGGCAGCTAAAGGTCTAAGTAAAACCTTTTCTTATCATAATTACGCACAAAACGACGAACACACAGTTGAGCTGCAACAAGCGAAAGAGAGGGAGAAAGGGGGAATGAGTAAGAGGGAGAGAGATATAGTCTGCGACGACAAATGCAAATGCCCAATTGGGTCGACTTCAACGGAAGTCAAGAGACCGCTCGAGTTGTAGGCGGCGCCCGCATCGCAGCTGTGGCTCTGGGTAGGCGTGGCACTTGCGCCCTCTACAAACACACCACCCCCCACTCCTCACACACACACACTTACAATAAACTCTTGTGCGTAGAGCCCACGCTTGGCTGATGATTCGCGTACTTAAACAGACGTCCATTTATAATCGAAGGGTCAGCCGTGCGGACAGGCCGCACTTATGATACAACAACAACTACAACAACAACGCATGAGTGTCCAGTGTCCAGTATCCCAAGTCCCGGGACTCGAGAGTCGTCGTATTATAATGAAATTATGCATACAAAACATCGCCCATATATCAAATGAAGGCACTGCGCATCGTCGCAAGTGACGCCGCGTATTAAAATAATGACTTAATTTCGTTTATGCATGCCTCTATCCAAGTCATACCATTCCATCTGTCTGTCTGTCTACTCATTTCATCATACATACTCTAGGAACTAGTCCCAGACGAACTCACACTCCTACTCCACAAATACACACAGTTGCATTTGAGTTGGCGCGTTAATTGCCATTTGGACCTCGTCGACATGGAGCCCATTGCATTATCAGCACAAAATACCATATTCCCTGTTTGATATTATGCATGACAACTGAGCTCAGCTCATATTTAGAATGGCGCATAATCAGGCAGCAAATGCTTTATGAATGACAGACGCTCAAGCAATCAACAAGGAGAGAATGAGCAGACAAGGGTTGGGCTAAGATAGATGGTTTAGGGACAGATACAAATACCCAGACATTTAGTTAAGATCTTTGGGATAAACAATAACAAATACACAGCACGCGACTGCAAAGATATATTTAAGTGGTTGAAAATTGAAATTGAAATACATAAAAAAAAGTTAACTAATCAAAGACTATAGCTATCTTAATATAAAATGTTTTGAATACTGTCCCATTTCTAAATTAAATATTAAATTATTTCCCACTCCTAGCCATGTTTATCTCAAAATTGTTGCCTTAAAGTACCTGAACAAGTCAATGCACTACTTATATTTAGTTCTGCCAGTTATGAGCTAAGCTAAAGAAAATTCATTAACTGCAACGGAATGTCGGCCAAAACAGGTTCATAATTTCATTGTGTTTTTTGACACAGTTTGATCTACCGTAATGCAACTGCCTCCAGGCTATATTCAGACCATTCAGACCAAACTTGACCAGACAGCAAAGAACAGAACCGAATGTAGCATAATAAAGAAGAACACTGCAGTACACAACAAAAGAAGAAGTCCAATTCGAGGCAGCAGAAGATTGTCTCTTGTCACTTTTGGTACGGCTGACCCATTTCATGATGATTATCATCATCATTCAGCTCGGACTCGGTCATTGTCTGCGCTCGAACTTAACTCAAATTCACTCACAATTCGTTTGTCAGTCAGTCAGTCAGTCAGCTTGGTCTGCATTCTGTCAGTTGGTTGGCTGGTTGGCTGGTTGGTTGGTTGAGCTTCGGCACACTCAACTGACAGCTGTCATAATTAATTTTGACGTTTTGTGGTAATTAAATATTCTCTCTCATCCAACGCACTATACAGGTATGTAGGTTGTTCTTTAAGGGTTTTGAGTTTCATGCAGTGCCAGCTCTGATTAGCTCTCTATGTCAAGTGCTTAAAGCTCGAGCTCATTACATAATAACAACAGGAACAACAACATCAGGTTAATAAAACCTGGTGGCAATTTTGTGAGTGTGGGGTCACAAATTGAAATTACTGACGAACGTCCGTTAACAGCTCCTTTGGCTTTTTCTTTTGGCTGCCCACACAAAATGACTATTACTTAAAGACCTAAACACTAAGGGCACAAGTGAGGGGATTGCGGGGAAACGGGGGGTTGGTAGTTCACCCCACTAACCACAATGCATTGTTTGAAGTCAACGGATGGGCTGTTGTGCTCCGGCTGTGCGGTTCATATGCACGCGGCCGGAAACGACCTTGGCACGTTATCGTCGACTTTTCATCACTTTCATATTCATACAATTTTCGAACCGAGCACAGCACAGATGGAAACGAGGGAGGGATGAAGGTGAAGGTGATGGCGATGGTGATGGTGAGGTAGAGGGCAGCTATGAATATCTATGTAACCGGTCGACATGTTCGGGCCCGTGTCCTGGCCAAATGGCCAGTTGGCTGCCCTGGCTACTCGTATCTGTGTCGGAAAATCTCAACTACACAAACATACGTTATGAGTTTTCTTTGTTACACTGGCCGCATTTTATGTACAGACAGAGAGGGAGAAAGGAAAAGAGAGGCCACCAAGTGCTGTACTGTTTTCGGGTGCACAATTTCACTTTAATCTGCTCAAATTTCATATTTTGTTTTGACAGTTGGCTGCAACTCACATTCATGAGCTACGTGGCCTGCCAAACAATTGACAGTTGGGTAAAGTTCCGACACATATAATATGAGATATTTTACCTGCAGCTAAAGGAGAAACCATTGGAAATTTCAATCAAAATAAATCATCCGGCTTGATTGAAGTATAGCCAACATAATACTAAATTCGCAGTTCTTTTCTCTTATAAACTGAGATACCCTATTTCATAATATTAATAATAAAATTGAAGTAAATAAATTATTTAATGCCCTTGACGAATAATACTACAGAGTTAACCAATATTTTAGTAGCTATTTGCGTCATATTTGAAAGTCTTAAATTACAAAAACTTAACTGAATTGGACATACGAGTTTGTAAAAATTAATATTACTCTGTCAAATAATTTTCAAAAGTTCGATTGGACTAACATTGAAAGGAATATAAGTCCCTTTTAATTGATATCTTCCTTTTTTGTGGTCATACAAAATCTGACTTTTTGAAGTTGTAATTGTATTTCCAGCGAATATTCACAGAAATATCTGAAATGTTTCAACTTGACCACAATTAAAATGCCATTGAATATTTGTAGCATGAGTTTTGGCATTGCTTTTCCGACCAGAGATGGGAATAAACGATGGCAAACCACAAAACTGTTTCACTGTTGCTATCTAAACTTGTACTATGTATAGGTGGGGGGAGTAGGGGAGTGGGAAGCTCTAGAGGATATACCTGTAGCTTATAGTAGTTACTTTTAACTGTCGACCGTTAGGCAAACAGTTATTGCGCAGAGTACTCGCCCATTAGAATAACAGTGTTGCCCCGAAAAAGGCAACAACTTGTCATTAGACAAATTCAATTTAATGCTGGGACACAGCAACAGTATCAACACTAACAACACTAACAACACTAACAACAACAACTGGCGACCACAACATTTTTCGGTGGGGTGCTACCATACAAATTCTATTTAATTTGACGCCCTACCCCAACCAGTGTTGTCCCCAGCACCACAGACATGGAAAACTCCATCTAATGTGCACATTGGCACGTTCACTTTGTTGACACAACTGTACACTGAAGCGAAGGGGGAGGGGGTGGGGAGCAGAAGAGAGAGAGCGAAAGAGAGAGAGAGTCACAGCATGGTGAAGTTTATTTCAAGTGGAATCGCCGCTATCGCCGCTATCTCAAAGGACATTACAATGCAGATAGACCAGGACGAGTGAGTGACTGGAACGACACAGCCAATGGAGATGGAAAACTGGCAAGGGCAACATAATACACACACACCATAGACACACACACGTATTGCACAGTGGTGCCAGCACTCACATAAAGTACAAACTTATTTGTAGTTATTAGTGATTGGTGAATCCAAGTTATGAATCGAGTTTTAAAATCGTTAAAACAAAAAATTTTAAAGTCTTAAAAAAACGAATGTTTAAAAGAATTTTTAAATGCAAAATAAACGGTAAGTTTATTTAATTGGTAATTATTGTTTGGTTCTATAGTAATTTAACAAAACACATAATCATGATTACGAAAAACAGTTGAACTTCCATAACTCGAACTTCTATATCTAGAATTTCTCTCTAAATCGAGCTAAATGAGTGGCAGTAAAATAAATAAACTTAAGAAAAAGAACTCGAACCTTTTCTTTGGATAATGGGGATTCGAGTTAGGGAAGTTCGACTGTATAGTGATGTGAGTCCAAATTAAAGAAAGTTTTTTAAGTCGAAATGTTAAGATTGTCAAAACAGTAATCGATTTGTCAATATGTCGTCTAAAAAATAATAGAGTTTAACTTTTGGAAAGTTACAAATATCGAGTTGTTGATTTTTCAATGTATTTTTCATCACAATTAGTTATGAGCATGCGTAATGTATTTAAAAGTAGATTTTCGAATACGAACTTACTGTCACACTTGTTTTTTATTCAATTTAAACTAAATTGCGGGACAGTGTGCGACCATGCGGTTGTCGTGGCACTCGAGTGTTGCTCAAGCTGACGGCTTTCGGCGGCGTCTCCTTTTTGGTTCAGTTAGTGGCATTGTCACGACTTCTTAATGTCATTTTATCAAAGGCGAGTCGCGGACCCAGCACCCACCACAGAAAGAGAGAGAATGATACAGAGGGAAAGGTAGAGAAAGGGAGAGAAAACGAAGGCGTATGTGGTGCACACGTGTGTGGCAGCCGCACAACGCTGCGTATACGTGATGGGGTTATTATTGTAGCTGTCATTCTTGTAAATGTTGTTACTACTGCTGTTGTTGTTGTCCTTGTTGTTGTTGTAGCCGTGTTTCGTTGTGTTCGATATGTTTATATTTGCAGTGCGGTTTCGCGTGGCCCTTGAACATGTGCGTTACGTTTACATTACACACAACAAACACACACAGCACTCACACACATACACATAGACACATTAATACGACTTCATAATGTGTGTGTGTTTGGATGGGTGTGTGTGATAAGAGTGTTCTCGTATCAAACGACATTTGGCGAACATTTTATGGCGCATACCCAAAAATTGTTCAAAAACCCTCGACACCCTTCCATGTTTTCTCGCTCTCTGTACAGGGATACAGAAACCGAACGCCCGTTTTGTGTATCTTCTTTTTATTATGCGATTTGTTCAACTTCATTTTATTGCACACCCACACACGCTCACACACACACACAAATAGACATAGCAGAAAGCATTGGTGTATTTAAAATTTAATAGCAAACATTTTTATGCGCAATCGATCGAAAGGTTTCATTACATTTTAATGAAACGGCCCAAAGACATCGGCCTGGTTCAATGAAATGTCGAGCAAACGATTTGGCTGCCTCCCACTTGTCTCCCCCGTCAATCGAATGTGGTTAAAAGCAGGTAGATAGCTACTTGAGATGCTGTGTCCCATATAACTGAGAAAGAAAAAGAAAAAAGGGCGCGTGACACGACCCAAAGGTTGCTAAAAACAAGATTCAGTTGAATTTTATAATCTGGGGTGCCACAGAAATCTCTTTCACTTGAATTTGACGTACATTTGTATGAAATTTACGTCATTTTTCAGGTGAAAGAGATTTCTGTGGCACCCCAGAATATCAATACAAGTCTTTCACCACACAAATTGTGTTTAAACAAAGATAGATTTGAATTTTACATTTAAAGCAGCGACCACATAAATAAATTTCTCTCGTGACACGACAAGCTGTCATCTCTAGCATTCAAGTAAGGCAACTGCAAGGATGTATTTGATTTTTTATTGCAGTTCAAGCAAGTTATTTGGCACAATTCTCGACAAATGCCATTGCTATAAAAAATCTTCGCCATTCCTTCCGCATTTTTATTACAAGCCCCTCATTCAGTCAGTAGTCGTATATTGTTGTCAGTGAGAGAGAAACCTATTAAAAACTTATACTAAAGCTCATTTTCATTCATTCATCAGCTGAGCATTGAAATCAGGACATGTTGCAGTAGAAGAGGAAGCAGAAGCACTCAGCAATCCGACGACGTGTCCTTAACAAAGTCATAACCAGAACCTTGACATGTCATTCAATTTGAAATCCTTGCAGTTTTCTTTTAACCACACAGCCCACTGCTACTTTCCCCATTTTCACATTTCCACTTAAACATTCAACTAAATGCGCTATACAAATATCATTTAGCATGACATAAATTTCGTATACAAATACAGATAAATAACTTACACATATGTAAAGTTGACACACATTTTATGTGTAACTCCAATGCATACAAGTACGAGAATTGCTGGGCCTTCAATTTATACTGCCCTCCCTGTTTCCCCCCTCTTCGTTCCAACTCCCCACTCATTGCTTTACCGCTGGCAGCAGCTGCCAATTCGCATAAATGTCACGTACGTCAGTTTGTCGTTTTGTGTAAAAGATGCAGCCGCCAACGGGGAACAACGTTGCTGCACTTGAGTCCTTCTATGAGGAAAATAAGGCATCAAATTGCTAGACAAAAAGATATCCCCAGAATATCTTTAAAATGTATATCATATAAAAAATTGTTTTTTTTTAACCTCACAAAACATATATACAAAAGATACTCGGACTGTATGGATTTGAAAATTTAATAGCCAGCTTATTCCTTATAAGTTATATTCTTTAATTAATTAATTCTTTTAATTGTTCAGATTTTGGCTATCCATTTTACAAATTTCAATGTCTGCGGGGTATACAAAAAATAACAGCTAACTCCACACGCCACATACACACACATACACCCACTCACTCCCACACACACATACATACGCACAAGCGACTTTGAGTCGTATGAATAACGCATACGCACTGTGAGCCGCAAACTTTTCAAACAGTTCAAATTGGTGGCATGCAGCGCACAAGCGACTAATTAAAATTTTATAACGCCCAACTCAGCAAAAAGATGTGTGTGGCAAATTCATAACAATTTTGTCAAAATGCATTCCAGCTACTTAAATATTAAGTGAGTTGACATATTCGACCAGACTTAAATAGCAGTCGACGCATTTAGACAAGAACTTTTGCTTTAAATACCCTCGATTTGATTGCGGTGTAAAAAATCTTTGAATGTTTCAAAAGATAAAAGAGGATGTATTATGAAATTATCTACATTTTAATATATAACTTCAAATTGTTATTTAGAACTATATAAATAAGAAAATAATTGAAAAGTAAACTAAAGTTAATTACTTTAATGAAACGCCCAATACAACGCCCAACATATCTATTATAATTTATTATTTATAATAGATATGTTTAATTTCTTATTGATTATTTTCACATCAAAATCAAATTTCCGTCAAAATGTTCCTTGCAAAGTTATAAATAAATGTTCAAGGGCAGCTCAGACATCTGAATCTTTTACCGAATTTGAGAAATGCCCTTAAGACTGAACGTCAGTTACTCGTCAAGTGCTAGCAAAATGGATGTTTTATTTATAGATAACAAGATGAAGAGGTCAAAGTGGCAGTCTAAATATAACTCAACAATTTTTTATTATTAAAAAAAGAATGTGAAAATATAACGTAGGTATCAAAGTTCACCGCAACATTTGCACGGATTTTGTTTTCGGATTTTTATTGGTTCGCTTATTTTCGTTTTTTATCAAATTTCAAAGCTCATTACACTTTATGTAGGTGGCTTAAGCCGTGTTATCGATGCGACGCATTAAACGGCCTATAAACGGCGATGTCGCCGCTTCAATTGACAATTATGTTAAACAAAGTTATTAAATTACGCAAAAATAAGGCAACCAAGCGCGCCAAGTCAATGGGATTACACATACGCATCGTCAGCCAAACGCCAGGCGACAAATCAATAGACTGACAACACACAGTTGGGGGCACCAAAGAGGACTCAGGTGTATGGGTGTGTGAGTGGAGTGAGGGTGGAGTGAGAGGACTCTCAGCTTAGCCAAGCAAATTGCATGCTGAAAATTTCCATTTAGCATAAAACTCGTGCTATTATCACGCCAGAGTTTTTCGGCAGGGCGGAAAGACAAAAATTACGCCACTCGGCACACTACACACTAAAATATGCAGAGAAACAGACGACAGCAGGAAAAGTAGGGAGGAAGGGAGGAAGGGAGGAGCATGTAGGAGTGGACCCAGTAGACGTTTTTTAATGTACCACGACGGTGGCACAAAAGAATGTCTGCCCCATTGCCATAGACATCATAAAAATTCGTTAAAATAAAAATAAAAAAAAATGAAAAAAATAAAACGCACGCCACAACAAAAGACAAGAGCAGCAGCAGGGAGGAAGAAGAAGCAGAAGAAATAGGTAGTCAGTCGACTTCCGTAAAGCTTAAGCTCTCTGCGCTGGGAACAGGAGTCAGAGCCAGAAACAGGGCCAAAACCAGAGTAAAAATAGGAGTAGCAGTAGAAGCTGAAGCCAAAGCTGAAGCTGAAACTGTTACTGAAGGTGATACGGAACCAGAACCAACCAGACCACTGCACGATTACCGGCATTTTTGGATTACGCATACGCCACCGTCTCGGCCATATTTACTCTTGGCTTTTTGCGCTTGGCCTGAGGCAACAAGAAGCTCGCTTGTTGTGGCGGGCGCCATAAGTAACAAATTTTATAAATTATTTAAATTTTTATTCATGCAATGCTGTAAAGTTAAGCCCGCTGACAGTTAGCTAGTTTGCCCCCCACAACAGCGACAACAACAACAACAACGACAAAAACAGCAACAACAACAACATTAACAACGGCGACGACAACACACAAATTTTACTCCAGCCGCTTTTATTCATAATTTTTATATATTTTTGGCTGTTGCTTTTGGCCATGTGACCTTGACTTGCTGGCTTTTAAATATTGATAGCGGGCGGCCTTTGATCTAAGCTCCAGGACCAACGAGTCGAGACCAACAGCAGAGAACAGAGCAGAACAGGAAGGAAAAGAAAGAAATATAAGCAAAAAACTTAACCTGAGCCTGCGATTATGCAAATGCGTCGGTAACCGAAGAAAAACGCAAGAAATGTTATGCCCAATAAAATGTTACGACTCAGCGACGTCTTTTATAGGGTAATGCAATTCTCATTCGTGTTATACCCTGTCAGAATTTTGAAATAGTTTTCTACGACAATATGCTTAACAGGTGAGCTTAGTTTTAATAAATCAACTGTTAGTTGGAGTCTGATAATAATATTAATTATTCAAGAGACTACAAAAGACAGATTCAAACAAATACAAACTTAAAGATAATCAAAAAGTGCACCAAGCAAACATAATTGGGTATCTCACAGTCGACTACTTTCAGCTGAAGAATTCTTTCTTATATTCTTTTTTTTGCTTTCATATACTATACATACATATTCGCATGATTTATAAGCATCTGGAAAGACACAATAAAAAAGAATGTCGCAGTTTTATGAGTCCCGGCAAATGGCCATAAAATGCGCCATGGCACATATGAGAAAATATAAATAAATCGAACGATTATTGACAATTATAATGATATATGATGCATTCTTAAAACTCATAAATTGAGTAACCAAAGGCTGGGCAAGTATATTAGTCGAGTGCTGCACAAAAAAAAAAATGAATAAAAATAATAAGAACTGGAGCAATGTCGCCTTTGCTTGTGGGTCACTTCTTAAGTGGGTGAAGTGAGATCAGAGCTGAGGATTTTGCAAAATGGCAAGAAAATGTTATGAAGCGAATACGCATTAAATTGATAATTTATTGAATTTAAAGTAGCTATTAAAAGTGGAATCAAGTGGATATCGCTCTAAGTTATTGACATCTTCCAATAAAAGCTGTTAAATATTTGTACAAAACCAAGACTAAATATTCTGGTAAATTGAGCAACTTTATAGAAGCTCATTATCTTGCCTCCAATTTGCTCGAATTCAGTGCAACAAAGTAGTTTGAAGTTTCGAGAGATGCTTAATTTACCATTATCATAGCTTACAGAAATTGTGCATTCTCTACTCTTCTCTTCTCTCCTCCTCTTTCAAAGAAAATGCCTAACTGAAAACCGTAATCCAAGTCTTCTCTGAGTAAGCACAGTCCCGTAACATTGCTCGGCTAGTTATCAATTTAGTGCAATTTGTTTCGTTTCGTTTCGTTTCAATTCAGTTGCAGTTTGAGCAAACGAATACGTATCCGAGTACTTATGAGTGTAGTCACTCAGCAGGCACAGTTTGCTATGATTTAACAACAGCCTTAATTTGTTCTCATATTTGTGTGTGTGTTCTTTTTAAACTATTAAAAACTTGAGTTGTGTCTGCCACACAAATAAAACAGTCTCATCAACTGCTTAATGCTCTCGATGCAAAGCAAACAATTTTCATTCCTCAGCGTCGTTTATTGCAGTTGTTGTTCTGCACTGGAAATTATGTTATTCTTATTGCCGACTGGCAGCTCAACTGTTTGTTAATAAATTTAATGTTTAATTTACTGGCCATTATGGCTAACAAATTGTCTTTTACCATCTCTTTCTTGCTACCCATTTTGTCTCAGCTTCTGCAATTATTAATTAAACATTATCCAGCATTTTCTCAGGGAACTTTATAGACACACTTAACTTAAAAAACACTTATTAAATAATTATGGTGATTTACCATTTAAATATTGAAACTTGACTTGAATTTGGGAATGATAATTTCAAAGATAAAAATAAAAAGATCATTTTACAGCTAGCTTAAATTGTTATAATTTTAGTATCTCTTGAAAAAGAGTATGTAAAATCAGTGTAATGTTATCAATCTGGTTCAGGTTGAATGTGATAATACCGCAACAGGCGGCGGTGGCGACAATAAAAATACAAAAAAAAGTGCATTTCAAGTTTCGTAGGACATAAAATGAAATTAATGCATTTGTTTATGTCACATTTATGCAAACCAATAACAACAATAAAAATATTCGCATATGCCACTGACAGACTTTTTAATAAACTTACGAGTTATTTTATCCGTTATATGTATTTGTTGTTGTTGTTGTTGGTTTCAGCTCCAAATGTTGTTGTACTCTATATGGAGCTTAATTGCAACGTTTTTCATCGCTGGTTAACCCAATTGTGACCGTAAATTTATGAAAAATTTATTGTATGAAAAAAAAAACAAATAAATAAAATGTATGTAGAAATATAATAAAGCATAAAATACGAATATAAAACCTTCGTTGTGTGTTTGGACATTTGGTAGATAATTTAAATCAATTGCTGAGAAGTGCAATTAGCAGCGAAAGATAAAAATAAATTAAATAACCGAGTGCAAAACAAATGGCCCAAAAGGCCACACACAAATCCAGCACAAAAAAAAAGAAGAAAAGCTCGGCTCTAGTAACAGCCATTATGGACGGGCTTAAACATACATATATATTAATGGTGCTGGCTCCATAAATTATGGCGCATTTACTTAGCCAGATAGATAGAAAAAAGCCAAACGTTACGAGTAGTCGATAAATGATTGCGGTCGAGCCTTGAATCCTTTAATTTGAACCCTGAAAACTGAACTGAGCTCCTGCAGCAGCAGAAACAGCAGCCACATCCGCAGTTGAAGCCACCAAGTCAAAGGCACATTTCACAAATGTCGAAAGCAAATAGAAACAAGAAGGAATGATTTAGTTCAAATTGACAGACTAGAAAGTACTGTAGATTGTATCATTAAACTTTCTCTTTCTGCTCAGTTAATCAAACGTCTGTTGTCAAGTATATAGAATAGAAAGAAAATATTCTTTATTAAAATAAAACAATTATTTTATTATTTTAATAAAAGAATATGTGATTTTAATATTAATTTATATTATGAGATTCAATAGAAAATTTTAGAAAAATTACACAAAAAAAGGAAACTATATATCAATCAAAAAGTATTCTCTTTTATTAAGTTCCAGCCTCCTACACAATTTGAATGCCTACAGGGTATACACCAAAAATAAAAGGAGACCCAACTGAAAAGAACCAAAAGCCAAAACACACATTTAAATGCATGTGTGTAGTCTGGAGAAATATGGCCATTGCAAATTGCTGACTGTGCCAGAGTTGAAAACTTAAAAATTGCTCGGCACCCAAGTCCTGGTCGAGTCCAAGTCCTGGCTCCCCATTCCCCATTCCCCATTCCCATTCTCTGCCAGCCTCTGCTACAGCCTGGTTTTAAGTAAAGAGCAGCAAAACGCAAATATCATCGAATGGAATATAATTTATGTGCTCCATTTGCAGTCGACAGTCGCACACATATGCTACATACCCAAACGGGACAGGAATCCAGCCCAGAGAAAGAGAGAGAGAGAGACAGAGTGAGAGAACTATCTGCCTTCCCTTTCGTCCGTTTGGTCATTTAGGGCATTTTTGCATATGGGATACCGCTGCCAACAGTTGCCGCAGTTAGCAATTCCCCAGTCGCGTTCACTATCCACATTTTTATTTATTTTTTGCCATTCCTTTTTTTGTATTTTTTTTTATTTTCAACTCTCTGGCAAGGTTGCGCCTTCGACCCATAAATATCCGTTGGTTAGTTCCTTTGAACCCTTTGGTAGTTGGAGAGTTTTCGTTTTTTGTATTTGCCAAATTAAATCGTTAAATGCTTGTTAAAAACTTTGACTGCCATTCTATCTGTATCTGTGTGCACGTATCTCTCTCCTACGAGTATAGGTGTATCTGTATCTGTATCCGTAGTATCTTTGGCTGGGTTTCTGGGTAACTCGCCATTGCTTATGATTTATGTCTGCGCTTGTTTTGTAGTCTCTTTGGCCCTTCCACAGGCAGCACTGGGCACAGGTTGCCTTTGAAGCCCGTTAACGTAAATAAGCCAATACCCGAAACATTGGCCCAAAAAAGGGTTGCGTTTTTATGCGGTTTCACTGGCCTCAGGCACCGCAGCCAACAATAAATTAAATGCAAAAGGAATTAAACTAAACTTTTGCTCCGTTTAGTCATCAATGATTGCAAGTCTGCAAAGTTCCTGGGAAGCAATAAAACAGTTCTCGATTAGTCATGGCTTCAAATTGAACAGACAACGGTTGAGAAAAAATACAGCAAAATTGTAGTAGATTTGGGAGTAAATTGAGTGTAAAATATAGCGAGCAGAAAAGTAAAAAAACAGGTCAATAAGTCGGAGAGAAGATGCCAAGTAAAATCGCTTTTTATTAATTAATTTTACTATTCATCGAATATTTCTATTTAATCTTTTGTTATACAGGGTATTTCAAATACTGCTCTTCACATACCCTCATTAGCCAATCAATTTAATTTAATTGGCGCAAATAAACAAACAATAGAATAAAATAAATGCCTAACTTTATAAACGCCTCTCACATTTACATTGATCAATTGACTAAAACTATCTGTTTTAAATTTTTGGAATTTTCCTTTCATTCAGTTTTATTCCCGCACATTTTAATTGATCCACCTGCATTTTAAATTTCAGCCCAAAATATGAAAAAGACACACAAAATAAAAAGAAAAATGCATCTATCAACTGCGCATGATTAACGCCCCTTTATTTTACCCTCAATTAATACATCAAGATGTTTTTGGTAAATGAGACCTGTGCGGGATCAAAAACAAGAGATACAAACATACATATGTATGTTTCTGAGCGGACACGTCGAAAAAAATGTTGTCACAATAAATTTAAATAAATTGTTGACAAACGTCAATAAACATAAATTTTGGTGTGTGCAGCAAAGCAAAGCAAACCAAACTGTGGATTGGAGTGGAGTGGACCAAGTGGACCAGGCAGACGACCGGAAACCGCAACGCTCGATGCATTGCGTCAATCAAAAATGAATGTACGAAATGGCAATCGCGGTGGAGAGAGGAAGAGGGAGAGAAGAGAGGAGGGAAACCGGTCACATTCATGATTGAGAGAGTCTGTTCGTCTGTCTGTCTGTCTGTCTGTCTGTCAGTCGCACGTGTTTGTGTGGCGCTTGGGTGACTAATTAGAAACGCAGAAAAGCGTCGCGAGTTTTGTTTATGCAAATTGTAATAATAACTCAATTAAATGTGTCGAGTCTCGTGCATTGCATAACTTGAAGCGATTTGATGATGCGGGCACAACTGGCACATTGACCGATCGCTGGCCTTTTGTAACCACAATAACAACAACAACGTATAGATACACACATATACACACACAGACACAACCTCAAGGGTCTCTCACATTTTATTGACGTCCCGTTGCTTTGTGGCGAACAATTGTAGAAATGTCGTCGACGTCATTTAATTGTAAGTGAAACTACGCTTTGTTGGCGCACTTCATGATGTCCACTCATATGTGTGTGTGCGTGTGTGTGTGTGTGTGTGAGGTCAACAACCAGGCCAACACTCAACAACAAACTGACATCCAAGTGTTGTCTATATACTTATTTATCTATCCATCCACATCCACGCAGCGTCAACTCAATGGACTGCACATTGGGTATGGAAACTCTGACAGGGAGACAGGGTGAAAGGGGGGGACGAAGAAACAGAGGGGAAGAGGGGCAAGAGGGGCGTTCAAAGCATTTTGCTGTTGTCAAAATAAAGCACACTTTAATTGACACATTTGCATTTTATTATGGTCGTTGTAAATGCCACACTGGGAATTCTTTCTGTGCATTGCATGAATATTTATAATTAAGATCAATGCTCTGTTCTACTTCGAAGTTTTCTAATGCACTCTATGGCCTTTAGGTTAACTCTTGATAATAGTTCGTATAAGTTGACTATTTGCTAAACATTCACAGCGCTAGCAAGTGTGGGAAATTGTCTTGAAAGTTACAAGTTGAAGTATTAAAGAAACTCTATTGTGCTTTACACAAAATAAAAATACAATAGACAAATGTGTAAATTATTTACTTGCAAGTTCAATTTGAGTTTGATTTACCAAGAACATAACTACATGATATATAGAAATTTAGTATACGGTATTAGTTGAAATGAAAATATAGATATAGTTAGAGTAGATATCCACAAAGATTTTGTAGAATGAAAAACATCACAATTAATTTATTTAATTAATAATAAAAGCAAATCAATCCAAATAAAATGATATGTTTATAGGAAAAATCCCAAAAATACTTAATTAAAATGGAGCATCTAAGTGAATTATAAATTTTTACATTCAATATTTTTTTTTATAAATTAAAAGCTTTAACGTTTGTTTTTATCATAAAAATTATATAGTATAGCTCAGATTTCCATTTATTTTTATGTTACATTTAAAAACATCTATAAGTTTTTTCATTTGTTCAGTGTGTTGTACTTATAGGTTTAATCAGTTTAAAGCTAGGAAAAGCCATCAACATGTAAGACACAAAAACGCAGCTGGAGCTGGCGTTGAAACTTGTGTTGTTCTCGTCGGTTTCTGAGTGATCTCAATACACGACACACACACACACACACACACTCAACAGTCGACACACACTCCACACACATGACTAAGCGATCGTGGCAATCTGGACACAGAGTGTTGCATAGACCAAAAAGCTGTCTAGGTGGAGCTGCAGATCACCTTGCTTGCCACTTACTTAGACACTCCGTTTTGCGTGTGAAATTCAATAAGTTGACGGCTCTAAAAAGAGAGAGAGAGACAGACCTGAAAGGGGTGAGAAGGGGAGAGAAGGAGAGAGGGGAACTGGAACTGAACCAGACCTGAACCAGGTTCATAGATGCATATCTATGTGTATTGACTAAATTGTTATGGTTGCTGTTGTTGTTTTCGTTGTTGTTGTTGTTGTTGGGTGGGTGTGGCGCAACGTTGCACGACAAGAGCAACATCGAGTCGTGTTGTTGTTGTTGTTGCTGTTGTCATTGTTTAGCATGTTGTAGTTCAATTTATGATGCTTGTCGCGCTTGACTTTTGCGCAGGCGTTGAAAGCCCAACAACAGCAATAACAAAAACAACAACAGCAACGTCAAAAACAGCAACAACAACAACTATGAACAACTATTTGACATGGACTTTGTTGGCGCTCTGAAAATCAAATTGAGCTGCTTGAGTTGGTTACAATTTTCCGTGTTTGTTGTTGTTCTTTTTTGATTGTTTACTTTTGTTTGTTTGATTCTGGCGATGTTTTATTCGATTTCGTGTTAATTTCTTTTGAACACAATGCGTCACAGTCACAGTTAAGTGTATGTCTATCTGTGTGTGTGTAAGTGTGTGTGTGTGTATTTACAATATCATTTAGTGTCTGACATCCATTGGCATTTCGGTCTATTTGGGCATGACAAGTTGCACGATCGATTTGATATGTTTACATGCCTTGAGAAATTGATATGTCAATAACCAAAAGCGAAATGTTTGATTGTCTGCAGGAAATTGTGGACAACTTCATCATACATTTTGTTGCACTTTTCTATTTGGGTTTTTGTGGCAGCATCTTTCAAATATTTGACAGAAAAATAAGCAGCTATATACAGTTGAAGCTTATGGGATGTAATTCGAATATTCCCTGAATTTAAGTATAAATACTTCTGATTATTGATCCACAAGGGAATAGAAAATGAATTTTAAGTTCATTATGAGGTTAATTTAACTTATTTCTTATACTTCAGTCAAACATTTTCTGAAAACTGTAAGAAAATCATATTTTGCTAAGCCAAATAAAAAAAGTCTGCTGTGTTTTTAGACAAAGTTCACTTTATTTAACCCTAATTGAAGGTTGTTTTGTATTGGATCATCGCATTGTATGGCTAATTGTATTTCCATATCTTTGATTGCCTACATACGAAGCTCTATGTGATACAGAATCAAGTGTTTCAATCATTTCGCAGACCTCAATGCGTCTAAATGTTCCTCAATAACAAATCCATTATCCACAATCGTCAATTATTGTATTGTTTTTTTGTTGAATCGTGTTTCACACATGTGAGTGAACACTGCACTTGAGCTAATTCCCAGCACTCGGTCACATTGGCACACGCCCACACACAACAGCTGAACAATTGGACTCCGTGTTATGTATCTGTAAATCCATATATGTGTATCTTAAGATTGTAAAAAGAGGGAGAGAGTAAGAGAGCGAGGGGAGGCCTAATCATAGAGCTAAGGCCATTGTTCTGACAAGGCGTTAAGCAGTTGCCAGTCGAGAGTCGAGAGTCGTCGATTATGTTCGAGGCAATTATTTTGTTGTTTTCCGCCGCGGAGCAACCTTGAAATTAAATATAATTATGAAAACTGAAATCGCAGCAGTCGCATTCACATTGAATGATATTTCATAAGCTGAGCAGAGTTATGCCAGCCCCAGACAGACGTGCCTCAAATGAAAAATTATTTAAGATGCCGGCACACGCACACTTCAAAAAAACACCAAAAAAAAAACAACAACAGTCGAATCAATAAAACCAACGACCTGCCTTTTGTTGTTATTGTTACTGCTCTCCACGGATGGATCTGACTAACCGAACCTTTTTTTATTCCATCTGATTCTTTTTTTATATGTATTTTTGCCCAGGCAATTATAATTAACTTCGCGGCAAGTTTTGATTTTTTTGTGTGTGTTTGGCTCTTTTTCCTCTTTTCTTTTCTTCTCTTCTCTCTCTTTGTTGCCGCTGGCTGTGGCATCTGCTCTGTCTTTGGCTTTGACTTCGACTTCAACTTCAACTTCATCTGCATCTGCGTTTTAAGCCATCGTCTCTTCCCGCTCTTGGACTGATAATTTTGTTCGCACCTGATCGTGTTACTCGAGTTTTGTGTCTTGACTTTTCAGTTTTCTTACTTCTTCACTTCTTCATCTTCTTCTTGTTTGCTTCGTGCGTGTGTGTCATTAACTGCGGTTGCGCACATGCGGCCAATTCATTAGAGCTCTTCGTTCTGGCCCGATTGACTTGGCCAGCTGAGACGTGGCCGGCAACTCTGGCCGTGCGGTTACCCAATAGCCCGTCCGTCTGGTTCTTTAAGCCCATTTCTCATATCTCTTTCTTTGCTCTCCTTCTAACTACGAAATTGGAGACCACAAATTGAACTTTCGTTTTTGGTTTTTACTTTTAGACTTCAATGAAAGTTAGTACTAAACCCAAACGAGTTTATATGGAATAGGTGTACTACATACTACCTCAAACGTAATTGGAATATACGAATGAGAATAACTATGTGAAAGGGACGAGAATAATAGCTTGGTGAGAAGGAAGTCAATGGTTATCAATGTTTAACTAAACTCGTA
Organism: Drosophila subquinaria; assembly: GCA_037043405.1. Taxonomy (NCBI): domain Eukaryota; kingdom Metazoa; phylum Arthropoda; class Insecta; order Diptera; family Drosophilidae; genus Drosophila; species Drosophila subquinaria. The sequence goes on from JBAMBL010001695.1 coordinate 267,378, forward strand.
AACTGAGCACCTACAGAAAATGAGTATCGATTAAAAATAACAGATAATATTCAATCACAAAATATTATTTATAGCTTATTAGTACTCATTTGGGATGTAAAAATAATTCAAAAAAGTATTTTAATTTTATTACTTGTTTCTCAATATTATTTCATACTTAAACATTTTCTAAAGAAGTTCAAATTAAACCATTTAAAGTACTTTATTTTCTAATATTTCGCACATGTAAAATAATTTAATGCGAGTATTTCAGATTCGTTTTGTAACTTGAAACTTGGCTTAAATTGGGTTGACAATGTCAATGCCACATTTGCAGCTTGTGGGGGTATCAATAAAAGTCAAGCTGAGGCCGTCGAACCCTCATTAACCAAAGTCCCCAAAAGAGTCCCAAAAAGGTGTAAAGCTCATTGGAGATTTAACTTTAAATCTGCAACGTGCAGAGAAACTGGCTATAAACTGAACCTATTGCAGCTTTTGATAACAACACAAATGACGAGGGGGGAAGCTGGAAAAGGGGCAAAAACAGTGGGCGTTACCTTTAAAATATACAATACTCAAAGGCCGCCGATTTTTATGACAGAGCGGAACGGGCAAAGAGAACAATAGAGAAGAGCAAGAGAAAGCTACAAAAATAAGCGAAAACAGAACAGAAAATCGAAAGCTACCGAAAAACAGCGTAACAAAAACAAAACAATGAAGGATACCCCCAAAGCCAGAAAAAAACACAACAAAACAAAACAGAAGCAAAAGAAACAGAAACAACAACCAACATTGGCAGATGGGTCTGAATTTGGCTCTGACTCTCAGTTTGAGTTTGAGTTTGGGTACGGAGAAAATTCAAATCACAAACTCGGTATTTATTTGCGAAGCGTAAATGATTACCACTTAAAATGTGCTCGACTGCCACCTAAAAACCAATTGTTGGAAAAAGCACAACCAGCCACCAGCGAATCCCTTTCCTTTCCCCTTTCCCCACTTCAGCAGCAGTAGAAGGAGTAAAAGGACCCAACCGGCAACATATGTTTTTTATGCCTGAACTCTCTAAGTGGATGTCAGAGACAGGAAGGGGGGAAAGGGGAAACGAAAAGAGCGAAAGCTTTCGTGGAATGGAATGGAAAGGGTGAAGAGTGCATGAACTGTGTGATGGCTGCCAGGACTCGTTAAAGACCCTCATGTCCATGTGCTGATTGGGTGTATACTTAAGTGTGTTATATATTGTGTTGTATATTGTCAAAGTGGTAGCTCAGTGGCAAACGTGAGAGCAATCATTGGGATATACCACTACGAGTAATCAAAATTATGGGAACAACTTGGCAAATGTTCTTAAGAATATTTATGTATTGACTGCACTTTTCCTATTGAGAAATATCCTAGATCTATAAGGATGCAATCTTATACAAATTCGGAAACTATAACAGGCACTTGTAGAAGCATATATTCACTAATTTGGAAAATAATCGAATAGAAACATAATTTCCTATAAAAATAATAAAATATAAATTTAAATAATTTCCCATAGTGGAATATTTTTTTTATATTGAACTATTTATATTATTTATTAATTTATTTAACATCATATTTGGCAACTTCTTCACGATACTTACCATACATATATAATTTACATTAATATTTAAACTTATTTAAAAAACATGGAGGAAAAACATTGAAGGCAACTCATCTGAAATAGCGAAGAAACTTTATATTAACTGTTGTACTTTTAAAACACATTTTGCAGGATATCACAAAGTCGTTTACAGTCAACGAGTCCACGTATTTGCTTTGTTTTGTCTGACAATCGGACTTGGTGCGTGGTGTCTCAGTGGCTTTTCATATTTTGCATTGTCGCCATAATTTCTTGGGCTCCTTAAGACCCACACGAAATGCTCGCTCCGTACAAGGAGAGCAGACAAAACAAATATGTTAATGTATCTGGGAGAGAAGGACACGTATTGGTTTCAGCCTGCAATCGTTAGGATCGCATTTAGAATGAGTGAGTTGAGTTATTCCATGTGAGTGTGGGAGGGGAGGGGAGGAGAGGGGAAGGGAGAAGAATGTTACAACAAATGGGTGGCCCATGCCGGCGTCGCCTTTTTCCTGCCGTTCAGTTTTTTATGGTCGTCACGGGCGCCGCCCCGCGGCGAGGCAACCCCATCGGGTGGTGGGTGGCATGTGGCAAGTGGCAAGTGGCAAGGACTCTGCCACCCACATGGTGCACGCCCTGCTGGCACATTATTTTGCCACTTCTTCGACTGAATTTGAATTAGATCTCTGTGTGTGTTTGTGTCTGTAGCGTCTGGCGCGCGTCTTGGCAGCGTGTAAAATAATATATTTATTTTTATTTGGCAACGAGAGAGCGGGAAAAGGGGAAAAGGGGAAGGCAAAGGCGTAACCCCACAACAACCAAAAAGTGTTTTGTTTTCCTTTCAATTTGTATTTTTATTATTTTCATTTGTATTATTTTTGTGTGCTCATGAATAAAAAAAAAGGGGAAAAGGAGTAGAACTTGTGTCCTGAGCGACAGCAATAGATGGCCCCAAAATTGTATAGCTTAGCCCTTTTGTGTTGTACCGGAGGAAGAGAGGGGGAAGGGGGGAAGGAAGAGGGCAAGCTAGAAAGCCTCGAGAAAAAGTTAACAAATTTTCGCATGAATATTTCGTTGATTTTTCTTAAGGGTGACCGTAACAGGGACAAAGACCAGGGCTGGGTTTGAGTTGGGCCCATGTTTTGGGCATGTTGACATTGTTTGCTGCTGACAGCCAAAAGTTTTGAGGAATTTGCTTTTAATGGACAGACGAAACGAGTCGAGACCAGACGAGACGAGACGAGACGATGTCGACAGCGTCGGGCGTGAACTTGCCATTTAAATAAAGCGACGGCAGCGACGCGACTGCAACGCGACTGCGGCGTCGACAGCGGAAGTCTATTGATTTTCTTTCTATTCTGGCTTAAAGCAGCAGGGCTTTAATCAAAATATTTTTAGTTAAATAGCTGAGGCCAAACGAAAATTACTTCATCAGCATTTTTTCTTTCAATTCTTCGGTTCTCTGGAGCGGCGCATCAAAGAAATCGAGATCGTCGGACAGTTCAAAGTTCTTTGAGAGGCGGTAACTTTCCAATTTTCACCGTGTTACCTAATTTTAATTGTCATGCCACCTGATGACGCTGCTGATCACCGACGTCCGTCTACCTGAATCTGAATCGAGCCCTCTTTTTATTTGCTTTGCTATTTTTTCAGTTTGTTTGTTTCTTTTTTTTTTCTTTGGTGACCTTAAATCTGCCGCTCAATGGGCCAGCAATCGGTTGCATTGTTGGCCAAAAGATATTTTTTAGGCTACTTACGACTACTGAGATTTGTCCCTCCTCCTTCAGCCCCCCTCTGACTGACAACCTGTGGTGCATTGTGGTTTCTCGCTTGTCTCTTCTCTTTGTAGTGGGTGAATGTGGCTTACGTATCGAATATTTCTGAGAATTTAATTGCCTTTTTGTTGGGCAATTGTTGTCCAGTTTTCGTTTCGGTTTTTTTCTTTTACTTGTTTTTTGCAGTTATCCAACTGTTTGTCAAATGCTATTTGCTCTTTAAGCTCCTTGGCAAATGGCCCGCAGCGTTTTTGTAGCAAATTTCTATAGAGGTTCGTATCTGATCAGCTGACAGACAGACTTGTTTGACAAACACAAAAAAAGAAGGAGCATAATAAGATCCTCTAAAATCCCAAAAAAAAAAAAATTTGACGTAAAAAAAAAATATAACAAATTTAAATTATTTAAAAAATAAATTAAATAAAATTATGTTGAATAAATGTGCACTTTAGAAGATTAACTCAGAGTAAAGACTGTAATTCTAAATAAATAAATAATTTAACCTTCACACTATGCAAATTTGAATAGAGATATCGATAAAATTGTAATCCAGACATAGTTTATTTAATAGCAATTTCTCAGCTGTGTTAACTTCTGCAATATAATGAAATCTTGCCCCAGATTTATGGCTGTTAACTGCTTCAGTGTCAGTCCCAGGTTGCACCTTTTGAGTACACGATTCAGGCTCCATTTCATGAACTGGCGCCCGATACGCACATTAACCCTAAACCTAAGGTACACCTAGTGATAGACTGATAGTCGTCGGTGTGGCATGCAGCCTGGTCCCCTGGTGCATGCATCGAGCGGAGTCATAAAACTTCCGCTTTTCCTTTAACTTGTTTTTGTACGCGACTGACAGTAAAAAGGGGAGAAGGGGAGCGGAGATAGTTGAGACAACAGCCGCCTACATATCAACACCACTTCACCCCTGAAATCATCATGCCCCGTAGGAGACGTTGCTATTAGCAGTACATTTCATACATTTTGTAGTGAACATAAAATGTTGGCTGTTGTTTTTGTTTGTGTTTGTGTTTGTGTAAACTGTTGACAGGCTGAGGCAAATGAGCTGCAGTCGTAAAAAAGACAATTGAGCTCATATATATTCTACACATAGGGAACGGGACGGCGTTGACAGATCGTAAAAGGCCGTCAACTGAAAACCCGGCCAAATACATAGACGTCTTCTCCCACATAAATATTAAGCCCCTGGCCAAAGGCATCGTAAAAAACAACACCAGACTCCCTACTCCCAACTTCTCACTGCCAAAGACCACAAGTTCAAAACACACAAGGAATTAAAACAAAACAAAATAACAAAAAACTGAAAAAATTGATTAATCTCATTAATAAAATGCCAACCTGCATGGTGCGTGCAATCAACGCTTTGCCCCGCAAACTTCTTCCCCAATTTCAACTCAGGGGTCGAGGCAATAAAAAACGCAATCGTAAAATATTAAGAAAAACAAGTAGGCATAGCATAGAGGAAAGAGAGGCGCTACTATGAGATACCCTGTAGGCAAAACGAAAGTGAGCTTAAATAAAAAAAACCAAATTCGGAATATAGTAATTATTATGACACAATTGTAATTATATTTAAAGCTTGATCTTTATTTTTAAATAAAATAGAATAATATAGATTCAATCTAACATACATATCACTATTTCATAATTTCCATATTACAGGGTATATAAGCCAACACAAAGTAATAAAATATCATTTGAGAGAACCATTCTTTATTATTTTTAAGAGTTTTTGCTACCCAACTAGTCGCATTTAATGCGTTTTATGGTCAGACTTGGGTTAATTTTCAATGGGGTTCAAACTGTCAACGGGCATAAATTTTAATAAATGAAAAAAAAAAACAAAGTCTGGCATAATTTTCATAATTTTGGTTTGTCTCTGTCTTTGCTTCGTTTATTGTGCAATAGTTAATTAAAAATTTCAATAATAAAATGTGTACTCATTACGATCGTCTTATCGGACAGCATTCATCTATGGGCCTATCTAGCGAGTCTGCGACTCTAAAAAAAAAACACAAAGTAATAATAACAAAACTCAAGTTTGACTCACAAATGAGCCTCAGGGCTGGGCTGGTCAGAGTTTGGTTAGATTCAGGTTGGTCAGGTGGCTTTTCTATATTTTGTTTGGCTCTGTTTTCATTACAAATGTTGCGGGTTAGATAAGCAAATGTTGTTGTCATTTTCTGTTTTCTATTTTCATTTTCAGTTTCAGTTTTAGTCTGTTTTATTTGGCTAGCGAATTGTGAATAAATAAACAAATGTATTGAATGTTTATTAAACAAAATTAGATATGTGCGTAGATAGGCGAAATCAAGGCAGAGCGAAGCTCAGCTTCATTTGCCGATGCTTCAAGGTAAATGCTTTCAAATAACAATATTTTATATACACTGCAACTGCATAGCAAATTCAATCGAATCAAATTCGAATTCAAAATGAAAAATCGTATAAAATATTTGAAAAACATTATGCGGGTTGTAGATGCCATTGCTGATATTAAAAATATAACACAAGACTAATGATCGAAGCATTGACGATGCCTTTATTAATTGAGCCATGATATATGAAATAGTTTTCAAATTGGGCTCGGTTTGTATCAGGGTCTTATCTTAAAAACAAAGCCTGCTTCAAAGTAGGGCACAAAAAAATGCCAGCAATCATACAAATAAATTTGACAAATGTGAATATTTCAAAATAAAAATTAATATCAAACCAAATAAGACCATTAAATAAACTTTAAAATTGTCCACAGTTCATTTTTTTCATTCTTAAGCTTCTTCTTTGTTTCTCCACTTTATGAATGAAATCTAGAAGTTTTTGTATTTTTGAATTAATTTGCGGCTGCCTGGAAATTTAGTTTTAGGAACAAGTTTGCACTCTGAGGCTTTCGTTAGTTTAGTTAGCCTTTATTATTAGCCGGAGCAAACTATGGGCCAAGTTCTTACCACAATTATGTGTGTCTATCTTGTAGAAAACCATCAAAAACCCATAAGGTTTTCGATTATCAAAATAGCCGCATGTTTAATTTTTAGTTTGCCTTTTGCCTACAATCTATTTTATTTGATTTTACATTATCTGCCATATCAATCAATAGTCAAGTTGGTTTGGGCCAAGATGCTTATCGTTCACTTAATAAATTTCACTGTGGGGGAGTCTCTTACTCCCCCTCCCTCTTCTCCCTTCCATCTATTCATCTACTTTACCCATCGATGGCATTTAATTTTAAACGTTTTGGCTACGCGTGCTGATTTTATCCCATAAAAAAACCTCTTTACGAGGTAAAAGTCTAGTGACGAAAACATTTTCATGCCATAAAATTTCTGATATCCAATTTTGTGACGAATAATATTAAGTTTTACACATAAATTATTTTAAACAAAATTTTGGCACCCGGCACATTGCGCTAAAATGTTTCAATTCTAATACCAAATAAAACTCACTGTTTTGCGCAGTGCCGAATAAAAAAATTTTGTTTAAAATAATTTATGTGTAAAACTTAATATTATTCGTCACAAAATTGGATATCAGAAATTTTATGGCATGAAAATGTTTTCGTCACTAGACTTTTACCTCGTAAAGAGGTTTTTTTATGGGATATCAGAAATTTTTGAATACGACATCAGAAATTTTGAAATTGCAATATTTTTTGACAGTATAGCTTTGTCAACTGTGTTTATTGCTTGTGTAGCTAAAACAAACTGTCTGGCAACACTGGTCCCCTTTACAAACACACATGCCCAGCGCAAAAGCTATCAACACTCTTAAACTCTGGGTGCTATGACACTTTGCTGCTGCTGTCCTATTCCCATTCTAAGTAAAATGTATATATTCAGCTAACAGGTAATTTCCGCATTACGCTGCAAGCAGTGTCAAAGAGCCCTTCGAAATACCTTTTCAACGATATATAGATCGCATCTGTAGCTTCTATCGTTTGGATGCTATGGGGGTTTCAATTTTAGCGGTTTTTAGCGATTTCCCGCTAAACTAGCGATTTTTAGCAAAAGTCGTAGAGCAAACGTTTCCAGATTTTTGAACAGGAACAAGTCCTCATTTAAACATTTAAGCTAAATCAACGATTTGATCCAAACAAACAAACTGGCTGCTATGACACTTTGTTGCTGCTGCCCTATTCCAATTCAAAGTAAAACGTATATATTCAGTTAATAGGTTATATCTTCCAAACCTAACGGTAAAATTTTTTGTGTCATATATCAAACAACGCGAAATTTTACAAACTAAGACATATTGAAATTTAAAAAAAATCGTTAGCGGCGTTTTCTCAAAAACCGCCAAAATGTGGAGGAAAATACCTTATGTCACCTGTAGCCATTTACCTATGTACTTTAGAGAAAAAGTTTAAAGGTATGCATAACAGCCCTTCAAAATACCTTTTCAACGATATATAGATCGCATCTGTAGCTTTTATCGTTTGACTGCTATAAGGGTTTTAATTTTAGCGGTTTTTAGCGATTTCCCGCTAAACTAGCTTTTTTTCGAAAAAGTCGTAGAACAAACGTTTCTAGATTTTTGAGCGGGAACGAGTCCTCATTCAAACTTTTAAGCTAAATCAACGATTTGATCCAAACAAACAAACAGACAAACAGACAAACAGACAAACAGACAAACTGACTTTTCATCTCATTTTCGGAAGGCCACTAAAAATTTCAAAATTAATTATCTTTGGAACCAGCGGTCGGATTTTGATGATCGAGGTGTCATTCGACGCGTAATTTTGATTAGAATAGTTAAAAATTAAAAAAAAATTCAGAAAAGCTCCAACGGCCCCATTAGCTCCAATCATTTAAATTTTGCCCCTCCCACTTACACCTGTTTATCTCACGAACCAGGTGAGTTTTCAAAAGTCTTAGTATGCACATTTGTAAGTTTAATTGATACCTTTCGATCGGTATATAGCTCGACCTGATCGGACAGTCATAGAAAATTTTCCATTCTTCCTGTGTATATATGCTAGTCGCCTTCGCACCCTTCGTGCTGCTTTCGTCACTAGCGCGGACTGCCGTCCGCAGTGATAGACTTATACACAAACTTATATCTTGGGCTATAATTTTATACGTTTTATGTGGCTTATGAAATCGGAAACTTTTGTTGTCTTTGATCACCAGCACCACAATAAAGAATCTTGAAAAGGTGCCCAAAATTTCGTTGGTCAAGTTAATTTGTAACTTGAGTTGTGACTGCGATAAGATCTATCAAATGCTTATGATGGAACCACAAACAAAATAAAAATATGAGAAAAAGAAACAAGTTTCATTCGCGGATTTGCGATATTACTCAACGCATTTCATGTTGGCCATTGTTTCTATTGATGGACAGTCTGACAGTCAGTTGGCAGCTCAGCAGCAAACAGACAAAGTTCTTTGAGTACTGACTAATGTACACTGAAAAAAATATAAAGTGACTTTGAATGTTTTAAAAGATTTGCTTAAGATAGGATAAGTAGATTAAAATACATACACATAATAAAAATTTTCATAAAATATTTTTAAAATTTTACTACAAAGTCTACTCGTATTTTTTGAGTGTATTCCTTTGCTATATATACTTAATCCCATCGCACACAATGCATGCTCCACATTTTATGGGCGCCATAAAGTTAGTTCAGGCCATATAAACACATTTATGGGACTTTATTTAAATAAAAATAAGCATAGTTAAACATTTTGGTCGCTTTCGGTTGGGTTTCGTTGCATGCAAAATTAGCCCAGCTCAACTTGTAGTATAATGGCTAATTATGTGGTTATAGTTTTATGCATTTTTAATACAAACATATAACAAAGTCACCTCTGTGCCACATAAAATGTCGCTGATTAGAGTCGACGCACGTTTTCCCGTTGTTGTTGGTCATAAACAATTTTATTGTTTAATAAAATTTATTAATAAATTTGGTATAACGGCATTCGACGTTGTCACACGCTTCAAACGCAAATCAAAGTTTTAATAGAGGCAGATGCAGTTTATGTTTATTTTTGGTTGTTGTGGGGCCCAAAAAAACCAAGGGTTAAACCCGTTCCAACCAAATTAACACTTTATAAAGTGCAGCCCAGGGGCAACAACAAAAAAAAGAGTATTTTCGAAAAGTTTTTTTCCTCTGTTGAATGTAAATAGGCAGCTCTGAAATTTGAGTAAGCAAAGTAAATGAAGTAGAAACAACAACACAAAAAGTGAAGAAAAAAGTAGAAAAGAGAAAAAAAAAAAGATATTCAGTATGCCCGAAAATGTTAATTACTTCCTTGTTTATTTAGAGTGAGTGCTTGCACGTGTGTGAGAAAGTTAAACCATAACTAAAGCAAAGAAAAGACAATAAAAAACAGGGATGAAAAAAGAGTATAATATTCAAAAACCTTCACATTTGATAACTGAATATAAGTGATAAATTTATTAATAATAATATGTTAGTTTAAATTGATTGTCAATTTGTTGCATTTATATTTGTAGTAATATTTATATAAATTCAATAAAAATATATGTAAGAAATTTAACTTTTTCACACTTTTAACAGTTCACTTATCTCAAATCAAGTCAATCCTTTGGCAGCTGGTGTTGATTACAACCGATTACAAAGAGATTCTCCAGAACACTGCACTGAGTAAACTCACACGCTCTTCGCTGCCTCTTCAGTCTCAGCCAAGTCTTTGGCGCAGAGTCTGGATTTGCTTAGACGCAGTGCAAACATGTAAGTCTATCATTAAACTTTAGCAAAAGTCAAACAAAATTAAGAAAGCAGCGTTTAAGAGTCGACAGTAAAAAGTTCGAGAGTGAAGAGTTGAGAGACGACTCCTTGAAGTTGGCTGGGAGCCACTTGGCGCTAAGTAAACCAAATTAAATGGCACACATACTCGGCCAGCTTTTAGTCTCAGTCTTTAAGGCCAAGACCGAGTGACCAACTGAGGAGTGGAGTCGGAGTTGGAGTTGCATTGACTCCAATTGCGTTGGCATGTGCGGTCAATGGTAGAGATTATCGATCGTTGGTTGCCTTTTTCAATTGAATTGTCTTCAATCCCAAGTCGTGCCATTTTATGCGTTCTCCCCACACATACATTGTATATGCACAACAGCCCGCCTGTTTCAGCCATCTTTATCTAACTATCTATCTCGCTCTTCCATCTGCTTGCCTTTCTTTCAGTCGTTGCGTGTGTGTTGTCCTGTCCTGTCCTGTCTTGTCCTGGGCAGGTTCTGACTTTGCTTTGTTTGCGTTTTGTTTTTCTCTCTTTTTTTCCTGCTTGCATTCTGCTTGGGGTGCCCTCAACACTTGCTCAACGAAATTTAATAAGCAAAGGACATGTTTGGTGTCGTCCTTCTCCATCTCTTCCTCCTCCCTCTCTTCCTCTCTTCCATTGCGTGTAAGACGTCCATCAACTGAAGCAGCCGGCTCATTAAACTTGTTGTTTTTCCTGCTCCTTTTGCTGTCTTCTTTTTTTGGAGCACCCCAAAGAGCAGCTCCATTTCTGACTTTAAAGCCAACAACATTGTCCTGAATTTATTGATTTTTCATTCATATTTCTTTTCTCTTTGGTGTAAATACTCGTATTTGTTTCCCAAATTGTATCGTTTTAGGTGCAACTAACATTTCAAAATCAAAACTGCAATTTATGCAGGAGCTTTCAATCAGATATTTTTAGACAGCAACACAACAGAAAACATTCACCAATTTTCAAATCATGCACTCACATTCTAGCAAAAGGTAATTTGACTTTTGAGCTATGCAAAATGAAAAGCCATGCAGACAAAATGCTTTTGGTTCAATTTGAAATTTGCAGCTTTTAAAAGGTAGCAAACAAATAAAGATTTAAGTTTAGAAAAAGGGCAAATGGTTATCAGTATAACAACACTTTAAATTCGATTCAGAAAACCTTTTTTTAAATGTAAAATGTTGACTAGTAAAAGTTCGAACAATTCCATAGTTTAGCGTCTTATCAAACTTCGATCTGTATTAACTTTATCAACACAAAACAGATTCTCAAGCGGAATATCGTTTAATTCATGGTTTGATCTCTTATTTCATTCTACATTCAAGAAATTTCTCTCAAACCTTAAGAAATTTTCATTGTTAAAGCAACTCTATTTCAAACCAAAGCTGAAATATAATATTATTTATAAATATACAACTAATAACAACTATATTAATCATTAAACTTGTCTATGGAGCGAGTAGAGTGTGTATATAAAGATAGTACACCCAAGGACGTATAATTAAGTTCACTCACTATGCTTGAGGATTAACAAGAACTAGACTTCTTCAAGCAGTTAACCAAATTGAATTCAACCCAATTGAGGCCCATCCTGACGAGACCCAAGCCCAAGTTAAGACGACTCTCAGCCGAGTGCTAAGCTTGGCCAATTTAATAAGCTCCAAAGGACCAAAGGACCTCGCCATAACGCAAATGTCACAAGTGCCAACAGGCGACGCAAACACATACATAAAACTGACAGCTATTGCCATGTGTGTGTGTGTGTGCATGTGTGTTTGTATATGTATGCATGTATGTGTGCGTGTCTGTATCTGTGTGTGTGTTTGTCATAATTTCACGTCCATTGTCAGCATTTATTCCGCGTCGCATTCAACATGGCGAGGACGAGAATGTCGCAGGAGGAGCTTTGTCCTGGTTGGCGAAGCCTGTTCGCATTTATTGTTGCTGTCGTTGTCGTTGTCGTTGTTGTCGTTGCTGTTGTTGTTGTTGTCGTTGCCCCTACTCGCCGTAATTATTTGTTTTGGCTTGCTGGGTTCATTTACTCCACAAAAAAAAGCAAAAAATAAAAGAAAAACCCCTAAAGAAGCGCATACACACACACACACACATAAGTACAAATCTACATGTGTCCCTGTGGCAAGGGGTTTTCGTGTGTGTGTGTGTGTGTGGCATGCCCCACATGTGTCGCCGCTTGCCTTGGTTTGTTCTGCCTGTTTGTTTGTTTGTTTGTGCACATGTGTTTTAATTTTTGTTTGTTGTTTTTAACAACAACAATAAAAAACTGTTACACTTTTGTCGTTGTCGTTGTCGCTGTTGTTTCATATTGTCTTCTTCTGCGTGGGCTCAAACAATTACAAATTATGGCTCAGTGTGTTTGGCTAAGGAGTTGAGTTCCAGTTCCTCTGCCCGTTTCGGGTTACCTTTTTTAATTGTTTTTCCTGTTATTATTGCTCTTGTTGTTGCTGTTGTTGTTGTGCTTGAGTGTCGCCTTTGTTGGTTTTAGTACGATAAAGGTTTTAAAGTGCAGCAATGGCCTCATCAGGTCAAAGTTGAAAGCGATCCTTGAGCATACTTGAGTGTGCAAAAGTAACCCCTAAATTACAAGTAGTTAGGAAAGCTAGTTTAAAAAAGGCAGAATATGTTGCAAAGTGACTATAGAGGGGCTTTACTGTACTCTTAAATTTTAAATTTTGTTAAAACAGGTATAAGTAAATTTGTAGCAAAGATATCTATTTAATTTTTAGTTTTAAATTAGTTGTATATTTTCTTCATTATCAATATTAAAATACAATTTTATATTCAATATTTTATTCAAAATAATTAAGTCATAATAATTTATATATTAATGTTAATAATCTTCATAATTTTTATTTTTTATTCAAACTTATTTCATTTGCAAATTATTTCTGTCATTTTAATTAAAATTTCCCATTAAAAAGATAAATTTATTTTAATTTGACAGTATTTGCAAAAAGTGATAAACAAGTCAAATACAAACGAACATTTCAGACACTTTTTAAAAAAAGTCCTAAGATAATTAAAGTTGAAGTGGAAGAAGAAGAAGAATTGTGGAGGTAGACAGTTTGATTTGCATAGTGTTACATTGAACTTTTCACCTTTTTGTCGTTGTTTACGCGCCGGAAAAATGAAAATGTGTCGTGCACACAGCCGAGATACAAATGTATCTCAATATGTGCGAGTATACAGAAACCATCTAGTTGCCAAAGCGTTTATTTCACAGATTTATTTGCCTATTTCTGTGCGCGGAACGTGACAAAAAGCGCTTTTCCTATGTATGACAAATACATAAAGAAAACGTCGCAGATAAACGACAAAAAAAAAAAACATGCCCCACAGCAACAATTTGTGTGTCTAAAAGTGTATACAAGTATAAGATATATGTTTATATATTTGACTGGGCTAAATCTTTATGCTAAGTATTGGCCCACATTCAGTCCAGACATTTGACACGAGCAAATTTGTTGTCGTCTTTTTCGCAAATATTTTGCGAACCTTTTTTATTACATTTAAATAATTTGATTGCAAGTGCTGACAGGGTCCGGTCGGAGCGTTTAAACTTGCCCCGGTCTGGTCGGAGCCCTTTTTATATTATTATTTTGCTACAGTTTTCAATTCAATTTAATTCACTTTACGTTACGCTCTTCTGCCCTCTTCTTCTCACTGTGTGTGTGTGTGTGTGGGCGTCTCAGATACTTTTTTATTTAATTTTTTGTGTTTTTTTTTTCGTTTTTCTTCCTGCACTCAGTTTTATTTCTTACAGCATAAAAATTTATTATCATAATAAGCAGGCGAGCCCAAAAAGACGACGAGACAGACGCAGCTTCTTTTTTTTGGCTCACATGAGAAATACTTTTGTGTATATAAAGATATATTTTTTTTCTGTTATTTTCTGCAACCCTCAAAATGTTTTTTATGGGTGTTGTTTTTGTTTCTGTTTTGATGGAAATTCGATATTTGCAACACGTATTGAATTTTGATCAGTTGCCTAGTAAGTAATATGGTTCAACACAGACACAGATACAGTTATTACACTTATTTTCATCTTTTGCTTTTCGTTTAGCCCACATTGATTTAAAGTGGCCCTGGAATTGCTTCCCTTTCTCCCCCTGCTTGGAGTTACCCCAGATGCGTATCTGCAAACAATTAAGAAATTGTTAAATGAATTTTACGAAAAATTCCGAAACTCGATGTTAGCATTCCCTAAACCTCTGCCCTTTCAAACTGGGGCAACACAGTGGCAACTCATGTCTGCAACCATTTGTATCTAGATACGCATTTATAGTTACAAACGTGCAGTGGAGGGTTCCACACGCTAGTGTATGTGTGTGTGTGTGTATCTGTAACTCCCCGTATTTGTGTGTTGTTTCTTTGTAGGTTTTGTAATTCTATTAGTTGCAAGTTGTACGAGTGTGGCACAGCTTTTGACGCAAACAGCCAACGACAACCTCAATGAAAGCAAATTAAAAAAGTTTCCCAAGAGCAGGAGAGTGTGCAAGAGGGGGAGACGGGGTAAAAACAAATGAAAGTCCATTTCCACCCAGTTTCAAAATCGTTTCTAGTTTTTGGCAATCTAAACAAAATTAAGTGCAACATTTTGCCAGTTTTTGAGGTACTTTCAACACTTGCAACTCAAATGAGAATCATTCACTTTTTGCAAATAGAAATCATTTCTACTTAGCTAATTAATTACTTTTAGTAAACATAGGTTTTTCGGTTACTTTGAAAGAGGTTATTTTAATGAAAGTAATTTTATTAATAAAGTAAAAGGAAGTTGGTGAAATGAAAAAGAGGAAAACTTTAATTATTGACAAAATGTTTAACCTATTTTATAAAGGAATTAAATTAATTTTGTAAATTTAATTGTTTTTGTAAATACTTCAGCATTGATTGAATTAAATAATTTGTTTTTATTGGAATTCCTTTTTTTGTTAATTTGTTCATGCAAAGCTTTGACTCATTAACATTTGTAAAAATATATTTCGATTATCTATAAAAATATTATATTATCATAAAATAAAATTATATAAAGATTACAAATGTCTCAATTTGATAATAGTTTAAATATATTTAGTTTATATAATTTGATTAACCTTTTCTTACAGCAACATTTCCTGAAACATACTTACTTTAACTAAGGTTGCGGTCACTGCAAAGTCGGAAACCTTTGTCAAATACTCAGTATCTGTTCAGTTTGCAAGTTGTTACTGTTTAGCACCAACTCCAACACTTGCTGGCATCAAAAGTTGCGCCTACTGTCGGTGTGTGTCTGGTTGTTTGGTTCAGTTCAGTTAGTCAGCTCTTTTTATTATACTTACACATACTTATACTTTTATTTGGTGCGTCAAGACAGACGCATATCGCACTTTGGTAGCACTCGAGTGTTGAGCTTAACATAAATGCCAAAACGTCATAGAAGTGCGAGTGTGCTAGTGTGTATCTGTGTGTATTTGCTACCCTTCAATGTGATGCACAGACATGCCGTCATTTAGGCAGGCAAACACTCCGCAAACTGACAGCTCAGACGAGAGACCAGAGACCAAAGCAAAGAGGCAACCACTGTGAAACTATGCAGAGTCGGCGCTATAAACCAGAGGCTGATGGGCGAGGAGTGTGAAGGGGCGGGCATTTGAGCGCATTTGTATTTCGGTTTCACATATATTTTATTATATAGAGAAAACAAAAAATGATTTATCACTCTGTGAGTTGCGTTTGCTCAGTTGACTTTGACAGGCCGCCGTCGACTGTCTGCCCCCCGTCCGACAGAGCCTTGCAACTGCCACTGGCACTGCCACACAACCCTAGCAGGGCCATGGTTGCCGCACTGCGTGAGGACTACAAAAAGAGCAACTCATGTGCATGATGTATTAAATTAGCAAAGAAAACAAAAAAAAAAACCTTGAAACATATGAAATATATAGACTCCAATCCCAATCCAATCCGAATTCCAATTCCAATCATCATCATCATGTTTGTCATTATTTAAAAAGATGAAGAAAAAAGACACGTTATTATTGAGTTTTTAAAAAAAGGTTTTTCATTTTCATTTTTGCATTTGTTCGCTTGCGAAACAGAAAAATATCTTTGTTTGTCGTACATAGATGTATGTATATATATATATTTATGTATACATAATATATCAATATATAAATAGTTATTCACAAGAATTATCGAGAATTATTCATAGATAGTACACATTATATAGAGTTGGGCATTAAATAATAACTTATAGTTTATACAAAATAAAAAATAAATAACAGTTTTGGGCTTTTATACTGGTACAAGTGTTTGCTTTCATTCTCTCGATCTCACTTTCATCTATCCCTATCTTCTTCTAACTATCTATCTGTCCCTTTGCTGGTTCTTAGTTATCGAATTTGCTTGTGTATTGTTATAATGTTTTTGAAACTGTTTGCTAAAAATTTAGTGACGAGTAGGCGAGTTGACGATGATCCATAAACATTACATAAGTATTTTTCTGGTATTTTTTACTTTTGAAATAAATGCTTTTAAGTGTTTTTTTGCTTTTGCTTTCGTACTTGCTATAGGCAGTTGTTAAACATTGTGTGTGTGTTTGTTTGTTTTTCTTTTGGGTATATACCATTACATTTATATAAAGTTTATCTCATATAGTTATATAATATCAGTTTTTTAGTATTTTTGCTCATTTTTTTTGTTTCGTATTTTTACAGTCACATATATTTAGTACATATTTAGTATTTGTTTTAAATGTATTTATATTGTGTATACGCCATGTAGTTTATTTGCAAAAGTTTTCTTTAAACCCATTTATTACTCAACTATTATTATTATTATTATAATTATTATTATTACTACAATATTTTGGTAAGCGTAAGTGTTTAAAATGAGCTTTTACTGCAATAGTTAGTATTATTTTAAATATTTCTTTGAAGTTCTTTACCGTTTGCTAGCTAATTTTACACAAGTTTCTCCTTTTCTCTCTCTCTCTCTCTTTCTCATGTTGTGTGTGTTTACAAGTGTTTGTTTTGAATGTGATTATTGAATTAATTGTAGGAGACTACGTATTTGCAGTGGCATTTTCTTATCATCTAGGCATAACTCTATTTTAGGCATATCAAGTTTTTTCCTATTTACAAAAGGGCAATCAGTGGGTGGAGCAAGTCAGAGAGCAGAGCAATGCAAATGTGATAAGACAACAAAAGTAGTTAAGTTAAAATAACAAATGGCTAATTTCATAGTAACATATTTTTATAGAAGAGTTTAAATTATTAAGCTTTAGAATAAATGTAAAAATGCTTGCCTAGTAATATTCTATTAAGTTTTCTTTAACAGTTTAAAATAGACTTTGAAAATACGTTCATAGAGAAACCCATAATAATAAATTTTGCAATTTCTTAAGGTTCTAAATAAATAATGATTAAAATACTTAATAATTGAAAATATTTAAATAGCACATAAAACTGTATCTAACTGTTGCTTTGAATTTGTCTGTCACACGTCTGAGATACAAAATCTGAGCTAAAAGTTTTAAGTTCATAAATCTGAAGTTAGTTGGCTTGTTGTTGCTGTTATAGTTGTTGCTTGGCCTGAACTGATTAAAAGCATATTAAAAAGTTATCAGAGAAATGCTCTAAACGCATTTTCAGCTAAGAAAATGAGAAAATGAAAATGAATGAGGCTGAAGGGAGGAGAATAGCCACAAGAAACAAAAGTTCCACTCGACTGGTAACTTTAGAAAACTTTGTTCAGCTTGACATTGTTAGGGGGTCTCCCTTTTTTCCATCTCTCTCTTTCTTTCACTGGCTCTCTTTCGCTGTCCTTCTCTGTCCCACACAAGTCATGTTACACATGCTACTTGTTACATAAACACAACAAACACACACACTTAAACACACAACTGCAATTGTATCTTGTATCTTTTTTGCTGTATCTCAAGTGTGCTTCTGTCTGCATCTGTATCTGTGTGTGTGTGTTTAATGTACTTGGATTTATGTTTGTTTAGTGCAACTAAAATGACTTTACACTGACTAACAAAATATTTGTTACGCTGCGCGCACTTCCTGCATTGTAGGAGTTGTGAGTGGGGAAAAAAGGGGACTCTGTTTTTTTTTTCTTTTGTTTTGGGTCTGTTGTAATTTTAACTCAACTTGCCACACATTAGCATTGCTTTCTGTCACTGCTTTGCTCTCTCTCTATCTCGTTCACTATTCTCTATCTCTGTCTCTTAATTTAACTCGCACATATTTTAGTAATTAAAATGATGCACAGGAACCAGTCCCTAAAGAAATCACTGTCAACACACGGACTCTACAACTCCGTCTCTTTCTTTTCCCTTCTCTTTCGCTCTTAGCCCAACTCATGTAGCTCATGCTGTCTCGCTCTGGCCTATACGAGATATGCCTGCACATGTGGACCTTGTTGTTGCCCCGAAACACTCGCCTGTTGTTGCTGTTGTTGCTGTTGTTGTTGTTGCTGTTGCTGAGCATTCGACTTGCCACCAAGTGTTGCATGTTGTTGCTGCAGTTGTTGCTTCGACTGTGGTCGCCATGTTTGCGCCCTCTGCTGCTGCTGGGCATCGAGTGTGGCGCCACCTGGCGGCGGCGGCATCATCAGCATATGCTGCTCGTTGTCCAGCGTCGAATAGTCCGAGTCGATGCTCGAGTAAATGTGCTCGGAGGGGGGACGCATCCCACCGTGATGTTGATAATACTGCGCGTGCAAATGATGTGGTCCCCCTCCCCCTCCCCCCACCCCTCCAACGGTGAGACTGCCACCCACTCCACCTCCCGCCTCTCGTCGCTGTGGCCTGGGACTGGGCGTGGCCGTCGTAGCCGTCGAATAGTTCTGCTCGGCTGCGACTCCTGCGACAGCTGTCACTCCTGCCACGCCTGCGACAGCGCCTGCCGCCTCCGCAGGACCACAGTAGGCTGGAGGCGGCGCCTGGCGGTACAAGAGACCCGGACTCGCCGGCTGCTTGATGCGCTCGTGGTTGTGGTCCAGCTCGAGGGTGTAGTTGTTGCCCCGATACGTGGGATAGTCCACGGGCAGAGCGTAGCGCAGCTTCTCCCAGAAGTGGCGATCGGTGCGTCGAATGCGATGCACGGCGGATGTCTTGAGGTACGGCAACAGTTCAATGTCGCTCTCCGCCTCAAAGGCCACCTCCGGCTCCTCGATGATGACCAGCTTCTGGGGCCGGCCCCTCAAGGCATCGTGCACGGATCTCCGCAGCTCGCAACGGGACCACTCCGTCTGCAGGAAGTTGCGGGTCAGGAGGATGACCACTCTCCGCGAGACGCGACTGGCCTCCAGCAGCTGGTAGTGTGTGGCGTCGTGGGCGAGGTCGCGATGTTGCAGGCACACCCTCAGGCCCGGACGACCCGTCTCCAGTTCGCTGGCCAGGTGCTGGCACACGAACTCCGAGTCCTTGGCCGAGTGCAGGAGCAGGGCGTCGTACAGTTTCTCCGACTCCTCGCAGCGCGGACCAAAGACCCTGACCCCGTAATGGGCAAAGAGCCAGATCCGCAGCGACTCCCGAAAGACAAACACAATGATGACGACGACCAGGAGAAAGACGAGCGCCAGGGCAGCCGCCAGCAAGGGTATGTACGACTCGGATATGCCGTGCTGCAGCATCGATCCTCCAGAGTAATAATCCGTGCAGGCGGCACCCGTCGAATTAAAGTCCAGTTCCCGTTTCTGCGGGGAAGACGAGGAGGAGGCGGATGAAGAGCTACTCGACTCGTAGGGCGTGCTTTGGTGGGGGGACGAGGACATGCAGTAAATGTCCTGGGCATCCTGGACAATCAGCGCATTGTCCGCCACGTAGGAGGTGAGCGCCTGCAGGAACTGACAGCGGCAACTCCACTGATTCCTGCCCAGGGAAATGGCCCGCAGTCGCTGGCCAAAGTGTGTGGCATGCAGCTGCCAGATGGGCAGGGTGACCAGACGATTCCCGTCCAGACGCAGCAGCTCCAACGAGACCAGCGGCGCCAAGGTTCCATTCTCGATGTTCTCCAGCTGATTGTTGTGCAGGTAAAGTTCCCTCAGGGCCGAGAGTTGCTCGAACTCGTAGCCGTGCAACGTCTGGAGTCGATTGTCCGACAGTTGCAGCAGCTGCAGCGTTGCCAGACTGGCGAACGTGCGATTCTGAATGGATGCCACCTGGCTGCCATTCACGTAGAGAGCCTTCAAGTTCTTCCGCCCGATAAATGCGTGATTCTTGAGCACTGGAAAATTGTTGCCGTCGAGATAGACGATGCTGGAGTCCATGGGCACACGACGTGGCAGCTCCATGGTCAGCTGGTTGCCGCAGTCGACGACGTTCGTCGACCAGATCTGGTCGTGGTAGCAGGTGCAGTTGTGGGGACACGTCATCTCGCAGTCGCAGGCATCGAAGTCGCAGCAGTGACAGAGGGCGAAGCAGTGCGACTCGTAGCGACAGAGGAAGTCCTGGGGACGCAGGGCGCTCAGGGGACGCACTGCGGCACCGCGGGCATGTGGCATGACGCACTCAATGTTGGGCATGTCCATGACCCGCGGGTGCTGGCGGGTCGTCAGATTGTTGATCCGCTGCAGCCAGTCCATGGTGCAGTCGCACTCGAAGGGATTCCCCCCGAGGTAGAACTCGGGCAGAGGCTTCGGGGCCACCACGGGGGCAATGCGAAGCTGTTGCAGTTGCAGCTTGCTCAGCTGGTTGGCATACAGATCGACGCGGGCCAGATTGGACTTGTCCACGAAGGCATTGGGCTGGACATTGCCAATCAAGTTGTTGTTGATGAAGAGCAGCTCGATGGTGTTGGGAATGGACATGGGGCCGATTTCCGTGATCCGATTGTGACTGGCGTCCAGAGTCTTGACGCGAATCTCCTCCTGCAGCTTGTAGTAGTTGCCCAAGGCCTCGATGTAGTTGCCATGGATGTCCAGCCACTTGAGATTGGACGGAATGAAGGCGTAATCGAACCACACCAGATGATTCTCCGACAGATTCAGCCAGAGCAGCGACACCAAGGTGGCAAACACGCCATTGATGTCCGAGAGGAAGTTGCGGTCCAGGCGGATCGCCTCCAGTTCGTAGTTCTTGTCGAAAGCTCCCCGCTCAATGCTCTGGATGCGGTTCTTGGCCAGATTGAGGACACTCAGCCGGGGCAGGTCGGCGAACATGCCCACGGTGATGTTGCCAATTTGATTGTCGATCAGTCGCAGTCCCGTCAGCTGATGCAGATTCTTGAAGCTCTGGTTGTCGAAGGTGCGGATCTGGTTCTCGCCCAGATCCAGAGTCCGCAACATGGCCAGATCCTGCAGAGCACGCGGAACCTCGTTCAGCTGGTTCGAGCTGAGATCCAGTTCCTTGAGGTCGGAACAGTTCTTGAACACAGCCGGTTCCACGACACTGATCAGATTGTTGTTCAAAGTGAGCTTCGATAGGACGTAGAGACCGTTGAAGAGCTTGTCGTCCAGTGTGTGGAGCCGATTCTCGGCCAGATTCAGCGTGTGCAGGTTGTAGAGGGGCAGGAAGGCGTTGTCCTCGATGTGGCCAATGGAGTTGTTGCGCAGATTCAGAATCTGCAGGAAGTACAGCTCCTTGAAGGTGCGATAGTCGATCCGGGTCAGGGCATTGTGGGCCAGATTCAACACAATCAGACGGATGAGGCCGGCAAATGTCGTGTTGTCCACGTGATTCGAGGTCAACTGGTTGCCGGAGAGATCCACGACCAGGAGCTGCTCCAGGCGATGGAACAGACCCTTGGGCAGCTCGTACAACTCGTTGTTCTGCAGATGAATCTCCCGGAGCTCCTTGCTCCCGGCAAAGAGACCCTCGGGCAGCGTCTCCAGGTGATTGTTGCTCAGATTGACTATCCGCAACGAGGCCAATCCCGCCAGCGCCTCTCCGGACAGCTCCGAGATGTTGTTGTGCTGCAGATTCAAGTGCTGCAGGCGACGCAGCCTGGAGATGCCCCAAGTCTCCGTGATGGACCGGAGCTCATTGTGACTCGCGTCCAGCAACTGCAGCTCACTTCCGCTTCCGGCTGCCCCGCTGCAGTTCATGTCGGCAAATCCCAGTTGCTCTGCGGTTCTGATCCTGTTCCGTGTCAAATTCAAGGACTGCAGATTGCCCACGGGACAGAGGAATCCAGCGGGCAGAGCCCTCAGATTGTTCTCACTCAGATCGAGTTCCGTCAGCTGCTTGAGGCCATTCAGCGAGTCCGGATAGAGCTCCAGCGCCTTGGCCGGACCCCACTCGGCATTGCGGGTGCTCAGCTTGAGGAACTTCAGCGTGGTCAGTCCCTCGAAGGCGTTGTTGGGCAACTGCAGCAGCTTGCACGACTCCAGCCGCAGCGTGTCCAGCGTCTGGAGGCGGGCAAAGACCGCGACGGGCAGCGTCGACTCGAACAGATAGAGATCGCTGCACTTGATGGTCAGCTGGCTGCTGCCATCGGCGCCCTGCAGGTCCAGACCCGGCTGCCTCTCGATCAGCCGCAGGGCGCAGTGCACTCCGCTGCTGCCGTTGTACGTCCAGCTGCACTGGTTGACGGGTCCGCTGTGCGCCGGAGCCGGCGACGAGACCGAGACCGGAACCGAGGCTGCCAGCAGCGATGTGTAGTCGCTGGACAGGCTCACGCCTCCTCCGCCTCCGCCCAGCATGACGCTGGCAGCGCTGTTGCTGCCAGCTCCACTGCCGCTGCTGCTGCTGACGGAGCTGCCTCCGCCACTTGGCTCCTTGGGCGCCAAGGCTCCTAGAGAGCCATGGAGCAGCGTTGGGAGCAGAAGGAGCAGGACTAGCCTTGACTCCATTCTCTTGGTGTTTGGGTTAATTTTATGTTGGGAATTTTATTGTGATTTTCTAGGGTATCTATTTGCATTTAGAACACTGCTCAGTTTTGTAACATTTTTAGTCGCTGTTTTGTTGTTGCTGTTGTTGTTTTTGTTGTCGTTTTTCACTCACACTTCACTTAATTGCTTTTAATGAATTTTTATTTATTTGCAATTTACAATTAAATGCATTAGCACTTCACTGTTTTGTGGCTTGGGTTTTAAATGCAATCTGTACAACTTTTCAATTCGACAATTTTTTAACATTACACTTTGAATTTTGATTTAGATTTTTCTTTAGCGTTTCTGCGTTTGTTCAATTTGAAATTGTGCGTGCTCCACACGTCCGTACCGTACGGCGCTCGCACTCGAACTGTTTCTAAGTTTGACAAACCAACTGGCCGTCGACTAACGAAAATTACAATTGCCGCACGATTAACACGCAGCCAGCGCAGACGAGAGAGTAGCACAGCGATGGCGAGAGAACGTGAGAGAGTGGGAGCGAAAGGGAGAGGGAAACACTCGGCACGAAGGAGGCGCATGTTCGATACTCTCACGCAAGGTATATTTACTATAAGGTAACGTTGTCACCACAGCTGCTCTCTTTCGAGGCTACAAACATTTGACAGTATGCCTGCAAACGTTGTCGAAAGAGGTTGAGTATCGCATGCATGAAAAAATGTTTGTAGCCTCAGCACATCGGACGACGTCACCTTAATAGTAAATCCACCTTGCTCTCACGAGCATCTCTCTCCCTCGCGCTCTTGCTCTCTCTCGTGTATAAATTTAGTTACTTTTACAGCCGATGCAGGGCCAAATGGCGCTAGTGTGCTGTTCAAAATGAGAGCAAAGTGAGCACCGCAAAATTTGAGTGACTTTTTGAGTGCGTTTTCAATTGACAAATTCGTTGATAAATTATGTAGAGCCGGGAATCTAATTTAAATAGAAAAAACAAAAGAAAGTATTATTTATTTATATGATAAATTTAAAACAAAATGTAACAGATGCTGAAATAATAAATGTTAAATTATTTCTGTTTAAACATAGTAAATTAAATGTAATAATAATTATAATTAATAGATTTTAGTATATATTATATTATTATTAGCATAATAATTATTTTTAGCAAAGCTAACTTTGCAGGAGTTCTTTTTGTATGTTTTTGTTGCATTTCTGAAGTTATGAGCATTATTTGCCTAAGCTGTGCTCTCTCTCTCTCGCAGTGCGCTCTTTTACTCAAACTGAACACATCACTCAGCACACGGCACTCGGCTAAACTGTAGTTGTGTTATTGTTGTTGTTAGCTCACACGCGCCGTCATCAGCAGCGGCGGCAGCAACAACAACAACTACTATAGCAACATCAACAGCAGGAACAATTTTGAAGGCGCATCCGTCAGATACGTTTCCTATTGCGAGGCAACTTCTAATTGTTGCAGCTGCAAGGCACGGCCAAGAAACAGGGGCCGGGGGCAGGGTGGCATGCAATTTTGTCAACGCTAAAAGATGTTTAACACATTGCCAGACACAGCAAGGATAAAATACACACACACACATAGATACACACACACACACACACATACTCGCACACTCGCGAGTCTCAAGTGCGAGTCTAAATATAGAGTGTTTAGATCTGGCAACTTGGAGTTTATCTTAAGTATCTGTATCTGTATCTATAGATAGCTAAAGAAGCTGTTGAATTTCTCTCGTTTTCTGTATTTTCACTACTTTTTGTTTTTATTCTCGTTTTTCTTTAAGGCCAAGGCCAAGTTAGCTATAACTTCAAGTGCTGTTCTTGGAGCATCGTTTGCCACTTTTCGACATTTCGAAAAATGTATTATTTATTATTTATCACTTGGAGATATACTTACATATATATAAATGTATCTGTATGTGTGATCTGCCCACAGAATGGAACTTTTGTTTGTTGCAAGTTTCTCTAATGCATTTATTATTCATGGCAACTTTTTCATTAACTGGCAGAGAGGGGAACCATCTTGGCCCACACATGACCGGAAGATGCTTGCGGTCCACAGAGAGTGGGGTGGGGTGGGGAGGTGGGTGTAGGAGGTATGGTGAGAACTTTACACACACACACATATCAACTCAATTCCTGGTCCTTGGCAGTCGTCAACAGGCGGCAACAAATCTACAAAGCCAAGTCTAAATTGCCAAAAGGTGCAGAGCTGCTTTTCCCCTCCTTAACTTAGTTAGTTACCCCCGCCCCTTCAAAAGTCCCCCTTCTCCTTCTACCCGTCTGACTGACTCCGACTTCAATTGAGAGTAGACGAAGTCCCAACACATTGCCATTGTTTTTTCTCTCTCTCTCTCTCTCTCTCCTTTATTTGGCTGCTGCAAAAGGTGTCGGAAACTTGTTCAACTTGTTTCCATTTTACTATTCTTAATACACATATGTATGTGTGTGTGTGTGTGTGCCTACAAGGCTGTAAAAATAGCAACAACGCAAAACGCTACCTCATATTCAGTTAGCTGCAACATGCCGCATTAATGGAGATGGGCCAAGTTTCCCTGACCACAGGACACTTTTCTGATTAAAGTCAAAATTTTCATTTTACTTACAGACTTGACTTAACACAGCAATAATTATAATTAAAACTATATCTTTTTTTACAACTGTTTTTATCATTTCCATTATAAAATTAAAAATTTATGTTTTGTAATTTTATTGGAATTTCAAATTTTATTTTATAATTTTAGTTCTTATGTAATACTATTTTTAATCGACGTTAAATTACAAATTTAATAAATTTATATCTATTTCATTTATTTATTTAGTGTCCATTCTTTATGGTCGATATTTTTTTTTATTTTATAGTTCTAATTTTTATTATTTCAGTTGTTATTGAACTTTTTCTTGATTTTTTTAAGACAAATAAACTATACTATGAAAAGATTTCTCACAATCTGAATTGATGTACATGTTTCTTTTCACTGTTTCATAATCAAGCTAAACAAAAATTCTAGATAGTATTATATAAAAGGGAATTAAATTTATGTTATAATTTCTTTTGATGTTGATAAAATAATTTTTGAAAATTTGTATTAATTTAAGCGTTTTTGCCTCTGAACCTTTCAATGGGTTGGACACTGAGCTGTGCTCCAGATTGCATCAGTAGTGAATGACATATAAATATACCAACAACATAAGTATATTTTTTGTAATGGCAACGACCCCTAGATAGTCCACAAGAGTCCAACGGTTTGCGAGCTCACTTGCTATCAGTTTTGTAAACTAAGAAAGAAGTCTGTGAGATGTGGAGCCCACCATGAAATTATCTGTAGTCGAAGAACGTCTCGTACAGCTCTATTTGTGGGTAATACAAAGAGAACCGAGGAGAACTGAGAACTGAGGAGAACTCAGAGTTTAATGCAGAGCAAGTCAAGGGTTATCAGCTGTCTCAGATAGTATGGCATTATATTTCAATCTATAGAGCAAAGAATGAATACATACCAAATACATAATATATTAATATTTACGTAAATGTGCATTAAATTGTGTGATAAATTTCCCAGTAAACTCCCAATGGATCTCTGGCCCATTGCTGATGTGTGCATAAATAATTAGAGAGCAGACAATAAAATGCATCGGCCATGTTTAATAACCAAAAGTGCGACAAACGCGGCACAATATTTTCGATTACAGGCTCGGAAATGGGGACCCTAAAGCGATTCCGAGTCAATGGAGCACACAGAGAAAGGACTATTTGTGGGGACAGGTTTAGTTTAGTTCAGTTGGGTCCTCCTCCTCCTCCATTCAATTCTGTGCCATTATCAAGTCTGTTGCAGTCCCCAAAAAAAAAATTGGAATTTGTCATGAGGCAAGAGCTCAAAACAAATTGCACAAATAGCAAATGCTGCCGCTGCTGTTGCATCCACATCCCTCATTCCTCATCATCATTTCTCATCCTTTTCCGCATCCCTATCGAGCGATAGCCACAGAAACACCGAGTTGGTATAAAATATGCCCAGGCCAGTTTAACGGCCGGACATCGAATTTTGACCAAAAATTGAACTAAAAACAAATTTTCGGTGCCGTGCAGCCAAAAACGGCAGCTGAAATTGACAGGCGACGGCAAAGGATCTGAGGGGGCAAAAATGGGGGATAAAGTACAGTGGGCGGCCAACAGGATGCGACCGAATTGAGCAACCGCTGCACAGTGAAACAACGACATTAGAAATGCAAAAGAGGAACGTATGGAATTTTAGATTTTAAATTAAATGCATGTTGTAAAATATATACAAGTGTAAATTTAGAGTGGGCATTAATTTTCAGAATTAAATTAACTGCTTTTATGACTTATAATAATTAAATAAGTTTAATAATATTTTATGAATTTTACAAAAATATAACATTATTAAAAGATGTTTATTTGCTGCCTTTAAAACTCAAACTCTCATTTGATATCGAACTTATTATAAACTTGGAATTGCATTAGAATTTGTTACATTTTTTTATTTATTTTTTTGACATGAAACAGAGAGTAACAAGTAAAAATATTCGTCTCAAATTTAATTAAATAAGTGTTTTAGTTGCACTTTATTTTCCAAGCAGTATTTACACTGAACCTTTGACGCGATTCAGTGCAGTTTACTAAACTTAAGTTTTTTAAATGAATAATGCGTTAAGAATTTATTAGAAATGCATTCAAAATGTGTTGTTTAGTCTAGTTTTTTAACCAGTGTGGACACTTGGCTGGAAGTGTGAAGATTGCTGAACACTGAACTGAAGCTCAGCTTGTGCTCTTGTTATTATTATTGTTGCGGCTCTTCTTCTTTTGCTTTCCCATGATATAAATTGCACAGCTGAGCAGGCAGCATAATCGCATGCAATTATGCCGCACACAACACAACACAATCACAACGCCAGAAGTTTGCGAAACTCGCCTCGAACTCGCCAAGCAGCAACAACTCAGCTGGAAATGCAGCAGCAGCAACAAAAGGAGGCATGCAACAGGAGCAGAAGAAGGAGCAGAAGACGTGGCCAACAAGCTGGCACTAACAGGTGAGTAGTGGGCTGGTGCAACGAGTTAAGACTCCGACTCGAGGGAAACTCCCCGAGAACAACAACAATGCAATGCGACAAGAAGAAGAGGAAGGGAGCGTATTGCAATTTTTGCTTGCTTGCCACTGTTTGTTGCACAATCTTGTCTAACTTGGTTTGGCCAACGAGCTTTCCCTGTTGTTGATTTTTGCCGAGTTCTTGCCTGATTTTTAAGGCCTATTTGCAGAAGAGCGTGACGGAGACAGAGTAAACGAGAGAGAGAGAGAGAGAGAGAGAGAGAAAGGGAGGAAAGCTCAGTTTCCTTTCGCGATTTTTCCCTTTCAACTTTAGTTAACTTTATTTTGTTTTCATTCCCTCTCACCTGTTTTTTTCCAGCTTCTCTATCTACCCCCTTTGCAGTGTGCGATTTTGATCTATTGATGCTTTGTTTTTCACCCTATTTGCTGTTCTTTCCCATTTCAGCTTTCATTTTTCTCCCCCTTTCTACCTATTGGCAAATATTGCATTTTACGTTTTCCAATTAAACTAGAACAAGTGCAGCTTTTTCTTGGTCTTTATTCACGCATTTTGCATCCTGCTCTGAAGGTGTTAAGAACACTGAATACTATCCTTTTAGCCATTTGTATCCTTTGACCAACTGTAAGCCAAGTAAGGCCGAGAGTACATAACCACTGCAAAACTGGCAAAAATAAAAAGGAGAAACACATTCAAATCACTTTCAAATCGAGCCTGATTGAGAAAAAGGACTTTTGAATACGTGCCGATTGGATAAAAAAGCAAAGAATCTGAGAAAAACTTTCCATATGAATTCAGATTTCAATTGCAAATTGTTGTTCTTTCTATTTGAATTCAAAGCACAATTTTGACTGCTTCAACAAGAGAGAGCATAAAGGAGTAAATAATCTGGAAAAAAATCCTTACACTTCTGTTACTCTCAATTGTATACAATGTAAAATGTAAAATTTAAAAACATATATATTAAGAAATTAAGTTTGAGTTTTAAGAAATGTTATCAAATAGCAGCAATCGTAATAATTTATCAGCTTTTTTTATAAGCTCCTATTAAATGCTGTGATTAATCTGGAGCATCTTTTTCAAGACTTCCTCTTACACTTTATCGTTTTAGCGTTTCAACGTTTTATCTCGTTGCCATTGATTAAAACTCGTAACTAGCACTTAAGTCATTCATAGAAAACTGTGACGCCTTCCCTGGAAAATGGACAGCAGTCGGTGAAAATATTAGCCATGATTCTGGGAAAACTTCAACCGAATCAAGAACACAGAGGCTTCAAGTGTACAAAAAATAATAGCAATTACATATATGACCGGGGCCAAGTTAATAAAAAGCGAGCAGCCGGCTAAAACAAGCGCCTCTTGGCCAAGAGTGGCGAGTGGAGAGTGGAATGGGAAAGAAGCGCAGTTGAACGCGTTTTATAGCACTTTAAGGGCCCTCTAAGAACATTAAACAAAGTTCCCCCGACCGAACTGGACTGGACCCGTAATCATCAGTCGGGAATAAAGTGTGCCTTCAATTTCGACACGTGCACAAGTATTTTTTCAGATACAATTTACAATTTTCATTTAGTAGCTTGACGCTTTTCCTGGAATTGCTGCCAAGGCGTCTAAGCTAGTTTACGGTAAAGACAGCTGAAAAGACAACTACGGGAACTATCCAAACTATCGCACCAACCCATAAATAACTCGAGTTTGCTGAGAGTATTTTGTCATGCAGGGCATAACTGAAAATATAATGGCAATAATTGTTGAGAATGCCGTGCACGTAGCTCAGCTCGTTAATTCTTAGAACTTGAGAACTCGAAAATCATATACGAATACACTCACATTAGATTTGAGCAATAACCAAAAAAAACCGAGACAATTAAAGCATATTTTTTCAGTGGTAGAAAACGCCACACGTAACCTTGGCTGCATTTTAATCATCAACGCATTGGCTCAGTTCTTCACTTTGTATACCCTGTATAAAATGGAATGGGTAAATAAGGTATGAGAAACTGTAAGCAAACCCAGAGACTATAAGAAGGAGCAACAGAGAAATTGTAACCACAGCATTATCTCTATCTATTTATTTACATTCATCTGACAACAATCTCTAAGATACTTTTATCATTTGTAAAGATACAACTCTCATCTTCGCTTCATATATATATTTTTATGTTCCGTATAATTTCATCAAATTTTTTTAGAATCGCCAATAAGGTTTTTAAAGTACAGGGTAACTACAGTCAAACTTTTCCAACTAGATTTTAATTTTCTCTCCTCTGTTTCACATTCTTTTCTCTGACGAATTTCAACGAGTTCGTTGCACGTGCTGCACTACGAGCCACATCAATCAAAAATAATTTATTTGAGAGCAGGTCTAAAAACTGAAAACTGAAAACCAAAAAATAAAAAATTAAGTAAAAGACAAAAGTCCAAGCCACAGTCAAAGCTCGTGCTTGGACATCTGAGATAGCGTTATGGTTATGGGTTATGGCTAAAGTCATGCCTGGCTACAATGAACACAGCCCAGAGACATGTTGATAATACCAAAAACAAAAATAAAACAAAATGCATTTCGTGGCAACCTTAAACAAAGTGTGTGTTGAGTTTCTTTGCATTTTGATATTTTGGTATGCAAGACAATTGCTGTTCATAATTTACGAGCTCGATTTGCTTAGAAGCTGTCCACAATTAATTGATTTATAGTAAGCCAAGTTAACAGTGTTAGCAAAAAAAAAATAAAACTACCTAGTATGTGTATAAAATGAACACTAATTAAAGATTAAGAGACAACGAATTAGAGTTGTGGTTGATTGAAAAAAATCTCAACAAATTAAATTATTATAACTTAAAGTAGAAAATAACAAATTTTAGATACAAATTTAATGCAAAAGTCCCAAAATTTAAAAAAATTTAATCGCATTTCAGAAACTAAAAATTTACTTTGAGATGCTAAAATTATTCAGTTATAAACTGGAATTAAAAGCAATGCAACAGTTTGATTTCAAAAAGGAATAAATTCAAATAAACAGAAAATTCTGTTGCAGTTCTAATTATAAATTATCATTAGAAATAAACTTTTGTTATTTATAATATTTATTAATATCTTTATATATAGAACTAAGTTGAATAAAATATCACATCTCATTGACTCAGTTAATTCAAAGAAAGTCGAAAAGAATCTTTTAGCATCCTCTCCAAAAATGCCTAGAAAATATTGTAGCCTAAAAAATAAAATAGTTGATAACCAAGTAACATTCAAATGTCTGTCCCAAATTCGAAAACATCTTCCTGCCATAATAATAACAATAATAAAAGGAGAGAATATGAACTTGTGGTACGTGTGATTCGTGTGGCACGAACTGGAGATAAGTATTTTCAGCGCCTTAACACATGTCATCCCGAATGGGAACCGAATGGGAAAAGGGTGAAATTGTGGGTCGTTCTGTGTTTCGTTCTGTCTGTTCTGTCTTTTTAGACTGTTTTAGTCTGTTAATTCCTTTATCTTGTGGCCGCAGTGCAAATGCTGGCAGCTGTCATATGATGGGGGGAAAAGCGGACGAGTTCATTGTGCGAGATTCAACTTATTTACAAAATATTTATGCCAAATGTCTGGCCATATACATATATATATATTGAGCAGTAATTAGATAGTCAAATAGCTCGAGTTCGAGGCCAGAAATCAATAGAATTCCTTCCTGTTCCTTCCATTGTACACGGCACCCACCCTCGGATTTGGATTGACAAAAGATGCTCTCGGGTACGTCCATTAAATTTGTCACCCGCGGCTAAGCTAAATGTCAAATACTACACACACAGACAGACACACGCACACACACACACGCACACTCACATACATTCAGTCGGCACAACAATAACAGCATCAATTTGACACGTACAGGCGCTAATGATGGGAATGACCAGCCAACTGAGCGATCGAATCCATTGGAACAACCGCTCAACATGCCCACAATTGAGCCTTAGACCCCCTCTATTTCCCTCTCCCTTCTCTCTTCTTCCCCCTCCTTGATTTGACGATATCCTGCCGTTTTTCCTCCTCGTCTGAATCTGTGAGTTGACATTTCAGAGCTCAAGTCGCGTCGACTGCCAATTTAATTCCCATTGACAAAATGCACAATTGCCTTTGGACACTGTGTGTCCTGTGTCCTGCGTGTTCCGTGTGTCCTTTGACCTATGTATTTCCTCCTATCCTGTTACGTTTCCTCCTTTTGTTCTGCTCTGTAATTTCTGCTAGTGACAGCCGCACACTTACTATTAATTATTTTAGAAAATCGCTTGTAATAACAATAAATTTCTACAACCAACTTTGAGATTTACTCCTCTCCCCTTTCCCTTCGCCATTCTGGCCATTCCCCTCTCAGTCTGGCTAATTTTTATGTAGCAACAACTGTTAAATTTTACACGACATTCAAATATTTGTTCAAAGAGAAAAAAGTATCTTTACTTTT
This sequence comes from Drosophila subquinaria, assembly GCA_037043405.1. NCBI lineage: Eukaryota > Metazoa > Arthropoda > Insecta > Diptera > Drosophilidae > Drosophila > Drosophila subquinaria. Next base: position 299,764 of record JBAMBL010001695.1, read on the forward strand.
CGAACAAAATGCAATCAATGCAAATGTTTAGATTGGGCTTTCAACTGTCTACGCTCTGTGCGGAGCATTTCCCTCTGATGTCCTGGCTTTCTGGGTTTCGGTTTCGACCCTGTCAAGGTCCCAGACATGCAAAAACCAAAAACCAACGCGAACCACTTTCAATTTTGACGGCATATCGATTTAATAAATTTGCGTGCGTCCCTCGCGACAATTTGATTGACAACCCAAGTCCGTCTGTCCGTCTATCTGTCTGTCTGTCTATCCGTCTGTCTGTTCGGCCTGCTGTCATGCCATCATTCAGTCAATTGTTGGGCTCCTGTTTACATTTCAAGTGTTTTCCCAGAGAGTTGGGGTCAGGTTTTGCCAGCTATCGATACCTTTCAACCCAAAAAAGCTGCGGGGGAAAATTGGTTTAATTTTGTTACAAATGTCACAGTTGAGGCTCAACTCACAAACTCGTTAGCCAACGATTCGATTATTTACTTTTGTAGAGAGTGAGACAATACGAGCTGGCTTTACATTTGAATTATTGAGTGCGTTATTAGACAAAAATAAATTTGATTTAGCTATACTTCTCTCTGGTGGAAAATATTAAATATTAATATTAAGCTATTTAAAATAAATAATTATATTCGTTCATATATAATTTGATGTATAAATTTACTTACTTACATTACACTGATGTTTGTTCATTGAAGTTGATTTGAAGGATTAATTTTTTAATTATGACAGGAGTTGATTAAATGTAACAACTTGAGATTACAAATTTTGAGTTGAATTTCGCTTAAAAATCTGCAAATTCGGCAAAGTTATGATTGGTTTAAGTTGGTCTGATTTTCAACAATACTAGTCAAGATCTACGCGTGTATTTTTTTTTTAATACTTTAATAATATTTTTAACACAATTTTAATAACTTTTTTAAACATTGGTAGGATGAATCATTATAGAATCTTCAAGCTGTAAATTCGCAAGCATATTTTCTTTCAGAAATTATTCAACTATAATATCGTAAAGTTCCATCTCAGCCCTATCTCTATCCTATTTGTGCATAAGAAATTTAAATCTCAATCTTATCTCATGTAACTCATCTCAAGCCCAACAAAACCTTTTAGATTTATACGCCCATTGACAATTAAATATTTGATTTTGAGAAAGATACATTTAAATTGGCACATATTTTGGTATGAATCTTACAGAGGGTTAGTCAAATATCGATAGATAGAACAAGCAATTTCTCTGACAGCTCTGGAACTAATTTGGAAGATAGGTTTATAGGACCATCATGCAGTTCAGACTATATGAATTTAATATGAACTGGACGCTGGCAGTTATCAGTTATCAGTATCAGAGTATCAGTTGGGCATGGTTTAACAATTGTCGCCCCGGGCTGTCACCCCTCGGCAATTTTCAACACTTGCTGGTCCTCGGCGTTGTTATTATCAACACTGAACGATCTTATTTGGCGATGCATTGCCATAGATACGAATGCTTGATATGAGGAATAATGGACGCGCAGACAGGCGTCGTGGTTGTCTGCTCTCTCTACTATATGAAATGAATTTCAATTTTGAAAAATTGCTTTCGAATGTTTGTGTGAAAAACGGAAATGCTATTTTTCTCCCCCACTCCAGGTCTCTCCCACACTCTCTCTCTCTCTCTATCTCTGTCCGCTTTTCTTTCACACTCGTCAGTTGCACACTTGGCCCTTTTGTTGTTTCCTCTAAGGCTGAGCGTGTGCCCAAATTAGAAAGCAACTGCACAAAAGGCGTCACATGGAGAGAGGGAGTTGAGTCTTAGGTAGGGGGACGTTTACAGCCCAAAAAGTTGACACTTTAGTTTTCAACAATTTCCACAATTATGTGCGGGTACACGTTTTCCCTCCCTCTCTCTATCTGTATATGAGAAAAATAACGGAAAACCCTGTGGTACCCGCTCAAGATGCATAGACACGTAACGACCACATTAGATCAGTCCAACTGCACCGACCCCTCTTGCAATTTACATATACATATACATTTTATACGTAACCAAACAATTTTATTTTTATTGCTAAATCCTTACGATGTGGGAACTGTGAGTCGACTAGACTCGATTGTGTTTAGAATTTAATTATCGGTTGCATGTCACCGCCTTTTCAATACCTTCATTACCCGAGACGCCTACTTTTTCTGCTTGCTGGCTTGCCATAATTAAGCGCGCCTAAATATAAAGTATACCAAAAACTCTATTCAAATATTCAAGGTTTTAATTGCTCCCCCAACGATCTATTTGTGTATATATCTCAAGAGCTCTACGCATACCTTTTCCATTTCCATTTCCATCTTTGTTTAACCCGAGTCCCGAGTGATAAACACAATTTTATTCAAATTACCCGGATGTTAGCAATTTGCTGTGCATGGTCTTTGAACGGAGCAGCAGCCACGTTGATTTATGAACTTAATGTAAGGTTTAAGTTTATCAGAGAGCTCTTCGAATCGACTCCATGCGAAATTGCTAACAATATCACAAAGTGTTCAAGTCATGGGAATAGATAGAAATGCAGCTCTAATTGGATTAATCCAATTTCATAGAGAGGGATTTCATAGTTTATCGAGAGTAAAAATAGTTTGAAATAAAAATAAACAGAAGTAAGCAGTTGGAATATTTGTTTATACTATAAATTGTACAGCTTTAAAGAAAATATAATTATTTTAAAAATATTATAAAATACTAAAATATTATTATTAAAAATTACTTATAACTTAGTCGTCAATATCCCATTGTTCCCACTTATAGTCAAGGAATTAAAAAAAATCAAGATACTTACATACAAATATTTTAAAGATTTAACACATTGAAGTGTCCAGAGAAGGTTGAGGTTATGAGTTGATTTGAAAACCTGTAAAGAAATAAAGAAAAATATGAACTTAAGTAGAATATCGAATTTTCGATCTAAAGGCTTATCATATTTTTTAAAATAAAATGTTTTTGAATACTTTAAAAAATTAATGCGTAAATATTTGAAAATTTAATCGTTTTGTACTAAACTTATTAAATTGAGTATTAAATGTAGAAAAGTTCCGCTCAGTTGTTGACAACTTTAATGATTTTTTAGCCAATCAGTTGCAAATGACATCATCATTTGGCTTGAGTAAAATATGATTCAATCGCAGAAAAGATATATTATTAAATATGTTGATAGTCTGTGCTTAGTTGTATTTTCAGAGATGACTATAAACAAGACAGGCAAGTCATCCAGCTTCACTTTGGTCTCCAGTGGCAACCACTAAGAAGGAATTGCAAGAGGAACACAACAATAACAAAAACAACAGAAAGAACAACCCTTTGGTGGAGACAACAAAAGCCTAAACCCAAATCAACAGCAACTTTTACAATATATGCATATTGTACAATCCCATTGAAAAGAAGATTTCAGCTCCTCCTTCCCCGCTGTCCCTGTCCCTGTCCCTGATGGGGAATCGTAACTATGTACAAACAATGAACTCATAACTCAAGTGACACTTTTTAACTTGACTGCATTTCATCATGTGGCATGTGGCACATGAACGTTTTGTGCTGCTTCTTCATCATCATCATCATCGTCTTCGTTTTCGTCTTCATCTGTGTCTTCGGTCTGTGCTTTTGCTGCTTGGCTTTTCTTTAGCTGCTTTTTGTTGTTTTCAGTTTCAACAATATTCAAATTGAGTTTTCCAGTGCAGGCAGCGCCGACTGTAGTCATCCATCGTCAAAGTTTTTTGTTGCCTGTATTTGTTAGTTGATAAAAGGCCAGGCCATTATATGCATGGCCAGGCTGCACAATTTCAAGTGCGGTGTGTCCAGGTCGGATTGACGGAGGGGACGAGGTGGTTGAAGGTGGTGGAGGTGGGCAGAAGGAGACAAAAGGGAGTCACAACAAATTTGTATGCATACGGCTGCTATGGCTACGCCCGATCCAACTTTAGCTCCAACTACGACCCGACCTTTCAATTCAAAGTAGCTCAGCTTCGGCTCGAACAAAATTCATTCCCAGCCAGCGATGGGAGCGTGTCTAGTTTTTTTGATCGTGTCACGACTTGAAAGGCAGTAAAATTTGGAATGTCTGTGTTTATAATGGTCTACAATATTTAATAACATATAATATACTATAAACAATTGGTGATCTGATCGGGGTTTTTCTGAAACTGACTCAATTCTTGCATTAAATATTTTTTTAAAAAATCGAACTTTACTTTTTAATTTGATTTAAATTTAAATTTAAAAAAAAAAATAAATACTAACTGAAAATTGTTAACGACGGGCACACGGGGGTTCCTGACTAAAATATAATAAGTTATATAAAAATATTTTTTTTCATTTGTAAATTTAAATTAATTTTGAATTTGAGTCATTATTCGATCGACTGCTTTTAGTTACAATAAAGTTAATAACATATCATAAAAACAGAACTTGATGATTAAAAAAAAAAGGGATGCAAAAGTTTAAACAATAAACCATTGTTTTTTCAAGTAAATATATAAAATCTTCATCACGCTGCCATCTCCAATCCGCAGACTGGCAAAAGAATCTCTTTTTTCAAATTGTCATTGGCTGGTCGAATGGTATAGGCGGCATGTAAGGTAACAGGCAGGGAAAGAAGGGAGTGTTCACAGTCCTTCAAAGAAATTCTTTGGCTTTCTTTCAGATACGATACGTAGTAAAATTTCGATGTCTCATCATGTCATGCCAGGGCTGGGCTGTCAACCTGGCTCTGGCTCTGTCCTCTGTCCCTGTCCCAGCATCTGGGCATCTGAGCATCTCAGCCTCAACCCCAAGTTGCAAGTGCAATGAACTGGCGTTGCAAGGCTGCCGGCGTTGATTTATGTTATATCTTCTATGGTTACATTGCCCCCTGTTCCCCCCGCTCCACACACTGCTTGTAGCCATTAAGCGCAGCTCATATGTTACACCAAGAGAAAGAGAGAATGTGAAAGAGAGAGAGAGAAGGAGGCACGCACAGAGACGCACACGTGAAAATGATTTATTAGCGGTAATTGGTGTCACAATGTTCCAAAGAAAAAGGAAAGGATTGCCACCATACTCGTATTCCAGCTCAGTCAGTTACCGGAGAAGTTGCCAGAGTTGCCGGCGTTGCCGGAGTTCCCGCATTTCAACCGTAGACGGTTGCGCGACGCTTGTTTTAATTATCTTGATTTGAAACTTATTAAAATTGACAAATGATATTCGTAGACAACATCAACATCGCGTTGTCTTGTAACAGAGGAAACAGGTTGGTTGTCGCTTGTCAATGGCTGCTTCCTAGAACTGTCCGTGCGTGCCGCATTCTGTGGCGACTCTTGATAAATCACACACACACACACACACACACACACACACTTAATGCCCCCCTGCAACAACAGTGCAATGAGCGACATGTTCATCTGGGAATCCAAAACAACAACCAGCATTTGGGGAATTACTTGGTATGCTCGATCTTTCTGTCTGTCTCTCTGTCTGTCTAACTGGTCAGTCCGCTTGTCACCTAGGATCTTGGGCCTGGCCCAGGTATTGAGCACACCTTACATATACTAAGAATTTTCATCTTTAAAATACAATCACATCGATTTCACAACAGATAAGCAAATCGATTCAAACCCAAAATGGGTATTCAGAAATGCGTTTGTCATATGATGTAAGACAAACTAAAGATACAAAAAAGGTACAAACATATTAAAATTATTTTATAGTAATGACAACTAAAATATGAACTCTTAAATATTTTTCTCTCTGTATCTAACGTTATATTTTTAAATTTTGGTATTTCAAATAAACATGAATTTGTTCTTCAAATATCTAAACATTACATAAAATATTCCTTAATTTTTGATACAAACTAAGATTTCTGGTTAATAATTATTATTTTTATCAATTTCATTAATTTTAATAGTTTTCAAAATATTTAGTTATCCTTTCTATCTTCAATATTATTACTATAATTTTCTTTAAATTTAAAAATTTGTAAATATCCCACTTCCCTTAAATGTAAATAGCCCATTACCACAAATTTGCTTTACTGCAACATGAAACACACAAATTCTTTTATTTCAAATTCGTCTTAATACTTTGGAGAACTGTTAGAGTAGTCCGTTTTTTATTCGAATTTAGCCCTGCTGGGCAACTGCTGGATGACCGCCCATCGTCTTGTGCTCCTTGAGGCACATGGTCACCTTGAATGCGGTGTCGCAGTCGTTGGTGCCCTTCATGTCCTTGCAGGCATTCACGCCGGAGGTTATCTCGTCCATTTTATCCTTCATTTGGGGCACATTCCTCAGGGTGGTGAGCAGGGCATCCGCATTGAACTGCCCATTGACCATGTGACCCTGTTTCTCCATCAGGCACTTGCTGTAGCATTTCAAGTTCTCATTCGCCGTGTTCTTCATGCCGCCATTCATGAAGTCCTTCAGCTCCGCCTCCGACATCTTTGTCTCCTCCATGCACTGTTTCATCAGCTGAGGGAAATTCATATCGCTCTGCCAAAACCAAAATAAAAACATCCTTAAACCAAAATCAGTTAAGGATTAGGCCAATTGTGGTTACCTGAACAACCGCCGCCATGAACAGGACTAAAGTCACTGAGAATAAAGTTGCCTTCATTTTGCAATTGAGATTCAACAGTGACTGCGATAAGTTCACTAAAATTGCCTCTGCTTTTATAATGTAATGTCACCAAAAAGAACGCAATTAAAGCAATTAAAGTTTTTGTACAATTGTATAGTATTTGATTACGCACAATGCTTCAATTATTGCGCAATAGAATTTCCCTCTTTTTAATACCCTGTAGCCACATATTTGTGGGGGAGTTGTGTGATAAATACTGACTAAATATTTTTTTTATTTATTTAAAAAAAAATATTATTATATTTATTTATATTTAACGTTACATTTTTCATTTATACCCTGTAAATCTACAAATATAACACAGTCAAAATTTGTACTCACACATAATTTAACATAAATTTAACTTTTTAATTTAAGTTCAACTTTAATTTATTTTTAGTGACAATATAAATTGTTGACCATTTAATTCAATTGCTATATTCACATTACTTTTTTATAGTCCTGTTTAATTTCTAATAATTTAATTAATGAATTTCAAACAATTACAGGGAAACTGCGCGGCGACTTTAACATTTCAATACTCGGTTTATTTTGGTTATTGTAATTATATTTTATTTGAAATTAACAGCTATATCTATAGCCCTATACAACTGGCCAAGTCTGGTTGGATAAACCACCAGCAAATTCACACACACACACATGTCCAGCCCGTATCTGTGTGTGTGTGCACAACAACACACAACAGTTGAGCACAATTAGTTGTCTGCTTAAACAACAAATCAATTATTTATTTATTGTATTTGTTGCATTTTGTGCTCGTTTATGTTTTTGTGTGCGGCTGGCAAATTTCAGCTTTTGTTAAAACCTTTGTTTAAATTATTCAACTCGTTGGCCAGCAGATTAATACCAAATTTGCCCATTTTCCAATTTCCCAATTGTGTATTGTGTACTTTTTACACATTGACCAACAAATTTGCACATCATTTAAATATGAATTTACATTTTTTCGGCTCTTTCAAATCCAAATATTATAAAGTTAAGGCCAGTCTGACAATTGCAGATTTCGGCAAGGTCATTATAAAATAATGAACGAAAATCATTTCAAATTTTCAAAACTACAATTATTAGTTATGGTCAGATGGGAATTGGAATGATACAATTATAGCGAAATCATGAAGCAAATCCCAATTAAATTTGTAATTTTCTATTTTAATTCTAATCAAGTCACATGATTAGCTAATAATATTGTATACCCTGTAAATTATTTATTAGGAAGCCAAATAAAACTTGTTGAGTTTAGTTAACGAATTTAAAACGCTGATTCCATTAAAATAAATAAATCATAATCACAATAGAATAGATAGGAAATATATTTCTTGATTTTATTTCTACTTGGAAGTCAATAACTTCATCAAACCAATAAATAATTCCTGTCGCTGTCTTTCATCGGACGTTCTTTGTTTATTTGTTTTATAAATTTATTCTGCATAAACAAATCTAGTTGACTTTCTATGGAAACCAACTAAAAACAATTAAACAAATAGTACGAGTTATTTGTGTGGGGGAGATGTGGGAATAGTATAACTTGTATAATTCTTTGGGCAAATTCAAATCAATAGCCAAACAATAAATGGAGGCAAGTGCCATTTACAGGACACGGGAGTGTCCTGTCCGACTGTCGGACTAAAAGCCGCATGAAAGCAATGCTGACAGTAGAAATAATTTATGCCTTTGTTATAAAATGCGCACCTGCTTTTGGCCTGCTTGCTACTTGCCACTTGCCACTTGGCCATTGAGTAGACTGAGTACAGCCCCTGGTTGGCTTTTTACCAGGCCAGCAAGAAGACAAACGCCATTAAAGCCAAAGAACTGGAACTGAATGGAGTGAGTAGAGGAACAAGAAGAGGGGATAAAGGGGGGAAGAATAGGGGGGGCGGAGACTATGACTATGAGTAAGAGTCGTTGACAAAAGACCGGGGAAACGGGGACGAATTGGCAATGTTGCTGGCTGCTGTTGCTGCTGCTGCTTGTCATTAGTCAGCCAGGATAAGCAAAAGGACATGGCCATAAAAAGGGCAAAGCCAAAGACACAAAAAGAGAGAGAGAGAGAGAGAGCGAGAGAGTGAGAGTGAATAAGAGAGACAGATAGATAGAGAGGATGAGCAACTACAAGGTGTGTCCTGTGAATGAATTGCTGAGTAACCAATAATGAAGTAAACTGTGCAAGAGTCCTGAATGTGTCATTGTGGCAGGACGAACGACTGAGCGAAGTTAACTGTACGAAACGGAACGCAACCAAGAGCCGAGCACAATTCACTGTCAGTTGCATTGTTTTGACCTGATTTACATGCCGATCCCAGGCAAGCTCTGGGCTCAAACCGATATTAGAAATGGCCAAGAGTTTTGTACTGTGGACATTTATAAATTACAATAGAAATGGCTGGCTGGCTGGCTAGCTGGCGCCTGCTTCCTGGCAAGACACAGTCAGGACACAGTCAGGACAAAAGACGACAGACGGCAGCTGATGACAGGGCCAAAACAAAGGCCAACGTTAATGAGCCAAGAGAATGGCGCGAGCCGTAACAAACGCTGAGAAAATAGACCGGGCAAATTGTAAGAAAGCAGAACTGTGTCACAATGTTTAGACACAGACAGAGAGGGGGATAGACAGAGAGAGAGAGAGAGAAAGAGGGGAAAGAAGGACAGGATACAGGACAACCGCCATGTCCATGTAGCTAGTTAAGCAGGCGAAAGACAAAGTTGATAAAATTAGATTTGTATGGTAAATAGTTTCGTAGCAGTTGTGGCATGGCCCCATGCCTCATGCCACATGCCTCATGCCACGCTTCCGCAGGGGCCAAAAGTTTAATAAATGTATAAAATTAATTAGCCAGTTGAATGTTCATTAACAGCTGGCGAGACAACAATAACAACTGACAACTGTGTTAGCCACGGCTTTAAGCCCGGTCGGAACTTTTGATCATCGCAATTGGAATTGAATTTGGCAACGGGGTTCTAGCCAACTTCTAACTCACATATACTAGTACACTCATCATCATTAATTTTAGCCTTCATTCTCCTCTTCTTTTTCTACTGACATTATTTTCACACCTCCCGCGTGTGTTTCCCAAAAATTTTGTAGCTCCCGCTGAGAGTTTTTCGATTCGGGAAAAAAACAAAAGAGCAGAAAGTGAAAACCCCTAAATGTTGACTGACCTTTAACAATGGCCCAAACCACGTGAGTTCTCAGTCTGTCCAAAGGTTTCCTTCCCCTCTTTCTTTTCTTTTTTTCATTGTTTTGTTATTGTTTTTATTGTTCGTATTGTTGTTGTAAATGTTGCAGTGGTTGCAACGTTGACCACAAAAGAGCCCGACTGCAGGAAATGAAATCAAAATTATTTTTGGGCATTGTGGTAGAGTAATTGGTTTTTCACTCAAATTTCATTACATATGTAAGTGACCCTAACATATTCCTCAAGATTCTGAAAAAATTATATTTATTCGTTGTTCGAAAATAAATAAATATATACATAAAGTTCAATAAAACGCTCAAGATTAATTAAAGAAAATGCATTTATTTATTTTCCATTGGGTGTTTTTCACATTTCGAGAACCTCTTTAGTCCTGAAGGACAGCTGGACCCCCAAAGATGGCCATATTATAGCCTGGTAGGGCAAGACCAAGAAGACTGCAAGATATTACCAAAACTAACTTCATTTTACTGAACGGTTAATTGGACAGGCGATCCTTATATACCATTTATAGACCATGTAAAACGAAAAATTGATTTGATATTGTGACAAATATTGCATAATCCCAAGGTAATTGGATACACAAGCATAACTAAATGCTAAACAAGTTTAAAACAGTCGGAGAGAAAAAATATCTCAATTGCTTTCTTGACAGAGACAGCCATTATTTAAACAGATCTTAAGTGAATTGAATTGTAAATATCAGTAATAAAATATATAGAAATTAAGGGAATTCTATCAAAAATTTAAATCTTGCTTTGATCACATAATTGCCGGACTGCAGGAAATGAAATCAAAATTATTTTTGGGCATTGTGGTGGAGTAATTGGTTTTTCACTCAAATTTCATTACATACACAGAAAAAAAAATCCGGGATATTTAGCCCGAATTCAATCCGAAATGATGTCAGAAGTGGGGTAATCTCGGATTTTCTTAAACCAAGTATGAAATACTTGATTTTTTCAATCCCGCATTCAATCCTAAAAATTCTTAAAACAAAACAAAAAAAAAATGTTTTTTCTTAACTTTTTTTATTTTTGTTTTTATTTAAAAATTTTTTTTTATTTTTTTTTTTTAACTTTTAAACTTTTTTTTTAAATTTTTTTTTTTAAATTATTTTAAAATCTTTTTTTAAATTTTTTTTTACATTTTTTTATTTTTAAAAACTTTTTTCTTAAACATTTTTTATTTTTTGCTTTTTTTTTTAAATTTTTTTTTAATAAAGGGAATAATGTTTGACTGCAATTGACTGGGGGAATCGAGTAGTTTGGGCTTATTTTCCCATTTTAATCCCGATATAGACTTGATTGTTCTGCTTAATCCTGAAAACATACTTAAAAAATGCAGGCTTAAATTAAGTATTTTTGGCTTGATTTTCCCATTGCGTTTTTTTTCTGTGTACGTAAATCACCCTAACATATTCATCAAGATTCTGAAATATTTAATTTAATAATTTAATAATTCATTGTTCGAAAATAAATAAATATATACATAAAGTTCAAGAAAACACTCAAGATTAATTAAAGAAAAAGCATTTATTTAGTTTCCATTGGGTGTTTTTTATATTTCGAGAACCTCTTTAGTCCTTAAGGACAGCTGGGCCCCCAAAGATGGCCATATTAAAGCCTGGTAGGGCAAGACCAAGAAGACAGCAAGCTATTACCAAAACTAACTTCATTTTACTGAACGGTTAATTGGAGACAGGCGATCCTTATATACCATTTATAGACCATGTAAAACGAAAAATTGATTTGATATTGTGACAAATATTGCATAATCCCAAGGTAATTGGATACACAAGCATAACTAAATGCTAAACAAGTTTAAAAGGGCAACAGTCAGAGAGAAAAGTATCTCAATTGCTTTCTTGACAGAGACAGCAATTATTTAAACAGATCTTAAGTGAATTGAATTGTAAATATCAGTAATAAAATATATAGAAATTAAGGGAATTCTATCAAAAATTTAAATCTTGCTTTGATCACATAATTGCCGGACTGCAGGAAATGAAATCAAAATTATTTTTGGGCATTGTGGTAGAGTAATTGGTTTTCCACTCAAATTTCATTACATATATTCCTCAAGATTCTGAGATATTGATATTTATTCGTTCTTCGAAAATAAACAAATATATACATAAAGTTCAAGAAAACGCTCAAGTTTAATTAAAGAAAAGACATTTATTTATTTTCCATTGGGTGTTTTTCACACTTCGAGAACCTCTTTAGTCCTGAAGGACAGCTGGACCCCCAAAGAGGGTAGGGTACCCTGGCAGGGCAAGACCAAGAAGACTGCAAGCTATTACCAAAACTAACTTCATTTTACTGGACGGTTGATTGGACCGGTGATCCTTATATACTATTTATAGACCATGTAAAGTAATAAAATTGATTTGATATTGTTACCAATATTACTTAATGCTAAGGTAATTGGATACACAAGCATAACTAAATGCTATTTGACATAGGAAACAAGATTAAAAGGGCAACAGTCAGAGAGAAAAGTATCTCAATTGCTTTCTTGACAGAGACAGCAATTATTTAAACAGATCACAGATGAATTGAATTGTAAAAATCAATTGTAAAATATTTAGAAATTATTATTTAGCCTTGCTTTGAAATTTTCTTAATTATCGATTTAAACGATTTCAAATACAATTCACTGAAATTCGAAAGTAGTTACTTTGGTCTTACATAAAATGGTAGTTGATAAAGAAATAGAATTATGTATATGTAGCTTGATGGATATATTCAATAAAACGTGATGTACATTCAATTGGCTTCTTTCCATCGAATCGCGGCAAAGCATTTTACCCCAGACTTGGAAACGTTGACAACAGACTTCAGTCTGTCCTCTTCAAAAATTTAATTTATGTAATTCACAACCAACACTTTTCGCCATTGGCAGCTGTAATTGAAATCGAATATAAGTGTGAGTGTGAGTGTGTGTGTGTTTGTATGTGTGTGAGCATTCACAGCACTTGAAGCTATTTGGCAGTCAAAGACAGTCAAATGCTTGCGAGCAAAAATAAAAAAAAAACCAAAAATGTTGGTACAAAATAAAAGAAAAAAAATTAAAAAACGAACGCACAGAGTTATTGAAATTAAACATCAAATGTCAGCAGCAGACAAATACGGAGGCCAAGGCACGCACAAAAGCGCAAAAGTCCTGCCACATGCATCACAGAGTAGAAAAGCAAAAAAAAAAAAAACAAAAAAGAAAGAAGAATGGAACGAAAAAATGGCTGCCACTTGGCTGACAAGTTGCAAAAGAGCAAAGCACATTTTGAATGTGGCGTGGAATGGAAGACTGGAAGTTTTTGGCAAAAATAAAGTCGATGCAAGCGCCGCTGAAGACAATTGCCCCGGCAAATGAAATCAAGCACAAGGAGCGAGGAGCAAGGACTAAATACGACGACAAGGGCTGCGCACAAATACAATTTACATGCGTACGTGTGACAGGACAGGGTAACCAAAGCAGGCATCAGGCATTTAGACGAGAAGGGATAGGGATCTGTGTAACATGTCCTTAGGATATTTGTATGCAAAGAGGCACAATGCGCTGAAATCGATATGCGGGCGCGTCGTCATCTAAAGGACGCGCCAAAGAAGCTGCAGCTGGTTGTACTCCATATAGTCCATATTGTCTGTAGACTGACTCAGACCCAGGACGCATCTCCAACCGTCAGTTGACAGCCATGTGCATCGGCCGAATGAAATGAAAAATAGTGCGAAGACGGCCCAAGACGGCGACAGAGCCTGCAGCAATAAGCCTGTAGCAACAACAGCAGCGATACATGGAGAGATAGATTTCTGATATGGCCATAAACCGTATCAATATCAGGGATGGACACGATACTGATTTTTGGGCGGCAGTTAATAAGAAATTGTGTTTTCAACGGTTATTCTTTTACAATTTTTGTTTTGTTATGTCACTCTTAAAATTGTTTGAAGAATTTTTTTGCATTAAAATATTTTTTCTAAAAAATCGAGGAAAAAAGTGAGAAAAAAAACACTTTTACAAAAGTTCTAAATTTTCCACGGGTACTTAATGGGTTAAGGAAATTTTTGTGTCATTCAAAAGAAAACTAAATGATAAGATTATTTTAAGAAATCTGCATCAAATCTTTTGTGTTAAAAGTACATTTTTTTTGAATAACTTCACCCACATATACTTCTTTCCCTGAGTGTAGTTATGTTTAAAAACAGTTAACATTGAATGTTAATTACAGTTAACAATAAATTTATTTATATGTATATAGACATTTTTAAGAATAATTAAATAAAATTAGAAAATAAATAATATGACATTTGAGAAGATCTATACTTATTAGAGAGTCTACATTTCCTGAAGATATTTTTATGATTGATTAACACTTTATGAATAAAACATAGAAATTACATTTTTTTTTTCTTAAAATTCGATGTTATTCTAATGAATAATGAACATTAAGGGCGTATTATTATTTGTATATAAATAAATAAATTGATTGACATTCCCAAAAATGTTTAGTATTTTCAAACTTAAAATTGTAAAAATATTTGCAATGTTAAGTTTAACAGCTGTTAATCATGTTAACACTGCCACAAATAACATTAAAAGCAAATCAATCTTGAATGAAATTGTGTTCTTTTCTGAAAATGTCCCTTACTTTGCTGTGTGGCATGCAGCACCCAGCCCTGGGGCAGCATGCAAAAACGTGGCATGATGCTGCTTTTGATTATATCTCGTTGCTTGCCGCTTGATGCCCGACGCTGTTGCTTGATTTGTTTTGCACACATTACCGACTGATTGTCTATGCCACGTCCCCGCTCGAGTGCGTATGACATTGCAGTCAAGAGACGAGTACTCGATACCCCAAACTTGAATAACGAATGCGAATACGATGTGAGTACCCATTACCCAGTTGCCTCGTTATATGCTGGTGCGTCATTCGCTGCTGCTTTCAACTTCTCTTCTCTTCTGTTCTTTTTTTGTGATTGTGCAACTTTGATAAGCAATTTTGAGCGTCCTTCGTCCCACAATTGTGCGTGTGTCACCAGCAGCACGCAACACATGCCACATGCCCCCTGGTCCCTGTTCCCTGTTGCTGTCCCACACACTCTGCAGTCACTTAGATAGTCATCAAATTAAGGCTGAGGCAAATCAATGCATTGACTTGCCTCAAGGGCCAACAAGCTAGCTGACTCTTACAAAATGTCTCATTGTTTGGCCAAGCCTAATTGCCATGCAGTTTTCAGTTTTTACTTTTCCGGACAGGTGAAAATTGTTATGAGACGTAACCCTTGACTCACACACACACACACACACCTGGTCTCTAAATGCAAATGAAAAACTTTTAAAATATGCCAAACCCGAGGAGTTGAAGTGCAGTTACATGAGTGTAAAATATGTTGCAGGGTCTGATCTGGCTGCTACCTTGTGTTTTTCCCTTTTTTTTTTATACAGTAGCAAATTGGTTACAAACACAGCTGTCGACCCTTACGGGCCATAAAGTAAAAGACAAAAGGTATTCTTTTTTTTCTTTTTCCATCTTTAGGTTTTTTTTTGCCCCAAAAAATTACATTAGAGAAAAAAAAGGGAAACACGTGACTTGTTCGGCAGTTACATATAAAATGTTAAGGTATTTGAGTATTTCATGGGTGGTCAAAAGGGTTCAAGTGGATGCCAATGCAAATATCCTTGGCCAGCCATTACAAAGTCGTATAAATATTTAGTCTTTTCGTTGTCGACCACAATACTGAAATGTATCTGTAACTATTCATGCGGTTGCCAGCAGTTTGTGTTGAGTATGAGGTGAATTTTAAGGGTCCTACAAAGCGGTTATCATACGTGTATTGTACGATACTGTATTGTATGTTGCAAATTGTAAAGTGAGTTTGTGTTTTGAAATTTTGCAAATAATTGGGGTCAAGTTTGATCAAAATTTTGAGTCAAATCATTTATTATTGCTATTATATTTGGGTCATTTAAAGTGTAGAGCAAAGTGTATTATAAATATAGGTAATTAGTATAAGAAATAGTATTAATATATGGTCAGCTATATTTATATTTAACATATTAAATATTATATATGGTCAGCTAAATTAATATTTAATTAAATAGGGGCTTTAAGTCTCGTCAAATCAAAAACAAACACTTTTAAATAATTTTATATATTTATTATTTATTAAGTTTGTACTTGACTCAACAATCAAACAAAACATAATTATTCACCTATTCAGCTGTTGAAAACTGGCACAACAAACTACACACAAATCTGCTGAGTGTCTGTCCCATTGTCTGACAGTCAACGAAAGAGAAGAGAAATATACATACTATGTAAATATATATATATTAGGGTGTCCCTTATTTGGTCAAAGTCAATATTTTTAAACGCATACGGGCTAGTTCTGTTCATTAGGTCCTAAAGCACTCAGAAATAAATTTTTACCTCAATCGGAGTATGATAACCCGTGCCGACTTGGATCGGAAAATTTAAAGATTATATGGGACAAAAAAAATTTTTTTTTATTTTTTTAATTTTTTATTTTTTTATTTTGTTTATTAGGTCCTAAAGAACTCAAAACCAAGTTTTCACCTTAATCGGAGTACGATAACCCATTCAAATTTGCATCGAAACATGAAAAAACAGTATTTTAACACTGATTAGACATTTTTCGATGATTTTTCATGTTTTTATGCAAATTTGAATGGGTTATCGTACTCCGATTAAGGTGAAAACTTGGTTTTGAGTTCTTTAGGACCTAATAAACAAAATAAAAAAATAAAAAATTAAAAAAAAAAAAAAATTTTTTTTTGTCCCATATAATCTTTAAATTTTCCGATCCAAGTCGGCACGGGTTATCATACTCCGATTGAGGTAAAAATTTATTTCTGAGTGCTTTAGGACCTAATGAACAGAACTAGCCCGTATGCGTTTAAAAATATTGACTTTGACCAAATAAGGGACATCCTAATATATATGCATGTATATCTATAGAATTCCCATTCTGTAGAGTTGCCTTCGAGCTGATTACGATTGCGAATTGCAAATCGATGCCGATGACGACGATATAAACGTAAAAACCGCACGGTAGGAAATTTGAATAAAATGCAATAAGACAAAGAAATGAAGACAAACACATGCATGATAATTTGTACCCGTCGCTGTACTTGTCGGCACTTTGGGCATCCCCTCCTAACCCTATCCCCCCCCCCCTTTACTGTTAACCCTATCCCCTAGTTACTGACTGACTGGATCCCTTCCTGTGTATGCAAAACTGGTAGACGCAGCTCGTGCGTGTAACTCGTGATGATGATACACTAAAAATAAAAATAAAAACAGAAAATAAAAATAAAAAAAATAAAAGCAACAACACCAAAGCTAAACAACAAGCCAAGCCACAAAATACATCAAAATGATGTGGTTAAAAGCAATGCAGAAACAAGTTCTGCAAAGGCGGTTTAGAGGTGTCTGCGGGTTGTGCTGGGAACAACACTACACATACACACACACACACACACACACACACACACTCACACACAGCTCTCTATCCATGGTACAATGAACTACAATCGATGTGCATTGACTACACCTATTTAAGTGGATACCAACGTGTTGTGTTGCTCCCCTTGTTGCCGTTGTTGGTTGCACAAAGTCAGAGAGATGTGATTTAAAATCAAAACAGCGGAGTTGATTGTGTTTTAAAGATATTAGAAAAGGATATTAAAAAAAGAATCACATATTTTGAAAAAAAAAAAGAGAATATCCAAGCCAACATATTTTAGATACAGAACTGATTTTGAAAGCAATCAATGAACAAAAAGACATTCCTCATCAAAATCGGTTAAGTTTTGACAAAGCTATGAGAGCTGGTCCCAAAAATGTCAAGGGCTGATTATGGAAAATATCGCTCATTTTGGTCAAAATTTAAGTTATCTAAGTAAGGAAATTTGAAATTAAAAATCAATTTAGATGTCAAATAATAAACAAGCAGACATTTCCCATTAAAATCGGTTAAATTTTATCAAACTGATGGTAGTTCGAAGTTTTTAAAAAAATATTAATGAAATAATCGGAAATTTTGGAAAAAATTTATATTTTCTAAACTAACAATTGTTATATGCAGAATAAATAAAGAAAACAAGTAATGATAAAGAAGACATTCTTTAGCAAAATCTGTTAAGATTCGACAAAATTATAAAAAACTTTGAAGTTTTTGAGAATATGTTAAGTATAAGGAGTATCAATTTGGTAGAGCACTTTGGCGTTGCAAATGTTGCAACATGAGGTTTATTACCGCAATTGCACGCAAGTACAACTAATAGTAGTTGTACAAATGCTGAGATTGGGTGGGGTTGGAATTGGAATTGGGATTGGGTTGTTCGGTTGTTGGGCTGGTGCTGAGAGCTGGCAAATGCAACTGTCTGACCTTACGAGCTGTAAATTATGCATCTATGCATAATTTATAACTTATGCGTGTGGCCCAACCCCCGAAACATTTTGCCATAGACAGATGCACAGACAATGATTAGGGCCACACACACAGATACAAATAGAAATACGCACACAGTCAAACCTATTATTAACATTGTAGTGTTCGACCCTTAATGCAGGACGGGGCTACTGTCCAGTCGTGTGGACAATTGCAATTGCTTGGCAGTAATTTTCAATTTAATTATAGTAATACACAGACACACACACACGCACACACACACACACACACACACTTGGACAGTCACAGTTACTTGTCTAAGTGCAGATTTGAGCGCATTTGCACTTAAGCCAAAGTTTTATGGCTTGACTTTGCCTTAGGGCGTCGAGTGCTTACGATTTGGAGGCTGAGTTTCGAATTTCGAATGCCGAGCGCCGTGTTCACAGTTGCAGCTAGAGATGGCCTTAAGTCGTGACACGATCTCTTAACTAAATGTCGTGATTGCTCTGAGATTTGTCTGAACACTTCCAAACATGACATTTAATAACAAATTTAAGCTAAATTGCCAAATATAGCCTGGTTAATTTTCGTAAAAATCATAATAATAAATATTTAAAAGATCAAATTTTTAAGGATATACACGAATTATTTTTGTGTATTTGTTAACTAATTTAACTCGATACCTATTTTTTACGTTATATCGAAAACTTCATTTTCTTTTGCAATTTTAACATTGCAACTTCAAATTCGATTCATAATTTAAGGTTTCTTTTACAGACTCGTGTCACATGAAGCTTTGCACGCTGCCATCTCTAATCTCGAGTCGCAAGTTCTGAGCGATTGCCAGTGCGTAAATCACATGCAAATGTCGAGTGCTTGTAATGCACTGACAGCATTGTCCTGCCTGCAATCCTGCCGGTTGTCCTGTTGTCCTGTTGTTCTGTTTGCTCTGTCCATTTGTCTGTGGCTTGCATTTCGCCATATTAATTATGCGGTAAGTGCGGGAGCTGGCACTTAACCATTGCACCTTCCCTGTTATCCCCCTGTTATCCAATTGACTTTGCCCATAGTTTTTGGCTTGGCCAACTTGTAGTTTTCATTTTCGCACGTATCTCTAGACCAGAACTTATCCATAACACATATCGCAAATGAGTAGAGCCAGCTGACAGTGAGCGAGAAGAGGACAGAGCTTACTCGTAAAATGATGGTCACGTAGGGAGTACGTGCTGTTGATTTGATGGTCAGTTAATTATTATTTTTTGTGTTTATAGAGCTCAGGTTGTGGTACCTCAACCTCTACCTGTGTGTTGTGTGTGTGTATGTGTTGTTCATAATATGCATGCGATATACATCGCAAATCATAGAAAGGGGTTGGGCCCAGCCTGCTGACTCAAGGTTAGATTATGACCAAGCTAACCAAGCTCTGGTTATGAAGTGTCTCATAAAAATGGCTTGAAGTGACTAACGAAAAATGCTGAGATGTGCGCACTTTGATAGAGTGCAATGGAATAAGATGCTAAAAGGGTACACACTGCAGACTCCAGATAGTGTAAACATAATATTCTACGTGTGAATGAGAACATGTAAAACAAGATTAAAAGATGTGCACACGGATACGAGACCAGGACCATAACTTAACTTAATAAAAATCTTAAATTGGAGGCAACGAGTAAAAGCTAGTTTTTTTAATAATAAAAAAAAAACTTAACATAAAGTTGCGGCTTAAAAAAAAGGGTAAATAAATTTGAAAAGGGAAACTGTTACACATTTTACGCAAGATCTGTTGAATATATCTGTTATCAGGGCCTGTTATTAAAGCCTCAGTAATGTCCTCAAATCTAAATAAGTGAAAGAAGAACGCAATTACGAGAACTTCCTGGTTGCCGAGACTGTAAATGAAACTGTAACTGAACCTTAACCTTAACCTACCATCAGGAAAACAGCATTCTCACTCTGCAGTTAAGCACTTCCTTCATACTTATGATTAACAAAGTTTTTTTTTTATGGCCCAAACCAGAGAGCAAGTTTAATTTGGGCCGAGTTGTTGTTGATGGGTCCTGCGTCAATGCTGCGCCTATTGAGCCCACAGATTAATGCCACGAAACTCATTGGGCCGCAACGTTGTAATGAGATGATGATGATGAAACCACCAACGCCAGCGTCCGTTTCCTATGCCCAATATTAATCAATTCTATATGGAGCGCTCACTGCTTCTTGGCCATAACAATCCACTAACTGGTTATCCTTGTGTAACAACAACAACAAGTCGAAACTCATTTCGTGCTGCGACTTTTGATTATGATGATTATTACGCGTAATCGCCGCTACATGTGCTACATGCATCGCCATCTCATCTCACCTCACCTCAACTCGACTTGCCTCACCTTGCACCACTTGCCTCCTGCCTCACTTGCCACAGTCGACGCGTCGCTTATTGATGAAGTACGAAACGAAGTTGAGGCTGACGCTGCCCCACGGCACAACAAAAAAGCCTGGGACACCTGTGTGTATATTATTATTACACATCACAAACATGAGCATGGACATATCGGTGTAGGGTCGGACCTCGATCTGCGATTGAGACTGGAATCGGGACTGGAACTGAACAGACGAACTTCGGCAAGATGCACGCGCTGTAAGTGGCCACTAATGTGAGCCCAAAGTATGGGCAGAACAAAATGTAAAATACACAGCAGGTCACTTAATTAGAAACAACCCATGCAGCCAGAATAAATATTTAAAAAAAAAGTATTATATCATATTTCTATTGAAAACTTAAGCAAAGACACGAATTTAAATTAAGTGCCATTTATTTAAAGTACAAACACATTATATCTAACAGATAGTTTCAAGTGTGACATTAATTTCTATAATAACACCTTATTTTTTATGCTTATTTTTAAAATTCTTTCTCAGCTATCAAAATGAAGTTATAAATTCTTTGAAAAGCCTAAACTTAAAAGAATATAATCGTATTTAAAAAGTTTTTAATAATGGATTAATATTATAATCTTGGAACTTGGAAATCACTTTATATTAATTATATAAATTTCCCAAAAATTCTTGCCCGATTAAATGCATATCAAATTAACTCAAACTAAAGTTAGTTAGAGACTCTTTCTTTTTACTTTTTTCGGCTCAAATAACAGTTTTTACAACAGATTCACTTCGAAATTAGTGTGAAGGAATTATCTTCAACAACTTTAGCACATAATTCCACTGATTCATTCGATGATGCTTCAAGTCTCATTCTAAATGTGGTTAAATAACTCCAAAGAGTGAAATACTTCTAACCATTTTAAATCATTAATTTGGTACATTACCAACTGTAATTTGGTATAGACCTTAAGCTAAACTTCTTTGTTTGCCTCTTGGTGTTGGCAATCAAATGATCATCAGTGTGTTGGCCAACTCTCTCATATGTATAGCAACATTGTATGTGTATGTGATTATGCATATATGTACACAAGTGTGTGTGTAGCTCAAGAGCAGACTCAGTGAACGGCTGACGTAACAACGAGTTAACAAGATAATGACAGTAGCGGCGTCGCCTCGCACCGGACGAGTCGTTCAGAGTGAGACAAACCCCACGGAATGAACTCAGCTGTGGACGGTGGACAGTGGACTGTGGACTGAGGTGACTCCTCTCTCTCTCTGCTGCGACGCTGCAGCTAAGACGACGCGTCGTCCCGCTCTGTTATTTAGCTGGGTGTGTGCCTTGTTGTGTGTGTGTGAGTGTGTTGGCTTTGAGTGACGTGCCGTGCGCATAAGTGACTGATGGCCGGCGACGTCCAGCGCCCAGCCCCTTTCTTTATGTTGCTCTTGCTGCTGCTGCTGCTGCTGCTGGCCAAAGACCATAATCAAGTATGCTAAAAAGACGCGCAACCAAAAAGGAAATTGAAATGAAATATGTACATTAGGGTGTCCCTTATTTGGTCAAAGTCAATATTTTTAAACGCATACGGGCTAGTTCTGTTCATTAGGTCCTAAAGCACTCAGAAATAAATTTTTACCTCAATCGGAGTATGATAACCCGTGCCGACTTGGATCGGAAAATTTAAAGATTATATGGGACAAAAAAATTTTTTTTTTTTTTTTTTTAATTTTTTATTTTTTTATTTTGTTTATCAGGTTCTAAAGAACTCAAAACCAAGTTTTCACCTTAATCGGAGTACGATAACCCATTCAAATTTGCATCGAAACATGAAAAATCATCGAAAAATGTATAATCAGTGTTAAAGCACTGTTCTTTCATATTTTAATGCAAATTTGAATGGGTTATCGTACTCCGATTAAAGTGAAAACTTGGTTTTGAGTTCTTTAGGACCTAATAAACAAAATAAAAAAATAAAAAATTAAAAAAATAAAAAAAAATTTTTTTTTGTCCTATATAATTTTTAAATTTTCCGATCCAAGTCGGCACGGGTTATCATACTCCGATTGAGGTAAAAATTTATTTCTGAGTGCTTTAGGACCTAATGAACAGAACTAGCCCGTATGCGTTTAAAAATATTGACTTTGACCAAATAAGGGACACCCTAATGTATGTACATACATAAGCATATACATATGCACATATATACATTGTATAAGCTGTACACTGACAGAAAAAATGCATGCTAAAAAACAAGATAAGAGTTCTTAATTTTAGCATGTACCTTTTCAGGATATATGTAATTGTTAATTTTAAACAAAATGCGGCTGAAATTGCAGCCACTAAGCATTAAAATAGTGAATAAAGTTAAACATTTATTTCACTAAGAAAAATTCTTTCTGATAATCAATATATTTGCGGTGAAGGTATTAACAAAATCGTTCTTAAATGAATTCTATCGTTTTTGGCTTAAAAACAATCCGGGATTACCTAGCTTAATTTGGATTGATTGTATGTCGTATTATTTTCAGTGTATGAATACATACATATGTGCATGTGTGTGTGTGTGTGCCTGTGTAGGCAGCGTCCGCGTTCGCGTTTACTCTTTCATGGTATTTCGCACCTGGAGCGGCGGCTGCGACGGCGGCGCTCGACTTGTTAAGCACAGCGTCGTTAACACTTAAGGTTGCTCTTATTGTTGTTGTTGTTCCTGTTGTTGTAATTGTTGCTGAACTTGTTATTGTTGTTGTTCTTGTTACTGGCGCTCTTGCTGCTTGCATTGCCAACAAGCTCATTAGTTTCATAATTAGCTTTCGTTATGCTTTTCGTGTATTAATTAGAAGTTATTGCAGCCTCGTCCAGGCGCCGTGCCACGAAAGAGAGCACTCAACACCCTGGCAAAACACTGGACACACTCCGCCCCCCTCTTCCCTCTCTCTTCACACTGTGGACTGCACTTACACGACCATAAAAAGAAGAAAAACGCAACAACAACAAAAACCACAACAACAGGCGCACATCAAACTAGCTTTAGTCACTAGTCAAGCTTTTCTTTTAGTACTCGTATTCCTCCCATTATATTTTTTTCTCTTTGCTTTTTTTGTTGTTTCTTTTCAGCCACGACTAATGCGCAGATAATGATGCTGCGGCTTTGATCGATTTGATAACAATTTAATTTCGAGTGCACGCACAAGTTTTTCTCTCTATCTCTATCTCTCCATCCTGTTGCTTTAGTAACTGACAAGAGATTTACACAAGATAATGCAATGTGGTGTGCAAGGCACGTAGGCAGATTAGATAATGGACGCGACTTGTATGTCGAAGAGAGAGGAGCACAGAAAGAGTTCGTCAAGGTACTGTCTTGACAAACTAATCGAAAATTCATAAATATTATAATTCAAATAAGCCACATCTGTCTTATAAATTCTTGTTAATCTTGTTGCAAATATCATTTACAAAAAACATTTTAAAAATAAATAAATGTCATTGCACTGAGAAGAGACTAAACTGAAAAGCTCATAGTAAGAACCAACAAAAACGATAAGAAATAAGAGAGAGCAAGTGCGAGTGTATCATAGAAAGAATCAAATGCAAATATAAGCATCGATCACACAAACAGTCACATGCATTTCAAAGCTGTCTGACAACAACAAAATCAACGTTAGGCTTCTCTTATGAGAAAGTGTTGTTCCTTTTTATATGTATATTGGCACAAAAGAAACGAAAGCGTAATTCGTATTGGTCAAAGCAAAAGCTGCGTATTTGTATGTACATATGTGTGCTCCGAGATTATGCACGTTTGCCAATGTAATGCAATTGTGCAATTTGTAAAGCTTTCATTGGTCAATGCATTTACATTGTAAGTTATACAAGAATAGAATTCACAATGAATTCAAAATGGCGCGTGCCAAATATATTTGGGTTAAGTTTGATATTAATTGAATTCTTAATGCAATAAGTTGTCTTAATCATACTAAATTATGGACTCACCGGAAAGTCCTGTAAATAGTTATTAGCTTTTGTTTGATCCATTTAAAGAAAATAATAACAAAAAACAAACAATTTCACATACAATATTTGTCACTTATGAAAAAAAATTTTTTTAGCTTTTTTAGCAAACTTCACTAATGATGAACAGTGATGTCATTTTTTTCTGAGCATAAAAAGCTGGATCAACGAAAAAAAAAAGCTAAAAAAAGCGGAGTCCCAGGGAAAAAGGTCAAGAAAAAAGCAGCTTTTTATAAAATAATTTGTTGTTTGCTTTTCACTTATAAAGACTTATTTTCATATATAACAAGAACAGAAATTCACTTAAAATTTACAAATGGTAACATTCATCGAAAATTAGAGTTTACTACATAATATACAGTTTGTCAAGAAACACTTTACACACCCTTAAAAATGTAATATTTTGACTTTAAATAAGAAAATAATAGCTTATAATATATATTTGGAAAGGTCATTTAATTTTCGTTCGAATGATGCAAAAATTTCCTTAACTCATTGAGTACCCATGGAATATTTTGAATTTTTGCAAAAGCCTACTTTTTCAACTTTCTTCCTCGATTTTTCACAAAAATTATTTTGATGCAAAAAAATTCTTGGAACAATTCTAAAACTAACTGCATAAAAATATTTTTGCTAGTATTTTTTGAATTTTTTGAAAACTGCAAAAACGGCACTTTTTGCATGAAAATGAGGAAAAATGGGTAAAAATGGTAATTTTTAGGATTTTATACAAATTTTAAAAAATACTAGCATCAAAATATATTTTGTTCTGTTTTGCAAACGAATTTCACAATGTTAGCGATGGAAGACGCGCCAAAATACATAGGTGTGACCTTTTGAGGGAAATTATTTAATAAAAGTAAATATCGATACTTTGCCGATAGAAATACATTTTTAACATTTCAACCGTCAAACTCAATTAAAAAACAGTCCGCAAAATTGATTAAAAGCACAAATTAAAAAAAGCTGTTTAAATTTGCTAAAAAATCTAGAATTCCCGCTGCCCGCTGTTTTCAAATTTTTCCCGCAAACATACTTCAAAAAAATCCAAATCTGACGGGAAAAAAGCGGAAATGACATCACTGATGATGAAACAGCAAAATTACACAATGTGACCGAATTGCGGAAGGAAATAATAACCGAAATCTATCGTTTAATTGTTTCAATTTCGACAGCAATCGATCATTATAATTATTTTGACGTCAAAATACTAAACAGCAATCGGAAATCGAAATGAAATTGTTAATTAATTGATGATTTGACGCCGTTAAAACAGATTTCAGTTGGCTTTCAAGTCTTATGTTAGTATTAAAACTTTTAAGCTCTCGGTTAATTGAACTTTAAGACCCAGAAGCGTAATCAAAGTTCACTTCTGTTGTTGTTTTGTTGCACATAACAAAAACCAAATCTCACATAATAAACATACAACAACAATAACAGTGTACAATACACTATAAAAAAATGCTGAGTAAACCTTATTAAAAAGGGATAACGGCGCACGAGCAACGCTAATGACAATGCCTGCGAGAATGGCCAGAATGAATGAATGAGCAAATGAATGAATGAATGTCTGAACGAATGGATTGTTGCTTGAATGCTTGGTTGGTTGGGTGTGAATGGTTTGGGTGTGCGGTGTATGTGAGTTGTGCAAACACACACGTCACTCAGCCACGACATCCTTCCGGTGAAGAGTGAGGGGGATGGGGGTGGGGTGGTGGCCCAGAGGCTTAACGCCGTTAATGACCAAGAACAGCAACGACCTCGCCCTCAACTAAAAACTCCTCCATCCACAACTCGTTATGAGGATTTTATTACGTGTACTCTCAGCAATTGATGCTGCAATGTCATACGTCAGCAGAAGGTGCGCCAAATCAGCGCACAGCACTCGCCAGGATAAACAATCATTACACTGCACAACACTGATATTTTGCCGCTGAAAGTTGTCATACGATAGTTGCAACCAGTGTTGTCAGTTAAGCTTATTAAGCGCTAGACGTAGACTTTTATATTCTACTTTTTATTCAATATTTCAAATCTATCCTATGTTTAATGCTAAGATTTTCTCAACACTGGTTTAAATTTTGTCACCAAAAACTGATGTTGTCTTTTGTTGCCTAGTGTAGTTTGTCGCTGAAAACCTAATGAAAGAAAAAACTGCAGCATAATGTTTATTTGCCCAGGCAATGGAAATTTATGTGTTTCTGCCGTCTGGAAAAGGCATTAAAAAACTTTTACCCAAGAAGTCTGTATTTGCGAACAAAAAAAAGGGTTGGACAACTGCCCCGCTGTGTGGAAGAAAATGGAAGAATCCTTTCTTCCTGGGACAAATCTGGCGTGGCCAATGCAACTTAATTAAATTTCGAAATACTTTTGTCATGGGCTCAAGAATTATGATGCAAAATGTTTTGCTGTTAATTACAAAATTGTAAAACTCAAAGTTCAAATTGCAATTTGTATTCATTTGTGAAGCCGCCATTAAATTTGTTAAGCGCCCGTCGCTCGGTGAAATTATAAATTAATGCGGGCGGATGGGCGGTGTGGGGAGTTGGGGGGCTGGGTGGTCGGCTGCGGCTGTCACGGCGGACACCTCCGGAATACCCGTCTCCCTACGGCTGTAGAACCCAAACCAAACTCAAGCCAACCATTCAGCCACATAATTTAAATGCATTTCCTTCGGCGCATTAATTTCCTAAGCTTTTTTGCATACCAAAAATCTCGCACAAAACTGCGTTGAATGTAATCCCATGAGCTTTAAAGTCACGTGTGTGTG
Organism: Drosophila subquinaria; assembly: GCA_037043405.1. NCBI lineage: Eukaryota > Metazoa > Arthropoda > Insecta > Diptera > Drosophilidae > Drosophila > Drosophila subquinaria. The sequence goes on from JBAMBL010001695.1 coordinate 327,158, forward strand.
TGTGTGTTGCGCCCCTGGCTGACAGACGAGCGTTAAGGGTTGGGGGAGGGGTGGGAGTTGGAGTTGGAGGCGAGACTGACGCAACAAAAGCGACGCCAATGTCGACGTCGTCGTCATTGTTGTTGTATTTTTCATGTAATAAATGTATTTGTTTATCCCCTCTTCTAATTTTTAACTGCATGCTGAAAATATTTCACAGGCGCCGGCCGCAGGGTGAGAAACAACAATGCTGAAAGAGTGAAAGAGAGCGGAAGAGGGGGGAGGAGGTGGAGTAGTCGGTCTGCTCTATTTGTTTATCCAACGAGCTTTGCGTGAAGTTTTTGTAATATAAATTGTCCTGCGGCTGGGCACGGGGCCAAAACTTGATGCTGGACCACCTCCATTTTTATTGCAGGCTGCGTATTTTTCAAATATGCGCATGTGTGTGTGTGTGCATGTGTTGCAGCATGCAAATAGCTGAAGGTCGCTTGAACAAAGCAACTTTCACTCGGAGGTGCAGCATAGCATATTTGATTAGTCATATATTGGTATTGTTATACGTAGCTACAAAGTAGAAGGGCAATTGAAAATAGTTTTCTTACACACCAAAAACACTTGTTAAAGCTTAAATGCTTTTATAAAATCACTTTCGCTTGTTGTTTGTTTCATGCTTGCTTATCACGCAACGGTCCTGTGGCGCAATGGATAACGCGTCTGACTACGGATCAGAAGATTCCAGGTTCGACTCCTGGCAGGATCGAAAACTTTTTTGCTTTTTAAAAATTGATTATTTATTTAAAAAATTTAAAATTTTGTTTTGTGAACTCAAAAATATGTTACTTGATTTTAAAATATTTTTAAAATAAATAAATAAAAAATTGGTTTTCGCCCAACGTGGGGCTCGAACCCACGACCCTGAGATTAAGAGTCTCATGCTCTACCGACTGAGCTAGCCGGGCTATTGACGCTGCGATCGCCAATGGCATATTAATACTACGACACGAGCAGCAATATATTAAATTACATATGTTTATTTCGTTAGTATCAACTGAATATGTTGTTGTTTCGTTTGCACAAGTGGTTTTTAATAGAATTAAATTTTTTTCATTTTATGTTCAAATTAATATTATTATAATTTTTTTTTATAGATCTTGCTCGCTAACAAGCTCCGATTATTGAATATGAATATATTGTAAATGTGAAATACCATTGGCATTCATTCATAAATTGATGTAACAAATGATTGTCTCAAGTCGTTGAAGATCACAGCATAGTTTGGTTCACAAAGGGAAGTACGAGTAAATAGCCCAGCGGCCAGAATTCCATTACCAGCAACTTTACCTTTTGCTGTTCCGCTTCTCAGGGCAGCTCACACGTTATAGAATGATGATCGACATGGGACTTTGTATTTCTGTATTTGTATCTGTATCTGAAGCATAGTGTATAGTCGAAAAATGTTTATTCATAATCATTTGTTACGCTTAATTGTTGTCTTTGCGGTTTAACTCATGGTTGGCTTTTGCTTTTGTGGGTTCCGACCGCAAATTGTTTTTAAATTCATTTCTCTCGTCTCGGTGTCGGATTCTTGTGTCTGCGGCGTGCGGCAAATTACAAAAGCCAAATGGGTAGCCTGAGAATTTTTGATTATTGTCATTATATATTGAACTGAACTGAAAGCAATGCCCAAACCAAATCCATTTGGAAACATGTACGTATCTACTAATTTTACCCTGTACGCATTGGAGATGCGTAAAAGGAGGTTTAAATTAAGGCTTGGGTCCATAAGCAATTATAAAATTTATACATCAAATAGCTTACTATTTAAATTACAGTTTAATTCTCAATTTTAAATAAAAAATAATAATATGACATCTTTTTTAAATTCACAATAATATAATAATTATTGTCAACATGTATGTTAATTTTTATACAGGGCATTTCGCAGTCGATCACTCTCTATTTCTTGCTTCTTTTTTGTGTGTGGACTCATGTGTGAGAGGCGTTGTTCTTTCTCGGAGATATTTCCCACCATTTCAGACTCCTCCATAGCGCTGTCTTTTTATGACTATTTGCTGTTTATTTTTGTTGAAATTTTTAAATCCGCACGCGTTCAGATTTTGCCTTTTGCCTGCCTCTGTTGCATGCCCCCGCTGCCAGATCCTTGCTGCTGCTGTTGTTGTTGTTCTTTTATTATCCTTTTCGCTGGCACTTTTTTATGAGTTAAGCCAGACGCGGCTTATCTATGTGACAATGCGGTAGGCACCAGCAAACTGAAATGCCAACGATTCCATGGCGGGTCGAAGTGGGTTGCTCTACAGTGTTCTAGGGTGGTGCAGGGTGGTGTGGGGTGGTGCAGGGTGGTGCGAGGCGTGTGTGGCAATTGCCTTTATTGCCAGCCCAACCAGTTTTGCATGATGGAAGGCAACCCAACCGCCGCTTCATTCATAAATAAATTAAATAAAAATATTTTTTCAAGCCGCAAGCCATGCAACTAGAGATGGGCATGGGCCGTGCCGTGTCCGTGCCGTGCCGTGCCTATTTAAAAAAAATCCGTGTTGGGCCGTGTTGGGCCCCTTATTAAAAATTGCCGTGTTTTACCGTGCCAATGTCGGTAGGCACGGTAGGCACGGGAGGCACGGGAGGCACGGTAGGCACGGTACAGATTTTGAGCTTAAATAGTGTGCTATCGATAAGTTGGCGTAGTTTTATCGCTTGTTTGTCAGCTTGAGCTGTAGAATTCATCGATGTACCGCACAATTTGCGAACACTTACAACATCAATAGCACGATTATAATAAAAAAAAGTGACGCCATGATGACAAAAATGAATAAAGAGAATTTACAAAGTGAATTTACAAGCGCCCGTGTTTGGCCGTGCCGTGCCCGTGCCGTGCCGTGCCTATTTAAAAAAATCCCGTGTTGGGCCGTGTTGGGCCTCAGTTTTTACCAGCCGTGCTTGGGCCGTGCCGTGCCTCAAAAAGGAGGCCCATGCCCATCTCTACATGCAACAATAACAAATAAGGCGGCCTGAAAATAAAAACAACAACAACAGCAACAATAACGAAACGGCAAGAAATCTGCATAATGAAGCGTAATACGCAAATGGTATAGAGTTCTGGCTGGGGTGTAACCAGAAGACTGAGGATGAGGATGAAGGAATAAAGTGCGGTTAATGCATGGCAGCCTCACAATTGAATGATTTAAGGTAGACAGCATAATTATGCAGAAGCACCCGAAGAAGAGGAAGAAATTTTATTATACATAATTATCATATTCAGAAAAGAGTTCCTGAACTTATATCAAATAAAGTTCCTGTCGTAAAATCTAAAGTTATTTCCGATTGAGTATTTGTTGCATTCAATTATGCATTCAATAAGTTGAACATTTATATTCGCATCAGCTTTACAAAGATTTGTGAGTACAAAGTTCAGAGTGGCAACCCTATAGACGGCAACAAAAGCATTACTGCCCAGTAAAATTCGACACGCCCCCAGCCCCCTTTTATGTACCACACGCTTCCTCCACTCGATATGGTAGCTCATTGGCAGCATTTGTTTGTTGGGCGTGTTAAAAGTTAAAATAAATCAAAGAGCCATAAATTTAGCCGCTTTTGGCAATATGGGGAATTCGATACGTTCATCAAATGTAAAAGGGTTCAAGCGATGCGTTTGCTATCTATCAATAAATGTCTCTATATATGCGGGCCGCCCCCTTCGCATATATTTTATCAGCCAAAGGACAGAAACGGCAGTAGCAAAAGCAGCAGACGACGCATCCTTTTGGCCTGCTCAAATTTAGCACACTTGTCAAACCGAAAAAAACGAAGAAAAAAATATCAAGACAGAAGAAATTGCTTGGGATGGGTGACATTTAAATACTCTGCAGAAATTAGAAATTATTTAAAATACTCTTTCGAATGGATTTCTTAATTCAATATATAATTTATTCTTGTAGTCATCTTTTATATATCCAACAGCACGTTACACAATTACTCCCATATTCAAAATACCTTTTACAGGGTATATCGCAAAAACGCACAGCAGACGCACCCAAACATGGAATCCACCAAGTGGGCCAGCTTATGAAAAATATGGCGCAAAGGGGTTAAATGACGTATGCATTGCAGCTATTTTTCTTCCCTTTTTTTCTAGGGAGACCCCAACACCCTTTTAGATCCCTCCCTCCCTTTATTTGCCTGACGATGTCTTAGTTACCAAAGCGGAAATGCCAAATTTATCATAGACATTGGCCGGACTCTGTGTGTACTTTATGAGTGGGCAAAGGTTTGGGCCAATATATCTTCGGGCCAACAAATTTGATCAATAACGGTTGAGGTAAGAGGGCACTTGGCCCAAATAAATGTTGGATCATTTGCAGTTTTAAGTGTTGGATAAGTTCAGATTTGCAAAGTGCCAGCAAATAAACTGGGAAAATGTTAAGCAAAAAGCTGAAAAACTATGAAAGAAAAACATTAAATATGAAATTTTGAAAAAAGTTTATATTTAATAGGTTGCAATATTTTTTATGCAAATATTTATTATTTAATTTTTTATAATTTTGGAAATACTTTTCTAATAAAATTGATAAAAATATAAATCGAATAACATGTTTTTTTTTTAATCCAACACATTATTTTTGCCAGTGAAGTAGACTATAAATAAAACTTATTGCACCTTTCAAGCCGCAGTTAGTTGGCAAATGCTCTGAGATAGTCTGATGAATGCGGGAAATTATAGTAAATATTTCATTTAAATTATACATAAGAAGAAAGTAAGTAAGTAAGCAGTAAATAGTGAATGGTGCTTTTGGGGGTGTTAGAGTCAGATGGAGAGAGGAAAATAGAGAGAGAGTGAGGCTGAAGCAGCACTCCAATAATATATATTGTACGATTGTCTGATTATCAGAGCAACCGCAAAACAATTTAATACTAAAACCCAAGCCACATGCCACGGCACGCGTTCCAGTTCCCCCTTTTTTGCAATCCCAATTCCAATCCCAGTCACAATCCCAACTCCAATTTTCAAATAGAGAGGACGACCGACCACATGCATGATAAATGCACAAAATCTGCAACAAAGTGTTGGAAACACGCACTTAAATAGGTAGGAGAGTGGGGAATTTAGGGGTAGGGTATAGAATTACAAATGACAAATGGCTGAAGAGCTCAAGATGTGAAGATTAACATTGTTCTAGGGTTTCCATACAAATTTTTCGGTTAGATCTTTGACCAGGTAGAGATAGAGGGTCATCATCAGCTGTTGAACTCGAACAAAGCCAAACCTCAATAATGATTATCATAGTTATAATAATATGAAAACCACCCGTAAAAATGCATAAGTTTTTCAATGTGGCAAAAGGATAATTTCGAAAAACCATTAATATGCCATGGACATTAACATTCTGTTGTGACAGGCAGTCAAATGAGCCACAACCTAAAGGTAGACATAACGCTAGATCTAGTGGTGGCAGCAGACACAGCTGAAAGGTTGAATGGTTGAAAGGTTGAGAGGGAAATGCAGGCAGGAAGTGCAGGCTGGGCTGCAGTCCCGTTGTCCTGTCAAAGGACACGCAGCACAAGAACAACTGACAACCGACTCGGCTGTCGTTGGCCCGTCATTTACATGGAATGCAATAGATCGATGTATTCCTAGAATCCGTTGACGGCCAACGTTTCCCGCAGCATAAATCAACAGACACTTTGGGGAAGGAGTTTGCCAAAGGGGCCAAAGGGTTTGTTATTTCAGATTGCAAAGTGTTAAGGACTTTTAGCTAAAGCTGATATCGATATGAAGCAAGAGTAGTAAAAGAAGTATTCAAAGTAGTTGAACAAGTAGAAATTGTAGAAATGGAGAACTTGTGGCTGAAATTGATATTATTATAAAATTACAAAATATTTTTAAAACCTCTGTGAATAATGGCGTTGAAGCGCATCAGTGAAATCTAAATAAATTTTAAAAGTAAATGCTTTTAGAGAGCCATATCGATTTCAGAATCAGTTTACAGAAAAAATACTAGTAAAAGTATTGAAAAAAAATCATAGAAGCATGTATTTTGAGGAAGCTCTAATGCAAAACATCAAATACTTTTAGTCAATATATAACCCCTTTACGCAGATTATTGTCTGCTCAGAGCACAGACTCAAAAATTCAATTGTAAAAAATTCTAAATCAATTTTACCAACAGATTGTGCCGATGATTTCTTAGTCTCATTGCCTGTTGACCATGGATTATCAATGTTTGCCAACAAGAGAATCTCAGTTGACGCCACAAAAGCAACCGCAAATCGCATAAGCCCGAAATAAGCTGAAACGTGAATCCCATTTGAAAATCCAATTTGATAAATAGAAAACAATAAATGCAATAAAAAGCAAGCCCGTAACCTAACCAAATAAATACGCATTTGCACAAATTTAGAGCGCAAATTAGCAATATGCCCGAATTTTATGAAATATGTGCAAATCGTGACAACAATAATGCACGAAAAGCTGAAACAGACACTGATACAATATCCCGGCGTAACATTAACCCCAGCAACATTTGTTGCAACTGCCCTTAAAATGAATCTAAATGGATCGGAGGAGGGAACAACAAAGGGAGAGAAGTGGGAAACAGCTGAGTAACTAAAAATGAAGCCAATATAGAGCACAGAGTTACGATTACAATAACATAAAAACTGGGCTCGGTCCACGCACAAAAAGTCAGTTAAGAGCATTGAAAAGGGAAAAGGGGTGGCTAGTGGGTGGCTCGAGGGTGCTGAGGGGGAAAGGGCGTTCTGAGTGTCATAAGTGCATAAAATGTTTTTCTGTTTCGAACAAAAGCAAAGCAAAAAGTTTAATTTTCTCCAGGCAAGTGCCGATGCCACGTAACCAAATCCGTTTAGTTCGAAAACATAAAAATATAAGCAATACAGTAAACCCAACTGCCAAATACCCTATAGCTACAGACAGATATCCTACCAGATAAGTGGAACAATAAAAATATGTGAATGATATTACAGGTATTCTAAAGAAAGTTGTACAGCAGCTACATAACAAATTTGGAATGTCAAGCTCTTATAAATTCTGAGTTCGCATAGATACACTGCATATCTATGATTTGTTGACTCGAACAAACCCTGTATATTCAAAAAAAATACTTTTAAAAACTTAAGAAGATTAAGGGTATTCCATCAAAATTTACACTGCGTATATATGAGCAGCTACATAACAAATTTGGAATGTCTAGCTCTTATAAACTCTATGGGAAATAGGAAGAAATTGTATCATTGCTAAACAGACTCCATATATCCATTTTCTCCGCATGCAATATATCCTAGGGTATACAAAAAAATAAAAAAAATACAATAATAAATGTAACAAATGACGCACACGGTGGCGGTGGCTCGGCAATTGGGTGGTGCAGCGGCTGTTCGGCTGTTGCTGCCCTCGGCCCTCGGCGCGGGCGTTTGCCATTTTAGATGAATGCCCAGCGGGCGCAACATGAGAGCCAGATCGTCTATATGGGAACACGCGTATACCATATACGAATATGCACTTATTTGACTAATGTCTTTAATAAAAAATTACACACGTCGCAATATCACAAAAAGAAATGAAAGTGAAAAATTGGCAGTTTGAACGGAGAGAGAAAGAAAAATGTGAGAAGGGTAATACGAACTTGGAAATACTGTAATACTTGCGGCTTACAGAAATTTAGCATTTCATTAGGCAGAGCAACCCCAACAGCGAATTTTGCAGGCCACCCTAAATTTTTTAATATTTACTAATATTGACAATACTTAAATTTTTTTTCTTTTTGGTTGCCGGGAGGGTTGAGCCAATGGGCCATGGTAACCAGAAACTTTGACATATTTATAGTTGACAATGGTTGGGACTGAGATGGAGATACTGAGTAAAAACCCAACCTTGACAATTGTAAAGTGGTGGAAATATCTCTGGTGGTGTTGGTGGTGCGTTGTGGGCTGCTTTTGGGATTTACACAATATATATTTTTCAAGTGCTCGACCGCCGTTCGGGTCCCCTGGTGACTTATTAAGGGTTGCATTTAGCGGGCTTTGTGTCATTTTATATGCAAATTGGATTAAAAACGAAACGCATTTTACAATCCATATCTGTCCAGTTGCGTTTACTAAATTAGCATTCATCTTATTGGCATAATGCCAGCTATAATGGAGAGCACTACATACGTATGTATGTATCTAGTACAATTGCCAATGCGATTTATTAACTGGGAAATTCTTTTGATGTCGCACAAATTTTCATTGCGCATTTCATTTTCATTTTTCCATTGGTTAGTTGATTGCCCCCTCGGGGGGTAGAGTGAGAGAGAGAGGGAGAGGGTAAGCCTATCAAGCGATTAAATTTTCTCAGTTTCCAACACTGATTTGATTAGACATTTTGTTTATGGTTGCTAAGCTATTGTATTACAATTAAATATTGACTGTTTACAGACGGACAGATGTTGTTGGGGTTAGAATAATAGTGGTATTCCTTATTATTCAAGTAATAAATAACCATTAGGCATATTTAGAAAGTTAAATAATTTTATGAAATTACATTTTGTATTTTATATTATTTTATTATGATATGCACGGCCTTCAGTTCCTCGTAAAAGCAATCGAAATGTAAAAGCAATAACATTAAATAATTTATAACATCGAAGACTCCATTGATATTTTATAAACAAAGCCCAGCATGGTTAGTGTAATATCTCATTAAGTCCGAATTCAAAGTGTAATTTTATGAAATGTATTGGGCGTTTTCTTTCTCTGGAATCGTAGAATCGACTCGTTGATTATGGTCATCGAGTGCCGTATGATTAGCTTAATTTAATAGTTGCACGTATCACATTTATTGGTATTGGTGGGTGGGCAAAAGGTGCATAACGAAAGCAATTTGTGTGTGCCTAAAAAATAAATGTCATAACTAAGAATATCAACAATTCGAATATGTGTGTGTGTTTAGCCATGGAACTGCTTCCAGTTGGACAGTTGGACTATTAAACTAATTTCCAGTTGTCACTGACAAGCACGCACACGTCCTGGCTCGAATCCCATCCCCTCTGGGCCTCTTGTGCCACCGAGTCCATGCCACAGCAAATCAAACATGGCATGACAGCGACACGAAGTAGGCCCAGTAAGAAGCAACAACAAGAAAGACATTTCAACTATGCTGAACTTTGAATTTGCCGTATTCGCAGTGGCGTAGGTAATATATTTTGAAGGGGGACTAAAACGTATGTTATTATTTAAATAATTTGTAGTTCATATTTAGCTGTAATTGAATATTTATAATTTATTATTATTAAAATTATTACTGACAGTGGTGTAGGCAGTTATATTTTAAAGGGGGGTCAGTTATATTTTGTATACTTGTTTAAAATAATCACATTTAAAGTCTTGTTGCATTTCCTTTCAATACTTAAATCGTTGTTTATTAAACCCCTCTTGTAGTGCACGCTCCTGCACTGTCTTGCAATACATCCTGTAGCATTTACAGTGAATGCTGATGAATGCTGCTGATGTGTCGTATCCCTTAGACCCGCTTCCGCTCCCGCTCCGGCTCCCGATCCCTCTGCCATTGCCAGTGTTGACTTGCAAATGAAGTTGACTTTGTAGCAGGATGTGTCCAGTCCAAGCGGTCAGGTGGAGTTTAGAGATACCTGAGCTTGCCTACTTGCCTCGTAGGCATTTTTGGACCCATTGCATTGCACAAATTCCATATTTACTGTCAATGTTAATTGCTCAGAATTGCACTAAAGTGTTGACTTTTGTGACGCACAGGAAACTTGCGTTCCACATGCCACATGGCCCAACATGAGCCACTTGCTCCGGCTGACTCATGATTCACTCACCTTGCAATTTGCTCAACTATTTAATGACAAGCTACCAACGTATCGGACAGCACTTCCAATTATCCAATTGTTTGTACAGTCAACTCAACGAGCGGCCTTCTAAAAATGTTTTTACTATTCGTTGCCTCACGACATCATCACTCTCTTGCCACTTTGCCACTTGGGGCATCTCTCTGAATTTCAAATGAATTCAATTTTCCCAGTTGCATTTTGTGAAGCTCTACCAAGCCTAAAGTTGCCTTTTGTCACGCAATGTGCCAGGCATTGAGGGAGGTCTGTGCGAACTCATTAACTTGTTGTACAAATATTATGAAATTTGGTACAGATGCAGGTTTTTATTGTTGGAAGCACCTATGTCGGATCAAATGGGATTGCTCTACTATATTCTAAATATAAGTCTATTTTTAGGATAAAATGTGAAAACTTAAACTTTAATTGTGATCAATGTGCAGATTAATTTTAATATAAGCCTGAAAGAATTTTAAATTTTCAGCATTCTGTCAATATTTATCAATTACAATAATATTTAAAGTTTTATATCCCAATTATTTCCATTAAGTTTTTTTTTTGTTTTAAAATTTGTAAGTCGTTGAGATTTCAGGAGTCACTTTGCTCAGTGGGAAAGTGAATAATTTGAAGTAATTTTTTTTTACAATTCACACTGCGTTGTGCTCAGCTTGAGGGAATCTCTTTCCGGGGAATGATTTTGGTACTTAAGGCGGCAACACATGTCGGCTTAAGCATCCTTCTTACGGGCTCAATTTCGGGGCTCAGTTTCAGGTTCAGGACAACTTGGTCAAATGTCGTCTTAGTCTCATCTTACGCGCTGTGTTAATTATACTAATTGCACTAAATCACTTGAAAATTTCGAAGAGGAGGAACAAAAAGAAAGCAGGCCGTTAAAAAATAGCTAGAATTAGGGCGTAGCCTCCAAGCTGAGCTAACGAAACTGAACTGAATGTCAACGCAGGCTGTGAGAACGAAAATTGTTCTTTAAGGAAGTGATGGGTAATCCTAGCATGAGGTACGGGTACATCAAAATAAATTACAAAATCTTAGCAGGGATAATTCCCAAAGAAATACAACTGATTCTTTTTTAAAGTAAAATAATTAATGGTAGAAGTCTTAGACAAAATGAAACGCCTTCAAATACTTTTGAGGTGTTTATGGCATCAGTTTCAGTTGGGACACTTTCTGAATAATAAATTGACAAAGTTAGAAGGGACTATGGAAGCGCAAAAAATTCAGATTTAAAAAGCAGAGCATATAGAAAAAAAACACTTTTTTTTTAATTCTTTTAATGACAATAGTTTATCAAAAATTCTTTATTTATCTGTTATTAAAGAATTTTTATTGAGTTTCAAGAACTATTGCACATATAAATTTTATAATAGAAACATTTAATATTCATATATAAAAAAAAAAAAATATATTTAAAAATAAAAAAATTTTGATTTGATGCGCTGATTTCTTTTATAATTTATTCATTCAATTCTTTTTGATAAATATTAATAAATAAACTTAATAAATACATTTACATTTAGTTACTGAGAATTTACAGTTTACTTTCAATCAGTTTTGGCTCTGATAAAAATCAATTTCTTAAGTTTGCGGAGTGCCTTTGAGCATCTCCTTGCTTGACAAGAGTCCTGGACTTATTATGCAGCCCTGGGGGGATGATGAATGCATCTGTGTGACCAGTTCTTGACACATCTTCGTCTGCGCTGGGCTGGCTCTGCTCCTCTTAATGTATACTTCAAGTTGAATCGCAACTCGAACAACAATTGTGCAGACAACCCGCCTGCATGCGAGTATTCATCAAGAACCACAACCCCCAGCGGGGTCACAGCATGTGCACGAGTCCTGCCTGGGCCCATTATCCTTGACTGCGCCTACAACCTGTTCGGGATGTGGATCCAGAGGCTTGGGAATGGGAATGGTTATGAGTATGAGAAGGCGGTATGAGCAGGTCTGTGTGTCGTGCGTTTTCGCAGAATTTATACCAATTTGTGCGCAATGTTAATAACGGTAAAAGGCCTATAACAATAACCCACATCAATACGCCGGCACGTAGTCGCCGCACGTGGTAAAGCCAAAAGGACTTTGCCCCGCTGTGCAACAAACAAGGTGAGTAGGTAAGCCGGGGAATGCAATCAGCAAAAATATGTACGAGTGAGTATGTGTGCATGCATGCAACGCACCACCCACACCACACCACACCACACCACACTACACCATGCACTACACTACACCACCACCTTTCATCTGGATTGCATGCAACCCTTACCGACACACACAACCCCAACCTCCCCAACACGAGCATTGTAAGCCGGCAAACGCGTGTCCAAAACACACGCGCGGCATCTTTGACGGTCTCTGAAATTGGGTAGTGGGTACACTCAGAAAAACCAAAAATTATTCTAAAATTAAAATTTAAATTTCGTGATTTTAGCATGTTTTTTTATAAGCTATCATCCTACTTAATTGCAACAAGATGGAACAAATAGAACGTTTGTAATGGCTGATTTGAGTTTTAAGCAATGTAAGTGGCTAAAAGTATGCAATACAAATATTTTATATTTATTTAAATAAGTAACGGGTATATTATTGTTAAACTAACACAGTATTTGGATAAAATGGCCACCGCTCAGTATTAAAATAGTTAAAAAAGCCTAAAAATATTTGATTTCACTGAAGAGCTCTTACAGCCCTCCGGCAATCTACTTACTTAATCCAAGTATTTCATATTTGGCTTAAGAAAATCTGAAATAACCCAAATTCAGATTGATTTTATTCCTAAATCCCTGATATTTTTCTCTGTGTAGTTCTGGGTACTGGGTACTCGATACTAGGTAGTGTACGCTCCTCGCCATTCACTCATTCTCTCATTATATTTGTGCATTGACTTTGCACATGCCCGAAAACTGGCATCGTCTTTGCTGCTGCTATTTGCACAAGTGTTCCATCCTCTGCGCTTTGAACAACAATAAAAGAGATTAATAGATCTGGTAGACGGGGAAGGAAGATGAGTGACTGAAGAAGGGGGCTATGTTGGGGGTGGGGGCGGCACGAACTGTGCCTGTTGCCCACTCACATACAATAATTGGTGCCTAAAAGGCTTGCATACTCGTATCTGCCTGCAATGGGGTAGCTCAGCTCACAAAGGACTTTGTACTATGTACTGCTCGTCCTCATCACAATGATCGATCTGCAAAATATTTCAATTTAATGAATTGCGTGCACAGTGCGTGCTGAAAGGGTTGAGCGGCCCTCGCACAGTGGGTCAAACTTCCATGAAAATTCGAATATGCAGCTACATATATGTAAATAAGTAAATAACTGCCTACATACATATGTATATTGAAATTACAAATGTATTTGTTGAATACAAATTCTAACACAACAAGTAAATGTTAAAAAAAAAATTTTAAAAGTCTTAAATATATTAAGTTTCACATCCAAAATTCATATTGTTAATTCAAAATCAGTTTAAAATAATATGCTAGACATTTTAATAAATTGAGAATATTCCAAAGCTAATTCCTTATTTAACTCGATGTAAATTATGTTTTCAAATACTTTAAAATCTCAAAAATATTTAATTTCAACTCTGTTATTATTTTTTTAAATTTTTCTAAAATATTTTCTTTTATTTTAATTTTAATTTACATTTTATTAATTAAATTAAACATTACTTTGGCGTTATGTGACCCACTGTTTTCCCACGGCGAGGGGTGGTTGGGTAATCGGAGCTTTACTCTCCTCCCGAGGTTTAAGTCTACGCATTAACTGTAACTTTAACACGCTTATCGCTTATCGCTATTAATGAGCAAATATGCAGCTCAAATATGCCATCGTCAATGTAGATGATGTTTCTGAATCCTTGGTGGTTGCTGTGGTCTGTCAATCAAGCTGATGGAGCAAAAGGAAAAAGGAGAAATTAAAGGGTTGCCCAAAAGCCAAATGCCTCAAGTGCCACTCGACGCTCAGAGACGCTGATAAGAAGATGTTGCAGGCATTATATGCGACTATATGTCAATCTGTGGCATGCCACCACCCCCAACTTCCCTTCCCTTCTTCCAATGCCAGAGTATCTCAATTGTCAAATATGACAGTTAAATGTTGACGCTCGAGTGACTGTGAACCTGAATTTACCTGGCAAAACGCATTTTTAATTTGACTTATTTTGTTGCTTTGCCGTTTTCCACTTTCCCCCACTTGGCACATAATTTAGTCATTTCATTTGAAAGGCTCGGGTTGTTCCGACTGCCTGTCCGTCCGACTGTCTGTCCGTCTGGGTGTTGCCTGGGCTTGCACTATGCGCGATCTGTCAAATGTCAAATGCATGTCAAAGGCAACATGTCACAGCCATTTCCTACGCTTCCTTTTTATTATTTTTTTCATTTTTGATATTTTTTTTATATTCAGGCGTTAAATGTATTGGACAGCAGCGCGACTCCTCTGTCTGGGTTCTGGGTTTCGGGCTCTGGTCTCTTGTCCCTGGTCTCTGGGATTCTCTCTCAATGTCTGGTTGGGTTTTCGGCAACCTTCGCTTTTGTGGGGTGGTTGATTGTCATTTTTTGCGTTGCGGCAATTTGCGGCTTTTGATTAAAAAATACATACACCAAAAACACGTCGAGGGAATAATGCGACTGTTTTGTTATTACTTCAACTACCCATCCCCCTTCCCCCCCCCTTTCATATAATTTTCACAGCAAATGGCTTTTCCTTTTTACCATTCGCCACTCGGCTCTTTGTTCTTGTTCTATGCGGCATGAATATTGTGTCGTAGTTTAATTTGGCGTATGACCAAAACATTCACGGCCGCAAATTGAAGCTAAAAGTTATTGTCATCATTCAAAAGCCAAAAACTCAATAGAAATACGGTAGGTATTCAATATTGCTCTCATCGTTTCAATTTGCCAATAAAGTTACAGGTCTTTCATAAACCGAATTTTTTATGATAATTCCTTGACTTTTCTAAAGTTCAGTTTAGCAGAGAAAATTTACATATTTCTCCATGTTTACTGTCTTATTTGTTCACTCCTCTTGGTAGCAATATCGATCAATTAATTAAATATTTAATTAAGTTGATTTTTATAAGAATTTGACAACTCACTGGAATATTGTCATAATTTCCCTCTTTGCAGAACTAAGTTCAGTTGAGAAGTTTAGATGTAGAGATAGAGTTGGTCTGATTTTTAACCTAACAAGTTTACAGGTCAAAAATTCAACTACAATATTAATATGTCTACATTATCTCAAAACACATGTAGTTAATCTATTAAATTAGATATGCTTTTTTTAATGCTTCTTATGAGTGCATTTCGCTACTTTCTTACCGTAGAATATATTTTGTTTCGTGGATTCTAAGAACTTCGTGTAGTTCCCCTTTTTATCTCATTTCGAAGCAGAGAAGTTTTTCCAACTTCACAACAACGATTGTCACTTTGCAAAGGACTCTAAGGACTTGCGTTCTTATTAATAAACTTGATGCTTAGCCATGTGATCATATTTTACATGCCATTTGCTTTTGTCGTTGTCGTTGTCGTTGTCACCGCAGCTGTTATGATTTTTTGCCCTGCATTTAAGGTAGCCCCCGCCCCATTTGAAGGCCTGTCAATGCTCTAATTGCTCCTACCACAAAACGTTCGTCACATTAATCACAAGAACTCAACTCGTCTCGCAGCGGAACAAAAAAATGGGAAATCACAGCCATTTGCTAAGCGGTAGATGGCCCAAGCAGGCCAGGAACAGAACCAGGACCTGATCCAGACAACCCCCCGAGCAACTGCTCCTGCCGTTTCCCCTTTGGTCTAGTGTTTGAGTTATTGTCAGTTCTGGATGGGCATTCGATGCATTCGAGTGTAACGCGAACTTTTTTGCACCCAGTACTGAGATGAGGATGAGGAATGGAATGAAATGTTGTCGCGTGCACGGCCGGAACTGACACAGGAAGCGCCGTACATCAGGCGAACGCGTTGACAATGCATTTGTGGGTGAACGGAACAGGACCCCAAATAGGACAGGACACACGCAGCACATACATACACATACAGTTATCGACTGCAGAGTGAGGGAATAGTTCCTTATAGGCATTGCGGCATTATTAGCTGTCAGTAAACGGAATTGTCGCGACAGGACTCAACGCTTTTTCTTACTTTTGCGGCCCCAGCAACATTTTAACATAATTGGCCTTTATGACATAAAGGCCGCATTGCAAACGTTACTTTCTCTCTCTTTCCCTCTCGCTCTCTCTCTCTGTCTCTGTCTCTTTGTGGCAATCACTTTTTACTACCCGCTAGCCAATTTTGTATCTGCACCTTTGCGCTTGAATGCATGCAACAAACCCAAACTCCCTTCCCCCTCCCATCCCCGCCCCGGACTGATGGCCCCCGAAAACCAGCGTCAGGCCACTTTGCGTGGCTGCACTTTTCCAAGTTAATTTCGCAATGGCAAAAAGAAAGTTCGATTGCACATAAAGCAGCAAAGCATTTGACTATGGAATACCCTTTGATATAAATTGTTAGTGAATAAAAATTTAGTATAATAAATTGATATACAATTTTTTAACTAATGATATTAGTTTTATGGGTTGCTACTTGTGTTAACAATTGACAACAATACTCATTTATACCCTGTACAATTTATTAGAATTATTTTATTATTGTTCCTATTAATTTATTAATTATAAACATGTTATTAAATGTTATTAAAAATGTTCTTAGTTAAATAAGTTGAAATTTATGCTCATAAGATTAAGATTATTTTGATACCCACTAAATTCAAATAAATTTGTTCAGCTAATCAAACAAGTAATATACCCCAGATTTACTTTATTTATAGAGTGCATAGAAAAAGAAAAATACATTTGCCTCTTCTTTTGCGCAGAAAATGGCTTGGAAAATATTTTTCAATCACTTTAATTGTAAGCAAACGCGCGGGGGGTTTACTTGTGAAAGGGGGCTGCAGAAAATCAAATTGCATTGGTATAAGTTGGAAATATTGGCTGGGGACAGGGCATATGTTGTGACTGCCTCTCTCCCGCTCCCTCTTTTCATCTCTCTCCCTCTGCCCTGCCGTTTCTTTTTCCATAAACAAACTCCGGCAAGAGCAATGCAAATTTAATGTTGTCAAGCTGTCGTATCATGCTGAAATA
Organism: Drosophila subquinaria; assembly: GCA_037043405.1. Taxonomy (NCBI): domain Eukaryota; kingdom Metazoa; phylum Arthropoda; class Insecta; order Diptera; family Drosophilidae; genus Drosophila; species Drosophila subquinaria. The sequence continues at coordinate 344,147 of JBAMBL010001695.1, forward strand.
TGCGCATGTCTCCCCTTGCCCCTCTCCCCATCTCCTGGCCATGTGAGGAGGACTGAGCTGGGCCCCCAAAGGGCAGGGGACAATGTTGTTTGGGGTTGTAGTCATATGTCCAAACGCTCAAGACGTAATATGAAACGCCTCCCCATAGCATGCAAGACTTACTTAGATATGTATATATTGGATGAGGGGTTAGGGGGTTAGGGTATGAGCATAGCTTACTTATTTTAAGATAATGCCGGCAAGTAACAAAGGACTAAGGACTGAAAAAAAGGGTACAAATTTCCTGTGCTTCCGTTTGCCTGTCACAACGCCTCACAACGTGGAGAGTGTCAACCTGGGGCGGGGTAGGAAACCCAATCCCCTCCCTTAATGCATATGAGACCTGGTTATTATCGCCTGCAATATTATACTCGTACCCTTACCCCGTTGCCCCCCTTTGACCTATCCATCTCTTATGTGCTTATATAACTGCCGGGCATTTGTAATAAAACTCAAGCGCATAATTGTTTGCCATATTTCTAAACTGTGGCAGGGGCAACGACTCCCCGTTGCATACTTTTTGGGGTGCAACCCCTGGCCAATTTATGGGGCAGGTGGAATTTTTAAGTAGTGTTTGTATGCCGTTAGTCCTCGATCCTCTTCTCAGGTTGTTCTCGTACTCGTAGTTGCGCTGATTTTCAACCTGATTGCTTTGGCATTTTTGATGAGTCTGTGTTTTTATTTTATATTGGGTAAGCACTTACTCTGCATACATATTTGGATTTATGATATATCTAGGAATCAGATATGCAGTCGTGCAGCTTCTGATGGTTGTTGTCTATTTCAAATAATTTAATTTAAAAGGTTCACACATGCTTTTTATTTTTCAAAAATCAGAGGGAAAGCATCGACTTTTTTTGGCCTAATGTAAATTAAGTACTGTTAATAACAATACGTTACTAAATAATAAAACAAAATATAATTAAATTAACCTTAAACCTACTTGTAAATTAATAACTGATTATATTTCTTTTTTCAAATATTGAACTTTATTATTTGATGTTCATTTCCGTTGATCAGCTGTTTGTTATAAAATTAACTTTTGATCAATTAAGTTCAAATAAACTAAAATTTTATCAAAATTCCTTTAAATAGTTTTTTATTATTTATTATTTTTTTTTAATATAAAATATTTTCAAATAAATTATTTATTTTCCTATTGATATAACTATTTATTTCCCCTAACTATTATTTTTTTTATTGCCATAAATTCTGTTACTTAAAATTGAAGCCGAAAATCAGCTTGCCACATGCCACAAGTCTTGTCTTAATAAAAATTCCTCGAATGACGCTGCCCCGCTGTCTGCAAAAAATGCCTGAAAACTCTCAACACATTTCTTAGCCCGAGCTTATCAATTGCAACCACGCCCATACTTACACCAACGCCCACGCCCATCTCCCCAATGGCAACTGCCAGCTGGCAGCTTGAGGGCCCTCACAACATGGCAAAGCTTATCCCTTTTGGCAGCTTGTGCAATTATGAGCATATTTGACGCATGCCCAAGTTTGACTACCTTTTACCATACAGCGTTTGCCGGCAAACTCAATCTGAGCCAATCAATGGAGTTACGCATACGCCGCGTAAGCCGCGTTACCAACGAACGCCGCGTTACCAAGTGGCATGGCAACAAGTACAACGTGTACTCCAAGAGCAAAACCAAAGGAACAGAAACAGACCCAGACCTCGATCCCGATCCAATACTGAGGCCCAGTCAGATCCAACTACAGCACCTTGCTATTCATTACGTCGTCGTCCTTGCCGCGGCGTTGTCTGCCACATTGCGCGGCACAGAGGCGTCGTGCCACGCCCCCCTCGCGCCTCCTGGCAATACTTGGGTCTGCCCGGCTTTTATCCTTTCGAGTTTGACAGCAGCCTCAGCACTGGAAGAGAGCTGCTTTATATGCACATGGCGTATTCATCAAAGTGGTTTTTATATTACGTGATATTTTCGGTGCCGCTTTCGCTTAATTTTTATTTTCTTCATTTTCTCTCTTTTTTTTGCGCCAAACAACAAAATTGTGTTGACAATATTTGCTCGTCTTTTATATCAGTCGAAAACTTTTCACACTTGTGGGTGTTTTCTTTATTTTTCCATTTTTCTTTTAACGAAATCATAAATATTCAAAACACATTTAAAATTCTTTCTTTTTGCAGCATAATTAGGTTTTAATCATCAAAAAAATAAGAATTCTGTCAACATTTTGATGAGTGCCCATTTTTATGGGGCTGCCAATCAGTAATTTAATGTTAAGCTCTGAGTAGTGTGATCAATGCTGACAAATGAGGATGAAATTTTGACATAGTAGACAAGCTTAAGAACTGGGCGAAAGCCAAGAGAAAGTAATGAAAGTAATTTGACATTTGCGTAGCGAAAGCTCAGAGAGATGTTTTTAATATTAAGAAAATAAACAGATAAACAAACATACATATTAATATTTCAACGTTAACATTAATACAATAGAAATTTAAGCAGCATACTTTTGGGAGCTGAAAAAACAATAATATTGAGTTGAATATTTCAAATAAATATGTAAACATTACCGAATATATACTTGGCATTTCTTTGTTTTATAATTGAGATTGGTTAAATCATAGAAAATAAATTCCTTTAAGCTTTAGTTACAGATAAATTATTTTTTGAATATTTAAACGAAAATTCGTATATACATAGTTTCAATACAAAATATACCCGCAAATCTGCTAGTAAATCCTCATTTACAGGGTATCAAGGCAGACTGATTGTAAAAGAATTTGTAATAGTATACCGTCGAGACTGTTCATCGGCTTGGCTGTGGCTGAGTGGCTTATCACCTGTTCCATGTGTCAGCAGAGCTGCCAGCTTCATGGCAACGGGTCCACAATGTATCAACCTTAAAATTGACTTTCATTTCGTTGCAGCTTTGAGGTCGCATCCAGCTGCACCTGCCCTTGTGAGTGTGTTTGGGTGTGTGTGTGTGTGTTTGTGTGTATGTGTGTATGTATAGAAACGAACCAGGAGCAAGGATCAAGGACCAGGACGAAAATGGGATGTGCGCAACGCGTGCGGTTTTTTGATTGAAATTGGAGATTGCGCCTGAGCTGTATTTGCAGTTGGCGGCGGAAATTTGACTACGTCGTGATATGCGACCAGACAATTTTCACCTTTCACCTCTCCCTCCTCTCATCCTCATCCATTTTGCTCCACCGAAAAATGCCCCACGGCAAAACTCGAATGCGGTGGCAGCTTTCGGTTGCTGGTTTCCTGTGTGTCGCATTCGGGCCAAGTGTAAAGTGGCAAGTGTCAGGACAACAAGAAATTAGTTTCAAATGGTTTTCTGTAAAGTAATAACATTCAGTCACAAGAATGAGCTTATTCAAGCTGTATGAGAGTGAAACTAATCCCCAAATAGATGAGATGACACGAAAAACAAAGTAAAGTAAATATGATGACAAGATGTCAAGATTACTATAAAGAATTTTAACGTTCTCCTCTATCTGAACTTTGTATTGTCATAACACAAGATATTTATAATCTATACTATTTATATTGATCTTTTGAGAAACTAACAAGAATTTTGTATAGAAAAATATAATTTATTATGTTTGGTAATCCAGATTAGTTTTTACACTATTTTATAAATCAACAATATTTTTATGCTTTAAGATATGTAAAATAAAAATAGTCTTTCATTCTAAAAGTTTTTCTTTCATTTAATTTCTCAATTGCTTGTACATTTTTCTGGCAGCTGGCAGCTTCGAGTTAAGGAAGTCCAACATTAAATTCATTAATCTCTGGCACTCATCTAGTGTGAACAGCTCCCCCCTTTGCCCAGTCTATAAAGTATGCAATGTCTACTCGTGAAATACTCTCACTCCAAAACAAAGTGAACACTTTGCAAATTAATAATGCACGCAAGTAAATTAATTTAAAATCATATTTATAGCATTTTAGTTAATTAAATGCGCAAAAATGTGCCCATTCTCAGAGTGTTTCTGTCCTTCTGTCTTTCTGTCCCGCCTCGGTTAGGTGAAAGTGTCAACTGCACGAGTGTGTTGACTGTGTTGACTGTTCCCGTTGTTGTCGCTGTCTGTCGCAGTTTTCCAACACACTCTCACTTACACACACACACACATAGCTAAAGTCACATGGATACACACCTCTTTTACGCCTTGACTGCCTTGCCGCCTGCTTGCCGCGACATTTATGAACTTTATGAAGTCTGTTCCATAAATCATCTTACACACACGGCAGAGCTAACATTCTGCTTAGGAGAATTTAATGAAAAAAAAAAAATAAACGAAATGTGAATCCGAAATATCTACCGGTAATAGACGACTCATAAATACTCTATCTAATGTCTTGAATGCAATTTTAAATTGAAAAAAATATAGAAATATTTAAATTAACTTTAATATTATATTTAAACGGAAAGCATCGAATATTTTAGTATTTGGATAGCAAAAATTCGATACTGACATTAAATAATTTTAAAATAAATTAAGAAACATTTATTAATATTTTAATTAATGTTAATATGTAGGAGGCATCAAATATTTTATGGCCAACAAAAATTGTGAGCTGAGAATAAAATTTATGAATTAGGAAACGCTTGAATTTCACTTAAACTTAATACAAATTTCATACAATCTTAGAAATAGTCTTTAATTTGGAAAATAGGTTGAAATATTTAAATAAACGAAAATATTTTATCAAAAGCTACAATATCGAATATTTTATTAATTGACCAACAATTAATAGAAACGGTGATAAAAGATAATATTTATAAAAACATCAAGTAATGATTTATTAAATTGTAACAAGTCTTTGAAACCGATGCAGTTTTGAGTGAAATCCACCCTAGTCTGTTTAACTATGTATTTGCCATTCTGTTGGACTAATTTTTATAGGGTATCCGGAGTTGCGGCATTTGCCATTCTGAGTGAGATGCTCGCTTAAGTTGTCTGCACGAAAGCGAAAGATGAAATCATGCGGTCGTTGCAGAGACGCTTTCCTCTTTAGCTGCGATGCCAAGGTGAATGGAATGGAATGTTAAGGCCAAAGGGAGAGAGAAGAGATTCGAGGGTAGAGCTGAATGGTTGGACAGGTGGATGGTGGATGGGTGGCTGCGACTACTGTGTGCGGTTGCAACATGTGTGCCACATACACATTGCCACATGGCATCGCAATCTACCGACTAGCAACTTTGACTGTTTGTTTGTTTGCTTCTTTTCTTGTATTTATTTATTTTTCTTATTCTTTTTTTTGTGACTTTCGGCGACTTAAAGTTGGTTTATTATTTTGCGCTTATTTCTAATTTTTTGCGCATTATCTTGGGTTTTTATTTATTTTTACCGTGATTTATGCAATATATTCTGGCGCTGCAAAGTTAATGTGGCGCATTATGGAGCCACATAGTTTCAGTTACGCTTGGATTATGCTAAGTAATGCTTCCCGGTAAAATCCCTTGTCCCCACATCCCCACAATCCCCATCAAAGTCAATAAAGTACAGAAAAAAATGAAACCCAGCGCATATAAAACAATTTGCCTACAAAGGGCCGAAACCATTTTGGACAGCAATTTAAAATTGTTTATAAAATAGCAGCAGACCCCCGCCTCCTGCCCTTCCCCCTCCCTCTGTACATATATACACATATGAGCATAAAACTTGGATGGACCTCGGTCCGCGGTCTAAAGATGCGGCTGCCACGGCCACAATAGCTCCCAAAGGTCGGCATTAAATTCTGTTGCTGGCCTATATAGGAATGGATGGAATGGAGCAGGGAGCAGGGATGAAGAGTAGAGGAGAGAGGAGCAGGGGTAGCCTAACTACACCATGGGGACAGCAATTGATGATAGTCTAAGGCTAAAGATATGTATGCTGCAGGATATAAAAGGACTTAGTCGCATGTTAACGCAACGCCTACGCAAATCCATAACAACAACAGCAACAGCAACAAAAGCAGCAGCAACTGCCATCCAAACCCCCTCTGCAACCCCGGCCCTGCCTCTCTTCAATGCAATGCAGCTCTGCCGGGCCGCCTGAGGGAGTTTTGGGGGGTTGGTTGTCTGGTAATGCGACTTATGCCTCCCCAAAGTCATCCGGCTGGCTTTTTGCTCCCGTCTAGCTTTCATTATGAAGTCATAAACGCACATGCAGCGAGGCCAAAAAATTGGGGAGACCGCGGGCTGATTTTCCTCATGGTTCAGCTTGGGGTTTTACTTGTTTTTTAGCACATGTAAAAATGCTTGTTATCAAAATATAAAAATGGAAATGGAAAAGTAGCTGATGAATGCTGAATACTCTTATTGAGTTAAGAAATATAAGTAAGAAATACAAATAAATAAATAAATATAAATATAAATAAAGATGCAGACTTACAGGTATTATATATACATATAGAAAAAGATAAAGCTATAGATATAGATATAGGTATGGATAAAATGCCTCAGCTATGTTGTGTGAAAACTTCAGCTTTCTAGCTCTAACCGTTTGGCCTACACGTTAATTCTCAGTCAGGGCCAAGAGTTTTTTATATAGAAATATAGATTTTTATATACATACGTGTAGATGTAAAATATTTAATTTGTACTCAAATAACGCTTTTCGAAAGATCTTCAGTGTAACAAGTTGCATAAAAGACTTGAAATATTTTCTGGAAGGGTATAAAAAAAAATAATAATGGGACAAACAAAAAATTAAACAAGATGTGGACAATTTTCGGGCAGTGCCTCGAGCTTAAACTGTTATTACTAGGCGGCTGTGAGGCTGCTGTTTATGAGTTGTAAAGCCTCAGTCAGACAATAGCCTCCTGCAACAACACGAATAACAACAACAAGAATAACAACAACAACAACAGGAACAAGCTAAGCCCTAGGACATATTACGTAGACAGTGTGAAGGCAATGCCCGGTCTAGTTTGTTATTTTAAAGAGCCTTAAGGGCAGTCACATGAGTCGCCAGAGTCAGGCCAGAGGAATTCACGTTGTATAGTAGTTGTCAATGGTCTAGGGTAGCTTCTTATGCCTGGCTGCATTTTGTATTTATGTTCTTTTTTTTTTCCTTTGCCGCTCGTAATATGTGTCAGGCTTTACAGAGAGAGCTCAATGGGAAGAGGGGCAAAGTAGGCAGGGATTTGTGGATACTTTGCTAGGTAAGCATTGTAAATTGTGCAAATTTCTTTTTTGTAAGCAACAGCAACAAGCGATGTTGCCTCTATTAAACTTTATTCTCAAGCATTGTTCCACTGAATATGAAGAAATAAATTTTCTTAGAATTTCTTATAATAGAAAAGTTTCAATTAAGTTATACTTTATACAAATAGCCTAAAGTGTCAGATAAATATTTGTCAGTGGTCACTTTACTTATGCTCACATTATTTGATAAAGTAATATCCAATTTACTCATTATTTCACTTCCAAACTTTGTTCACATATTCTAGTTAATTTTACTAATTATAATACTTTGCATATCCATTTTCCTCTTATTACAACATTAAATCCCAATTTCTCTCCACCATTTACCGAGTTCTTTCCCCTTTATATGCATCTCTAGTTTCATTGACTTGCTACTGTATCTTTTCAAGTATCTGCAGCCCCTTTTTGAAGTGCTTGTAAGATGAGACCCAATTGCTGTGCACACCCTCCCCCATCTCAATTTTAATACCTTTGGGGTGTTAAACTAATTGAATGGCTCGCTCTCTACTTTGGCGAAATATTTCCGGAAACTTTTTATCTCAAATTTCGTCAAAAATATTCGATAGAGGGGCACGCGTCAATTAAACTGAAGTGCATGTAAAATGTATTTTAAAAGCTTGGCCAATATTGTTTTACTCTTCACTACATTTGAATTGGCGCAAAAAATCGCGTTAACAATCGGGTTTGGACTCAGCACGTGCCCAAAACTTAAGAGCTTGTTAAGCATTCGATTTTACGGCGTTACTTTAAGTTCCATTGTTCTTCCTCCCTTCAAGTTACAAACGTAGCCTTAAAGACCAAATGGAAAAGGTCGAACCAAATTTATAAAATCGATAAACAGAGATGCTACACTTAAAGATATCCTCTAAAAGTGTCATAAATTTAGACTACATTTGAATAAATTGTTTTAATTTAATAAATAGTATAAAATATAGGTGGAGATCATATTATTGGCTAGTCGAGCTTGCTCATTGTATGTGTACAGGGTATAGAACGAGAAAAAAAATTTCGACTGTTTACAGCATATTTTTGGCATACTTCACACAATCTACTGATGAAGTCAACTGGAAAACTCGCATTGCTTTGATGTTCCAGCAGCAATTCCAATGTGTACACCCACTATACACACACACACACATACACATATATATATACACACACAAGGAATAAGCACAAAGCATGCCATTTGTTAAATGTCCTTTGGCGTATTTCAGAGCGCAACTTCAAAGCCCAAAAATGACCTTTGTGTGTGTGTTTCCAAAGCTGCGGCCAGGTGGCATCGTCGTCTTTATACATACATACAAATATATAAAATGGCCGCTAAATAGTAATTTACTAAATTAGTTTGTTTTTCCAACTAGACCACAAAAGAAAGGTTAGCAGCTGTTAGAAGTTTTCGACTTTTGTTGCAGTGCATTACAATTTTCCTAATTACTCTAAAAGGATTTCAATTAGCAGCTAAAATCATGTTTAACTCAATGAATATAGTATACGATGTATTAATAATAATAATAGTAACTATCACAATTATCATAAAAACAAAGCCAATTAACATAATGTCATGAAAATGCAATTAACATTATAAAAAATTATGTAATAATGCAGAATTTAATGAAGCACGTGTACAAAAAAAAGCAAAAGCAAATGGAACAAAAAAAGCTTAGATAGCAGATACAATGAAACGTTATTAATTAATATATATATGTAATACAAAATTGTTTTTCATACAAATAGTAAAAAGTATTATCAAGATATTTAGTGACAAAATGCACAACAAATTATTTCATTGCATTTAGCTATAAACAATTTCATTTGATTATTCTCGTTGTTGGGAGAAAATGAGTTAGAAATAATGCATTATTAGACTAATTACTGAAGTAATTAAATTTAAAATACAGTAAAGCTTCGATTGAGTGAACTGTTGATTAGAAAAACCATTGAGAGTTGTTTAGAATAATTTTAATGCAACTTTTGCTTATACATGAAATTGGAATTGTAAAAATTGGGAAATTGCAATTGAAGTACTTTACGGTTCAGCTAAAGTATCATCTGGAATTATAAGTATTTACAACAGCTTCTCATTTATATTCATTGTTTTTATTTAAATACATTATCATTGAATAATATAAATAAGTGCAGAGACGACCAAAGTAATATTTTAGTATACAAAATGAAGTCTTACTTGGTAGTGGCATTGCTGCTTTGCTGTCTACTTGAGCCGACAATGGTGAGTTATCCTTACATAATAGAACATATAATACCTAAATTTGTTCATATAGGCCACTATAAGTATCAAGAGACTTTTGCGTCCGCGAATTGCTGAATGTCTAGCTGACCATTCCGTTGAACTGGAGGATATTCTAGTACTGAATGACGAACCAATGAATAAGATTGATCTTCATGTGAAGTGCGCTGTAAAGTGCTTTTTGAAGAAGGTCGGAATTGTGGATGATCAAGGCTACCTTCAACTCGCTGAAATCATGAATATCTTTAACGATTCCATAGTAAAAACCTACTTGTATAACCATTTGAGTCCATGTCAAAGCATCCAAGCGGAATCAACATGCGAAGCGGCTTCTTTAACACTTTTATGCATTAGGCAGAACATATTTTCTTAATGTTTCACATATATCTGGGAATAACAGCTGATTTGTAGGGACTTTAAAATTATTTCAATTATTGATTAAAAATCTTTTCTCTTATCTTGACAAATTGCAAAAACAAATTATTTGCATTTGCAATTATTCTAGTTGAATAATTTTAAATTCACGAAGTTATTTAAATTAAAATATTATTTAAATTTGGAATCTTCTCTAGGAAAACAGTTGAACACAATTATTTAAAAAAATATAGGAGACCAAATTTCTTTTTCTATTATATTTACTGATTGAAATATATGTTTGAAAAATAATAAAAAAAATTGAAATTTAATTAGAGTGAATAGTAAATGATTTATATAACAAATAAAAAACCAGAAAAATGTTGAAGCCGTAAGCGAACAAGTTGTGTCGAACAAGTTGTATCTTGGATTTACTTTGGTTAAGAAATTTTAAATCAAGGCAAGCTCAATTTGTTGGTAACTTAACAAATAAATGTTTTATTTACCATTGGCAAACTGTTGCAGTGCAACACGCTCTTCAAATAGATATGACACAACTCGTCATAACACCAATGAAACAATACAAAGTGAGGCAAATTAGCAGAGGCATTGGCAATGACATTTCGAGATAAATACATATGTACTCGTATGTAGACTGTTCCTCTCGCCTGTGCACTGAGCGTAACTAACTGCTGATAATCATATAAATAATTGATTTAAATAGATTGACAAATGCAGTTACACACTAGGGAGTCAGTATAAAAGAGCAGTTCAAGTGTCCAGAATCAATTATTGTATCTAAAAGTAACGCAAAATGAAGTCAACATTTGCATTGGCACTGCTGCTCAGCTGTCTTACTGGTTTCCTGATGGTAAGTAACATATAATATATACTTCCAACTCTTCTAATTTTCAACTCCTCTGAATTCAATCCTAGGCCGGCGACACTGAGGATGCACTTAAAATGTTGGACTCCTGCATGTCTGAGAATGGCGTCAACTCACAGGATTTGGAAGATCTGCGATCGGGAAAAATGAAACCAGAGGATGCCAAGGATAACGTCAAGTGTGCCTCGCAATGTGTATTTGTCAAGTTCGGCTTTATGAATGACAAAGGCAAGCTACTTAATGATAAGATATTGGAGTTTTACCAAGGCAATCCAGCCAAGCCCCAGGTGGAAAGTGCCTTGGCTGCGTGTGGCAGTATCGTAGGTGCCAATCCTTGCGATTCCGCCTTCCAGATAATGGGATGTCTTCTGAAGCAGGCCGAAGGAATGATTAGTCTGTAGAGAACACAAATACAGCATTTGTATTAAATAATCGATTGCATAACAGCCACGCTAAATATCAATTAAACACTGCTAAATAAATAGTTTTCATACAGCAAGTTTATTATATTAAAAATTAAATCATAGATAATGAATCATTTATAGAAAATTAAGAAGGAGTATTCGAAATTCGAATAATTTTCCAATGTGTACAGAAGTTTTCTATCATCTAAATATATCAAAATTTATTCAAAACTTTTCGCTACACAATACTTGGCAATATTATTGAACGCTATACTTACATATATTAGCCTATAATATGGATTTGCATTTATCCAATAAATAACAAATTACAATTTTTAAGTATTTTACGGTTCAGCTAAAGTATTCTCTAGAATTAGATTTTTAGTAACAGTCATAAATATTGAAGTTTATATTTAAAACCCTTAGTTATATATAAAAGTTCAGACATAACCATAATAATCTTTTAGTTTGCAAAATGAAGCCTTTCTATGCATTGGCTTTACTATTTGGCTGTCTACTTGAGCCCATAATGGTAAGTTATCCGAATATAATATAATATATAATACCCTCAGTTCTTTTTATAGGGCAGATATGATATGGAGAGGCTTATGCATCCAGGTATTTCAGAGTGCCTAGTTGACCATTCTGTTTCCGCGAATGATCTGCAAGCAGCAACTAATCGACCAATTGACAAAGTTGATATTCATGTAAAGTGCGCTGTGAAATGCATACTAATGAAGATGGGAATTGTGAATGATTTGGGTCGACTTCAATCCAACGAGGTCCTTGGAATCTTTGATGATCCTATCGTAAAAAATTACCTGGTTACTCCTTTGACTGTATGTCAAAATATCGAAAGTCCATCAACATGTGAAACGGCATTCATAACATTGTTGTGCCTCCGACAAAACACATGGGGTTACTAATTTTATAGATCTAAGTTTTTACATTTTTTTAAAGATAAAAAAAATAATCTGCAACATTCTTTATATTCCCTAAGTTAAGTTACTTAGCTTAATTTAGTTAGTAAATTTGTTTGTTTAATTTCTAAATCCAATATTTAATGCATTCTCTTGTCTTTTAAACATGTTTAAAGCTTCTTATTGGCATTCTGCTGGCAACCAACAGATGGCGCCAGCGCATAAAAATATCGTTCAGTACTTTCAAACATTCTGTGGGTTATACTTGGAAAATATATATTGAAGCATCTGTAAAATGTGAACAATTTAATTATTTCCGAACGCTTCTTGAAGTCAAACAGAATGCTCATAAAATCATAGCCCAAGGCAACAATTTCAATCGAATTGGCAGGACCAGGACACTTCGATATTGTTATTTTGTTGCTATTTGCTGTTTGCTGTTATTCTTGTTGTTATCAGAAGGCACAAGGCATACAACGTTTTCGATAAATAGACAAAACGCTGCTTTGCCAGCTGCCTGTTGTGGGCAGCAGCCTGTTTGCCATTTTAGGGCCATGTTCTATTATATTATGACGAAGAATTTTTAATTTGTGCATTGTGAAAATATTTATTGAAACCGAAAAACGCCAAAAGGCAATGAAAACTTAGCTCGAACGAACGCGGAAGCAGGACAGAACGAAACTTGCTTGCAAAAAAAAAGGACACAGAAAAACAAAAGCGGAAAATGAGGGAAATTCGCTTGGTAAGTTAAACTTACATTAAAGTGTTTTATGACTGACAAAAAATTGCATTAAACAACTCTGGTTTCGGTGGAAAAGAACTGTATAATAATTAAAATTTGATATTGAGACGTTTCCGATTTGTTTTTTAGATTTATGGGATAATAAAAAAAGAATTTTTGCTTATTAAAGTTGTTTGATTAACTCTTAAAAGCTCTAGCAAATTTTTTCCTCATTTCCATACTTAGCCTTTTCATTTTTGTATACAATTTTAAAGTAATTTCATATTGCCAAATCTTAGCCAAAATAATCAATGTCTTTAATAACTTCCTTTATCTTTGTTTAACAGTGTTGCAAAATGCAGCTTTACTTGTACAAGTAAATATGGCCAAGTATGGATTAGTCCGAGGGTCCTTCAAGTCCGTGCAATGCCAGGGAAATCAGCGAGGGGCAACCCTTTTTTTGCGAGTCAGGCAGTCAGTAATAGCCACTGAAACCTGGGCAAACAAATTGAATGAAATCAACTCGTTAAAAAGTAAATAACTCTGATGAATGGCTTGGAGTACACAAAGCGCCAACTGTAAAGTTCAGGTAGCCCCTCAGGTAGGAGCAGAAGTAGAAGTAGAAGCGGCTACTGCTGCCAGTCAATTGAAAATGAAATACAAATAAAAATGCAAACAAACAAATGCTGGCTAAGCAGACAGCCAGACATCGCAGACATCCTGGCAGGCCGGCAGGCCGGCAGGATATGCCGCTGAAGGCTGAAGTCATCGTTGTCGTCGTCGTCGTCTGGACGAGGTCGAGGAAATTAGTAGAGTAGGACCGCAGCAACTGCAACTTACAATGTGGCATTGCATACACAAAAGAAATTGAAAATGTTGAAAATGTCTAAAAGGAAATGGGCTGTAAGCAGCCGCAAGGACACTGCCTACTGCCTCCAAACTCCAGTCCGCTGAGTGAGGGTCCCAGTGACTGTTTTGCCTTTTTCACGTTCATCGATGAACTTTCAATAACAAAACTTTTCCTTTTGGCTAACATTTTCAACAGATATATAAATGTGTATATCTCCAGCCAGCTTTTCAGCTTTCAAGGATATGACATTGAATTGCAGCATGGCAACTAACTGAAGTGTCCTGCAGTTAGGCAGCAAAAAAACTTTGCCACCCTCCAGAAGCGACATGCGACATTCGAGTTGTGGCAAGTTTTTCGCTACAAAAAAAAAGTTTTTATTTCAAAAAAGGCAAAAGTCCATGTGCCTGATTAGAAGTGGGCGGCTGTTCCTATGGAAATATACTTCAAAATCTTTATAAAGCTGATTCAAACGTAGACAAATTGACTAGCGAATTCAAGTGGGAAATTTGGCTTGGATTATCTGCATGCCGGAAATGTTGATTGTAGTTATTTTACTATTTTTGTAGGGCTCATATAAGTTGGAAGATTTACAGTGCGCAGAAAGTTGAATGACGCGAGAATTTTTCAAATGTTTTTAGTACAAATTTCAGACGTAAGAAACTGAGATGTTGTGTAAAGACTTTAGATAATGTTCTATAATGCTTTAAGCGTTGTTCTAACTTTTTATTGAAATCTAAGATCCGTTTGGTATAGCTATATAAATAATAAAATAAAGTGGTCGAGTTTTTTCAACTCTCACAAATTAAATACAATCAAAAACCGGTTAAATTTTAACCCTTAAAAAACATAATTCATTTTTAAAAATATAAAAATAAATTAAAATAATAAAAAAAAAAAATATAAAAATAAATATTAATAATAAAATAAATATTTAACTCAATTCTACTTAGGAGAAAAATCAACATTTTAAAGCTAAAAAAGTATATGTATATCAAACTCAACATTGGAATTACATATTCGTTGTAGTAATTAGCATAACTGAAGTTCCAAATGCATGTATATTTGAATTTAATCACCCCTGACAGGATTTGCAATCACACCTCACAAAGTTAATTACATTCCGATTAGCAAGAAGCAGTAAACAAATCCCATCATTGAGATTCCATACGCACCTTGACAACGCTTGGCAACAAACTTCTAGCAGCTGCTGTTGACAATTGGCAACTGGTAACTGGGAGCTGTTTGCTTGAAGCTCCAATTGCAGTCAGTCATCTTCTGCCAGAGCTGAGAGTTTATTAAAAGCTAAATAGTGAGGTTGTTGCTGATGCTGCCAATGGCAAATATACAGGAAATATGCATAAACGAAACCAACAACCAATCCCAAACACAATCTCTCTCTCTCTTTCTCTCTCTCTCTCACTCTCTGAAAAAACTCCTGGCCCAAGTCAAAACCCATTCAACAACAGTTTCGCATAATTGTAAATTCAAGTGGAAATGAATGAATTTACGCTGAACTCGACAGAAAATACCAACGAGCAAATGCGAATATTCCTCGAGTCCTCCCTCATCCCTCCCGCCTTGTTATCCTTCCCCCTTGTTATCCTTGCTCTCCTGCAGCTGCACAACAAGGTAACAGGTAGCGATAACCTTACTGCCATTGCCATTGCTAACGGTTACGTTTCCCAATAGCGCTCCAAAAACTCTTCAACTCCCAACTCCATTTGCACACCTCCCCACCCAAAACAATATGGCGTCCCAGTCGGAATCGCGTCCCCGAGAATCACGTTGCCTGCATATTTTCATTCATTCATTTCAACGTCAACGTCTGACGACGACTCCAAAGTTATGGAATGCATAACGGTTCGTACCCTTTCCCCACATTTCCCCCTTCTTTTTTCTACATTTTTCTGGAGTTGGGTATTATAATATTATCACCCAATCTGTAACCCATTGAAGCTGTCAGCTTCCAACACCCATAAAATAAGTGTACGCTTAAGAAGGACAATGAACTAAGATATTTTATGATATGATGATGTGATTATGTTGATAGTCTCCACAGAAGTTAGTGTATAGAATTATATAATAAGAAAACACATGAATCATAGCTTGTGATTTCGTTGAAATACTTTCTTTTTATTACAAAATAATTAAGGTCTTACAAAAAATATAGTTTTAAACTAGATTTGAATTAGATTTTATAACATCTTTTTTTTTTAATTTTTTAAATGCCATTTTAGTTACATATGTATATCGGACTTTCGATTTGATACCAATATTCTCATATATTATTGAGGACAAAATCATCATTTATTTTTTAAGAGTATTCAAATATCGCTATACTAAGGAAAACTCTTTTAACTTGCTTTTTTTACTACTTGTATAGTATATGTCTGTATGTGTATACAGCCATCCGCAAGAGAACAACATTTGAATGTTGTGCTTGTCGTTGCTTTGCCCTTCAAGTATTTACGCCTTTATTTATTTAACATTTCAATTGCATATTTTCGCACAAAAGCGCGTGCCGCTCCAGTGTCAATGGCTTTGGCTTTGGCTTTGGCCATGGGTTGCCCACAAAAGGGTTCAGATTCATGTGGTCTGGGATCGCTCGCAAATATTTCTTGGAGTCTTGCACGTTTTTCGTAGGCGTGAGCCATGCGAAATGTCCAAAGACCAAAGCGTTGCACTCCTCTGCTACGTGTTGCAGTTGAGCAAACCAAGTTGCCCCATTCAAAGGGTTGCTGCCACGGGGAAAAGCCATCAAAGTTAAAGAGTCTTCAAGACGTTGGCAAATCATAAGAGTGCCTGTCAAAATCAGCTCTAGACATAGCTGACAAGCTCTTAGTTCAACAAATACAAAAAGTGAAAGAGGTAAGAGAAATTAAATATTTTGCAAAATTAATTAGAATCAAGGAAACGTCCAGAGAGAAATAACATGATCAGTAAAATATGTGAACTATAAAATAGAGAAAATGTTTATAGAGAAAGAAAAATCAATGATTAATATTATTAAGAATAAAAAATATATAGAAATAATTTAAATTTGTTCACAAGATTAATTCTTAATGGAATCTTAAATAATTTTAAATTAAATATCTTTATCTGGTTAGAGATTTTAAGTTCTCTATGCTCGTATATAAACATATATCAACAATTTTATGAGAAGTAATCAATATTCCAAATGATAAACAACCAAATTGGGCTTATGTAAAGAATTCCAATAAAAGAAAACTAATTTTGAAAACTATCTCAATAAAATTCAAATATGTTTAATTTTAAGAACTGTTTTTTTTTTATAAAAAAAAAGTAATATAAAATAGTTTTATGTCAGGGTTATTACAAACACAGCGCAATTATCAAAATTATATATAAATCAACAAAAAACAATGTCCGTGATGTGTTTGAAGCGCAGATCAAACATTATAACTATGCTAAGTGTATGGAAGTGTTTATCTTCCAGTCTTCCATTGTGTCTATAGCAGACGCCACACACTCCCCCACCAAAATAAAAGAAACATACATACATATATCATTCAGTCTCATTCCATGCATAAGTTGAGTACATTTTCCGCAGCAGCCTGAAAGTATGTGACATAAAATGCGTTTTTCTTATACTTATTTTTTGATGCTTTTAGTTTGTGATGCTGCTGCTGCTGCTGGTGACATCAATTGTTATTGTTGGGCAAACAAAAGCCAATGGCAAATCCAAATACATTTGCCTACCAGGCTGATACGAGAACATACATATATCTAGTATCTAGTATCGAGTGTGTCTGCATGTCATTGAAGATAAAGTAGCTCGGAACGCCATCGAAGATTGATGGTTGCCAGTCTAAATGATACCTGATTGAGTGCGAGGCTTTTCTTTTCTTTTCTGCTCTTCTCTTTTCGTTTCTTTTGGGTGTGCATATGGTTCCCTTGATGCCAAAAACCCCCCACCCTCTACTTGTGTGTACCTCTTACCTTTAAGTGTCATTTTGTGTTCTCGACACGCATTTTTGTCGAGCGTTGCTCAAAAAGTTTTTGATGTTCGAGACACGCGCTGGCAAAAATGTTTTGCCTGCTGTTTGATATGCTGACACTGAGTGTGATAAATGGTGACAAGTTTGTAGGCCAATTTGCTAACTAAACCACACTAACAGGCGCCACACACACTGAAAAAAAAATAAGAACACTACAAGCTGCTGCAAGTTCTAAGGTTTTTTTTTCCATCATCTACTTTTCTCTATGCTCAATCAGCGCTCAGTCATTTGGCTGCTGGCTGAAGTGACTGCAGTGAGTGCCACGCCCATCGCGCCTTCTTGGCCAAGATCATCAATTGTGCGCACAATTAGCTCCCCGGGTCAAAAATGAAATGCTGTGTTGTGCAACATTTTAGCCATCATCAGCAACAGCAACAGCAACTAGAACAGAAACAGAAACTTCGACTTGAAGCTTATTTCACAGTTGACTTGGCTCAAGTTGCGCTTTCTAACGGTTCCGCTGCTGCTGCTTCACTCTGTTAACGTGGCTTCTTGACTTTGGGCCCCGCAGCGATTGTCGTAATTTTCGCGCCATCAATTTGAAATTACTTGTAGAGCATTTTGCAATCCGCTCTACACTCCAGATTACATGCTTCATTTCGCCAACGAACTGCAGCTGGCCAATAACCGAGTCGAGTCTAAGCCAGCTATTGCCAGTATATTGACAGGCATCTACGACTTGTTGGCCTGTTGGCCATGGCCAGGTGAGCTGGCTACGTAGCTGGAATGCAACTCAGCTCAGTGTTTTGCATAAGTAGCGCAAATGTTATGCATTTTAAGTAAAGCCCATTCAATTGGCAATTGGCAATTCCAAACTAACCGTAACGGCAAGTGTTGTAAGTGACGTAATTATCGATAAATAGATATATGTATTCACCATGCCCACTTATCGAATCAAACACGCACCGTGTGTAGTCGTGATGTGAACATTTCAGATATTTTTAACTGCTAGCTGACACAATTATGGGGCGTCATCTCGGTCTCAAGACCCCAGGTATTCCAAGGAATTAATGTGTGAAGTTTCACTTCATTTGTAAAGTAATTTTTATATATTTTTCAGTATTGTTATTGAACTAGTATATGATATAAGTCAATTACTAAAAAAAATAAGTTTTTAATGACTGATTATTTGACTGACTGATCATCAATGATTTTGCGAATCTAAATTATGAAATTTTCATATAAAAGATGATTCTTGTGATTGGCCATCAACTTATTGAATCATAGTTAAGTTATCTAAGAAACTAAAATCTTACGAATTGTATCAAAGACTAAAGTATTTCAATGATTAATTGCCATTTTATTAGCTGAGTAAGGAATTAATTTCATTAATTTATTTTACTTATTAAATCAGGCTTTATAGAAAACCCTGCTCATTGAAACCCGATGTTATTTCTTTTACACAGTAATACCTTGTAAATGAAGTAAAATTACAATTTTTGTTTACGTTTTCCAAGTTACATTATTATGAGCTATTTCAATGGGGTTTGCCATGAGCTAAGCTACTGCTCAGAGATAGCCTTTGGCTAAAACTCCCCCACTTCTCAGTTTGTATTCCTGGCTAAAGAAGTCAGAATTTATGCTACCAGCCAAGGGAACGAAGGGCCAGCGACCCAGCAAAAGGCAACCTGCCCCCACCGCACCCCTTTCCCAGCTAGCTGACCCCTTTGCGGAGTTGAACAAAAAACTGCATTCATCTGGCCGGGCACACAATACTCGCACATAGAACAAACAGTGGCATGCCTCTCGGGATTGGGACTGGGAATGTAGAAAGGGAATGGGAATGGGTCTGAAAAACGGAATGGAAATGAAATGGGTCTGGGACCCAGACGGAGTATGAGCAATACTTGGAAGCATACTTTATACTTTGCGCTCGCGACTACTTTTTACTTTTCTTTAA